>PVIU01000218.1:0-93447 GCA_004026605.1 Ondatra zibethicus | reverse complement strand
CTTCCTGAGTAAATTGGGAGCATGGGGACCTTGGGGGAGGGTTGAAGGGGGGAGGGAAGAGGCAGGGAGGGGAGCAGAGAAAAATGTAGAGCTCAATAAATATCAATAAGAAAGGTAAAATAAAAGTTAAACAAAATCTTAAAAAATAGTTTCTAAAAGAACCCGTTGCACTTTGTAATAGGTATTTAGAATTTTTGAATGACTGACAATTTCTATAAAGAACAGTATACTCTGACTCACCACATATCATCAAGAATACTTGGAAACTTTTGCCAAGTGATAGCATCTACAGAGTTTTTTAATGACTGAAGTTTTATGCATTACTAAAATTGATTCAACATTACGATTCATAATGTTTAGCATATCATTTACTGGCTTTGCTTCGTATTTTCCTTTTTCCAATTCCCTGACATTTCTGAAGCCTGCTAGTAGCTATCAGACCTGGTTCCCTATCTATACGACTCTGGAGCCATCAGTTGTCAACTGTTGGCTGCCAAGAAAGCTTGATCCTGACTAGCACCCTGTACTTCTTCCCTCAAATTAGAATGTGATCCAGAGAGAGTGGAATCCTCCTGATGTCCTTATCAATAGGCAAAGGGAGCTGACGACTCTTAGGGTGTTTTTAATGAGAATGATCCTCATAGGCTCATATATTTGAATACTTGATCCCCAATTGGTAGAAGTGTTTAGGGAGGGTTAGGATATTAGCCTTTTTGGAGGATTATGTCACTAGAGCTGTTTCAAACATAAGGTTTCAAACCCCATGCTATTCCAATTAGCTCTCTGTCTTGTTCTTGTGGATTAAGATGTGAGCTCTCAGCTGCTGCTCCAAAGCCCAGTTTGCCTGCCTGCTGCCATGTTCCCTGCCATGCTGGTCATGGACTCCAAACTGGAAACCCCCAGTAATTTCTCCTATAAATTTCTTTGATCCTGGTGTCTTATCATAGCAATAGAAAAGTAACTAAAACAAGTCTGTAAAGCTGATCTTACTAAAATAATCTATCTATTATGTTCCCTCCCCCATGCATTACACTGCCACTCTCCCACAGTTTACTGTCATCCATCCAAATACCACTTGCCCATTTCCACAATTTACTGTTAAGAGAGCATACAGGTTTTCAGGTCCATCAGCTTCATTAAGTCCAAATTTTTAATATATGAGGGTTTTTATACCATGTAAAGAATACTAACTTCAGGACAGGGGAATGTAGGGCAGTCATAGAATGCCTGCTTACTTGTGGAAAACACTGGGGTTGATACCTAGCACTGAGAAGAGGGAGGATAAAAGAGAGAGAAGGGAAGTCAGAGCCGGAAGCTGGAGGCAAGAAGTGAAGTGGCGATCACTGAGGAATAATGCTTTCTGGCCTACTTCCTTGCTTCCATTCAATCTCCTTTCACATACAGCCTGGGCCTACTTCTAGGAATATTATCATTTCTAGTTGGCTGGGCCCACCCATGATGTGGGATTCCCCTCTATATGCTGTGAATACCATTGGTTAATAAAGAAACTGTCTTAGGCCTGCGCAGGGAATAGAGGTAGGTGGGAAAAACAAAACTAAATGCTGGGAGAAAAGAGGCAGAATCAGAGAGAAGCCATGTAGCCCCCACCGGAGACAGACGCCGGATGGAATTTTACCCAGTAAACCACAGCCATGTGGCAATACACAGATAAACAGAGATGGGTTAGTTTAGGTAATGAGTTAGCCAGAAATATGCTTAAGCTATTGGTCAAACAGCGTTGCAAATAATATGGTTTCTATGTGGTTATTTCAGGAGTCTGGGCAGCTGGGAAACAAACAAGCAGCCTCCTTACTACACACCCATATCTATTAGCGTCTTAGTTACTTGCTGTTCAACTACTGTGAAGAGACACCACCACCAAGGCAATTTACAAAAGAGAGTACTAAATTGGGAGCTTGCTTACAGTTTCAGAGGGTCAGCTCATGGTCATCATGGTAGGGAATATGGTGACAGGCTATTAGGCATGGTGCTGGAGCAGTAACTGAGAGCTTAGATCCTGATCCAAAAGCAAAAGGCAGAGAGACACCGCCAGGCTTTTGAAACTTCAAAACCTGTACCCAGCAGCACACCTCCTCCAACAAGGCCACACCTCCTAAATCTGCCTAAGCAGTCCACCAACTGGTGACCAAACAGTCAAATATATGAGCCTATGGGGGCCATTCTCATTCAAACCACCGTGATTAGCAATCACAGACATGCTCCCAGGCCAGTCTGGTAGAGGAGATTCCTCTGGTGAGGTTCTCTCTTCCCAGGGTGTCTCTAGTCTGTATCAAGTTGGTAAGAAATAATCAGCCCAGAACCCATTTACTAACTCTTTCCTTCAAATTTTTAATAAGATAAAATTGTTTGACTTGATTGACGTCAACAGACCTAGTTTTTTAAAAATATAGCATTTTCTCATGTTCCATGATCCTTGTGTATTTCAATGAGTGAGGTGGGTTCCCAGGAGCCACAGACATAGCAGTCGCGGGGATGAAAAGCTAATGGTAGGGTCTTTCTGGCCTGCCGGGCAACCTCTACCTTCAATTGCTGCACACTCTCTTTCCTGCATCTTTTCAAATAAGTAGCCCTTTTATACTAAAATTTCTCTCGGTTTTAGAAAAGATACAGAGCAATTTCCATGCCATATAATTTTCTGTCAGATAAGCTCCCTCAGAAAGGGATTACTATAATCAGAGAAGAATTGAATAGGTAGAAAACTGCTGATGACAGTTCGTGGGGGCTGTGGAAAACTCACAAGCACAGAGTGTTAAGAAAGGTTTTGCTAAAGGAATCTTTGAGAAGTGCATTCTTCGCTTTCAAAAGCATAGCTTGGCAGTAGTGGACCTCTGGTCTGAACTGTGATGATACAAGGTGAGGAATGAACCTAACAGTTTCTTCTGTTCCATTCTTCAGGAGGAGGAGCCCAGGGAGGTGGAAACAAGGTAAGGAACAGAGATGGGACTACAGAGGACCAATTGCAATCACCTCTTACTACAGTTTCCATTCACCTTCAGAATATATGACTTCTTGCTGCCCTGCCTTGATACCCATGGAAATGAAAGTCCACTGCAGGAAGGACATGGCAAGTTGATGTGTACTGGGCTCCTGGCAGAGGCCTATGGTATCTCTCCAGCTCTGACATTGACAGGGGGACCTTAACCTGTCCAATTTATCATCTGCATACTTCCTGTTCTACCTGTCTCGCGTGGCTGTGATAAAGCACTGATCTGTGAACAGATGAACAAATGGGCAATTCTAAGCACTTCGTTAAAAGCACCATCAGGTGAATTCTTTCATGATAATTTTCAACAATTGGTGATTTAAGTACTTTCATCAGGACCACTTTGGGATTTATATAAAAATGTGTCTTCCTGGATACCCACAATAGCATTCCATTAAGGTAGTTCTAACATGCTCCCTAGTGTTTCTAATGCGAGCTCCCAGAAACCCAGTACAGATTGGTCTTAGTTACCCTACAGACACCAGGAAAAGTGGATTCCTTGAGTGACAGCCTTTCTAGCCTCAGATAGACTTAACTTAGGTGGTAGTGTGCTGGAAGTTCATGGTCACACAAAATTCCAATGTTTCTGAGATCTTGTCTCATAAATTATAATAATGAATTTCAAGAACTATAGGGAGGGTGGGCTTTTAGAGAAGAATTTGTTATAGGTTCACTGATGGGAGCCTAAGAGAAAAAAGAGAGAGTGAGATAAAGCAAGAGAGTCCATGAGTGTCAGGGAGTGGGGGAGCATCTATACAGAAGAAGCAGGGTTCAGCGATAGGGCGTCATTGAGCAGATATTCTAGGAACCTTTCATGGGACTTATGGTAGAAATGATTGAGGCATGGTGTGAGCTAGTCACTCCAGTTGGCCCACTGACATAGTGTGCTGCCTGTTGCTGTAATAAAAATCATGACCCAAAACAACACAGGAGGAAAGAGTTTATTTAAGGTTATAGTTACAGTCCATCATCTGGGGAAGCCAGGGCAGGAGTTCAAGGCAGGAGCCTGGAGGCAGAAATAAAGCAGAGGAAATTAAGGAATGCTACTTACTTGCTTGTTCCTTGATTTTGATCAACTACCCACCTGCCTAGGGATGGTACTTCCAATAACAGGCTGGGCCCTAACACATAAATTAGTAACCAAGAAAATACCCCACAGATATGACCACAGACCACTTTGAGGGAGGCAGTTCTTCAGTTGAGGTTCCTTCTTTCTTGGTGACCCTAGGTTGTGTCAAATTAACAGATGAAGCTAACCATACCATCCACTGACAAAGTGTCCATTTGCTTTTCCATACCGATGGGTTCTGGCACACACAGAGCCTCTGGCATGTCTGGCCTCTGGCTAGGGTAAATAGGCTGATACCGTGCATCAGTCATCATGGATCGAATGTAGTGAAGCATGCAGGGGAGAGAGAGTCAAGGCTTCGACGCCAGGAATATCTGATGGTCCTTTGAGTATGTCCTTAGGAATGTGTGCTCCAAAATGTCTCTACCCTTTTACCAACTGATCGAGACTCTCGTTCCAGAATGGGGCTTTCTTCCCAGTGCAGGTCCCTCCAGTGCCCAGTGTATTGAATGTGTTTCAAGTGTACTGAATGTTCGACCAAGCAAAGAGAATGAGTGAGGTCAGCAGGCGCCCTCCCCTGGGCCTACAGACACTCCTTAATTTACAAGGCAGTTCTATGCCCAACAGTAAGTTGGAAAGAGCTTAAGTCAAAAACACATGAAACACATCCAGCCTCCCAAACTCACGGCGTAGCAACTCTAGTGTAGTGCCATTTTGCTGCCACTTGTGACCTCATGGTGCCACAAGATTATCTTGCCACGTATTGCTTGCTCAGTCAAAAATGAAAATTTGGAAGCATGGTTTCTACTAAATGCCTATCATTTTTATACCATTGAAAAGACCCCCTCCCAAACTGTTCAGTCCAACCGTTGTTAAGTTTGGGGTTTCCTGTGTTGGGCCCAAGGAGCATCTCCTTAGAAATAGCAGAAGGAATGTCCTTCATAGGTGAGAGGTTGGGGACTCGAATTCTGATTCTCCAACCATTTATATTTTTCAGTACTTAAATTTAGACATGCCCAGTCACATGATTTGGTAGGCAAGAGCTTGGTTATCTTAAAATGTTGTCTCTGTCAAAATGCTAAGTGGCTGCCTAGGTTGAAAGAATCTCATAAGCTGTGTGTCTTCTAAACAACAGGGTGCCTATCCATGTTTCTGGTACCTGTTAAGTCCAAGATCAAGGTCCCAGCAATGTTGATGTGTGATAAGGGTTCATGTCTGGTTCATGAACAGCTAGCTATGTCCTTGCTTTGCTCTCACGTGGTAACAGGGGAAGGGAGTTGTCTTTCCACAAAGGCTCACCCCTAAATATTCTCACACTGGGGCCGGGTTTTGGCTCACCCCTTAATACCATCACACCAATACCAAACCCAGGATTTGGCTCTCCCCCTGATATCACACTGGGGCCAGGGTTTGGCTCACTCCCTGATATCATCACACGGAGGGTCAAGGTTTCACTATATTCATGTATGGTCCAAAAATACTATCGTAGAAGACTTGTTACGATTTTTCCAAATGTTCTCTAAAATGTCAGTAATGGAGACTGGAGAGGTGGCTCAACAGTTAAGAGCATTTGCTGCTCTTGACAAGGACCTGGGTTCAGTGCCCATTACCTACATGGTGGTTCATATATCTCTGTAATTCCAATTCCAGGGAATGAATCATGTCTTCTTTTGACCTCTGAGGATATCAGGCACATACATAGTACACATAGATACATACATGTAGGCACACACTCAAACACAAAATAAAAATAAATACATGTTTTAAAAAGGCCAATGTTGTCTGAACCAGTAACACAAACTCAGAACACAGAGGCAAATCCACATTTTTTTAATGAAACCATCATTTTTAGACATGGGTTACCATCTCCTCTTGTTCTTGCCAACTGACATTTTACATAAATGTAAAGATACTCAAAATAAAAAATACCTTTATTTGTATAGATAACACTTTAGAAAAAAGAACCTATTTAGATTTTTGGGGTTACTGATCAGAAGTTTGATCACAATCTGCAAAGCAAACTTCAAAAACATCCATGGATGCTAAAGGACCATCTCTTCCCAAACTCCATGAACAATATCAAGAACTCCAAAGAGCTGCAAAGGGGCCAAACTGACGGCTTGCTCTTACGTGAATTTGCTGGTTAGCTGTGTTTAGAGAATTATATAAATAGGCTGAGTAACTTATGAATACCATGACTGTGTAGAGGGGACCACAGAGAGAGAAACTTTAGAGAAAGTAGTGACTCAATGCATAGCCTCATCTCAGCTGTTTGGAGTCTTCCACCCTGAGGTGCAGGTACTAGCTTCTGCTAATTCAGAGTACACTAGAATTAGTGCCTGGAGATCCAAGTTCCAAATACTTCCTTAGGTCATTCATCGCAGAGGCAGTTCTTGGGTCTTAAAGCTCCATGACACCCTCAGGCTTGGTCCCAGATAAAAGGGAAGCTAAACTAAAGCGTTATCCTCCAGCTCCTTTATCCATGCATGCCCAGGAACATTTTCAGCAAGGCCACTGAGCAATCGGAAGGGCCAAACTGGGGACACCTGAGTCTTTCTGCAGCATGAACCGTTCTTGAAAGCCAGCCTATGGTTCTTTGTAGGACCTGTGTCATGTGTGGATTCCTGTGGGTGTCAAGGAATGCCAGGATATAAATCACTGTCTCTGCCTGGAATGTTTCTGGCATTCCTGACCAAAGACAAGAAACAAAAATGTTTGTTTTTCAGGCTCCTGTCCTGCCTGATCTGATTCTGTTTTCCCCATCCTAAGCGGTATCCCTTCCTACCTTTGTGGAGCTGTGGCAATGACTAATCTGGCTTCTTTGAGCTGAGTTGGGTATTCAGGTGTGGCAATGGGGACACCCCTCCAGTGGTCCAATCTAAGGAACCTCAGAAGAGTATCCATGGTTGCATTTGTATAAAAGCTGGGTGAAGGGAGGAAGTAGTTTTTGTCTGGTGAAGATAAGTGGGCAGATTAAAGGCTAGAGAAGAATCAAGGAGAAGTGAAATTGGGCCCTTTGGCAGAAATAATAAATCCATCCTGCTGGGAGCAGGAATGAGCTCATATAAAAGTTCAGCATTACAACCCTAGGCAGAGAACCAGGAGAATCCAGAACAAAAGGCAGTTTAAAATACCCAGAGGCCTTTCCAATCCCTCCATGGGCTCACAAGGACATCCACCTGTGTCTGGCTTACCCGATCTTCCTCAGGTTTTTCCCTGGTCTGGCCTCAAGGGTGATAAACCCAGGATTTACTTTCAGGCATGCTGATAGCTGAGAAAGTGGCTGGGATCTCAGTGTGAAGTCCCTCCCAGGTGGGTAATAGGTTTTCTGCACCTCAACCCCACCTCACTAACAGGTTTCTCTATGCCCGTTGGTGCACGCTCTCTCTCTCTCTCTCTCTCTCTCTCTCTCTCTCACACACACACACACACACACACACACACACACACACAGACACACACACACACACACAGACACACACACACATACACACACAAAGCCAGATCAAGCCAAACTGAAAAGATAAACAACAGGTTTATTTGAGCAGACCAAATCCTGGGCAGTGTCTCTAGTCCTAGAGATCGAGGTCAGAGTAGTCATGCCCCTCCCCCCAAAACAAAAGCAGGGAGGGAGATTTTATGAGTTGAAGGTGAGGGGTGTTGATGTGTCTGCCATAATCTGGGTTTGTGCCCAAGTATGGTCAAAAGCTTAGTACTTAGGTGGGGAACTTGGGTGTCTAGCAACTTCATGGGAGGAAGCTGCAGTAACCACCAAGAATGGGGAACGGTGCTTTGTGGCACCATTCCTCTCTTCAGAGCTCTCTGAGATGTCGAGGTTTGGAGGGAGAGGAGGGCAGAATGGGGCTTTCTGGATCATACAGGGGTGAGCTGGAGGTTCCAACCAGTGGAGTCTAGAGAAAGGTGATTTCACCATCTTTCAGTCTCCACGTTAGACCAATAATTGGTCTGTCTCTCCATGTTGGTCCCATGTAGGTGCTAAGGTGTTAAAATTGAACCAAAGCTATGATGTTCTGTATCTGGGCAGCAGTTTATTGTGAGAAAAAAATCTCTTGTGAGTAATGGTTTTCTATATAACATTTCAGATGGACTTAAGCCTACTGTCTGGGGAATACGATTCGTTGGACTATTAAAAGAACATCGATTGTTTTATCTTTGAGTATGTTTTCTTATTGGGTTTTGAAAACCATGCAGGTGACCCATTTTTCTTTTTACTGTCAAGTGAAGTTGATGTTTTTTGACTTCAGGAGTGACTTTGGATGTGGGAGGAGCTCCTGGGTCCTTTAGATTTCCTTTTCTCAGCTCTGCCACCTACTGGAATAGGTCAGGGCCCTTCTGACTGGGCTTCCCTTAGCTGCATTGAGGATGCTTCCTTTCGTGCTGACTCTTTTCTTTGTAGAATATACCCAGAGTCCAACCTCCGGGTCTCCATGACTTCTCTGATCAAAGGGACAGGTCACTTACCAGAGTTGTAGAACCCTTTGAGAGGTTACTTGTAGTCAGTTCCCTGTGACCTAGTTGAGCCTTCAAGGCTATGGACCCAGCTATTGGCTATTCTTTTAGTCTTCCTGTCCACATAAACCTTCCAGCTTTGGTAGCTGAATACAGAAAAGGGGAGTAACTGTGGTACTGATGTACAAATCATGTTATAAAATTAAATACAGCTTTGCCAAAACAGTAGGACTAAGCCTATTTCCTTCATCCTTACCCTATAACATCTCAACCTCATGCCTGACTCCAGGATATAGGGTTAAGATGCTGGTCCTCATATCTGATTCCAGGATATAGGGTTAAGATGCTGGTCCTCATATCTGATTCCAGGATATAGGGTTAAGATGCTGGTCCTCATATCTGATTCCAGGATATAGGGTTAGTATGCTGGTCCTCCTGTTCCACCTCAGTGTAGCTGTACTGAATAAATATCTGTCCTCCTCTACCATCTCCCCTCTGTCTGGAGTCTTGAGAATGGGCGTGACCCAGAGTCATAGTTCTAGCCTATCAAACTGGTGGAAACATGGTGGGAGTTTTAGTGATGGAGCAGAGAGAAATGTAGGGGAATGTTCTACATTGTGGGAAAATGTAGAAGCTGCTAGACGATAATGGTTACTCTGGGATGTATTTAGTCGAGTTCACCTAAGGCTAATTTCCAGGCTCAGAATCTGAAGGAAGTCTTTCCTAAGAGGATCTTTGTGGTTTCTTTCATGAGAGGGAAGACAAGCCAAATGGCTCTCTCTGTCTCTCCCTCTCTCTTTCTCTCTCTGTGTGAGAGAGATGTATATGTATTGTGTTTGTGTATGCGCTCATGAGTACTCACTCATGTACGTGAAGGAGAGAAGTAGACATCAAGTGTCTTCTCTGATTTATTTTTGGAGACAGTGTCTGTGTTTGTCAGGGTTCTTTACAGTGGCTGTCTCCTTGCAGAAAGGCCAAGGATCTGGGAGCTGTCTAGCTCACGAGACTGAATATCTCAGTAGTCCCAACTTAGCGCTAGAGTCCCAGAGAAGTCCTAGACAGCTGCTGGTTTTCAGTCTACATTGGAATTCCAAGAAAGTAGGTTTTAACACCAGCAAAGGCATGTCTGGGGAACAGAATAGGTGAAATTGCTTACCAGACTGAGAGAAAGAAGATAAAAAGTCAAAAGCTTTCTTCTTCTGTATTCTTTCAGGTGTAGCTCAGATTTAGGGTGGGTCTTCTGACCTTAAGTGATCCTGATTTAGGATGTATCTTCTACCTCAAATAATCTTACCAAGAAAAATTCCTCACACTTGTGCCCAGATGTTTGGGTTTTTGTTTATTTCAGATGTACTCAGGTTGACAACCATGATTAGCCATCACAGAGTCCTTTAGAGAACTTGAAGCTCACTGATTCAGCAAGACTATATAGCTATGGGCTCCAGGATCCACCTGTCTCTGCCTACCCAAATGATGGGATTACAGGCATGAACTAACACATGCAGCCCTTATAGGGGTTCTGGGGATCTGATTTTGATACTCATGATTATACAGCAAACATTTTGTTCACTAAACCATCTCCCCAGTCCTCCAAATGACCCTTTCTGATGATACCATCCCTCAAGTGGTTTTGGCATGAATTAAAATAAATAATATACTAATTCAGTCTAATTTGAGATAATGCATCTTTAAGACTTTGAAGGTAATTTTCTTTCTGTAAGCGGAGACTGCTCTTTAGTTTCTGGCCACCCAGACCTGAATAATGACACAGAAACTATATTAATTACAACACTGCTTGGCTAATGGCTTAGGCATATTCCTGCCTAGTTATTATACCTTAAATTAACTCTTTTCTATTAGTCTGTGTATCATTAGCTATGGCCTACCAGTAAGGTTCAGGTGTCCGTCTTCTTCTGCAGCTACATGGCATCTGTTTGACTCTGCCTACTCTTTCTTTATATCTCTGTTTGGATTTCCCAACTGGCTTTACTCTGCTAAGCCATTGGCCAAAACTGCTTTATTCATCAACCAATAAAAGCAACACATATACAGAAGGACATCCAGCATCATCTCCTCTTTTCTATCTAATTAAAAAGAAAGGTTTTAATTTTGACATAGTAAAATTGCATATAATAAAACAGGTATCAAGCAAGAACTACATTTACAATATTTAGTCTATTTAAGTCTGCAAAGTGTCATATTTAATTTATATTTTATTATAACTAAGGAAAACTATAACTATAACTATTTATCTTCAACTCCATCAAAGATCCCAGAAGGATATAATATTACCTAAGTAAACAGGAAGTACATTGTAAACAACTTCCAAAGCTCTAGAATTGACAAAGACATCTCCCTGCCTGGACAGTCACCCGAAATTCTTCTGTAACTTTGGGACATCCATCTTCAGTCTACAGGCCTATAGTATTTGGCAGTCTTTTTCATGAGGCAGGAAATTTGAAAGACTGTTTCGCCTATATGGGCAGTTTGTTAGTCACTTTCTTCTGTGTCCTGCAGAATGTCTGGCAGACTCTTTCATGAAGCAGGAACCCAGAAGGACTGTCTTGCCTTCTTTAGGCAAGTTCAGCAGTCATTTTTTTCTGTGGGTCCTGCATGTCCTGTTTATGCAGCATACCATCAAACAGTCCAGGCAAGAGCAGTTTCTTGTCAAATGGCTAGCCTTGTCATATTGAAGGCAAATTTCATAACAAGTTTCTTCAATGCCTATCAACCTGTCTGAAGCAGATATGTCTCACTGTTGAGAAAAGTCTAAGTTCTTAAAACCTTTTAAGTGCCACATTCTGTAGGTCTTCAAAGTGTTGAAGATTATCTAACAAAAATATATCTCTAACTAACCTAGTTAGAAAAACCTAACTAACATAATTAAAAGTTTGATTATAAACAATCATTTTGGGAAATTGGGCATTGTTTTCTCCAAACTGCTTCCTGCTGTTTGTTGGGTGAAGTACTTTAGGGTTCATGGAGACCTTTTGGGAGGTCTTGTTTCATCAAATCACCTTAGTCTGGAAGGAACCTACAGGTTTTTAACCTTCTGTGGAAATGAATGCAGAACCTCTTTTCCAAAGTAATGTATCCTTAGACTCAAAATTTGAAGTCAAGATACATTTATGTTGGTTTAGCTTAGCAGAATGTCTCTCTGCCATCAAGAAAGAAAACACAGTAATATACATAACCAAGATTCTTAGTGTATTTTCAATCTTTACATGGCTTTTTTTACTCATTAACTTTTTAGTATGTATTATCTTTACTCCTGTAATATATGACTGTCTGTACTCTTATATTTTACTGTCTCTTTAAAGACTTTGTTTTATTTTTTAAAACTACTTATTTCTTTTTATAACTGTTTATACTCTTTTTGCTCTCTCTCCCAAGCCTATCTAAATATTTTAAACATGCTGTGTCATGTTTAGAGGTCTGTTATGCCTGAATCTGTCCGATTGTGTATCTGAAAACCTTTTCTGATAAGGAGTGTTTTTACAATGGTAAGCAGTATGGTTGTGGCAGCCCTGGATGCTGGCTCTGCCTCTCTTGACCTTTTAACATGACTGAGGTACCTTCAACACCAGCTCTGGGACCACTGGGTGGGAGCCGTGCTCACCACCTCAACTCTGGGTAACAGTTGGCCCATGCTGCCACCAAGTAACTTGCAGCACGCTGCCCACAAGCCCCATTCAAGTGCTCCATAGCAGGATCTCCCAAAAGAGCCAGAGCCATCTGTGCCACCAGCACAAACCAGGAAGCTGTCTTTTATAGGAGATGCACCTCTGCTTGCCTCTAGCAGACAGAACCCATCCAAGAAAATGCTGCTACCAAGAAGTTATGCTTAACTCTGTTCTTTTGTGTTATAATTCCTTCCCAAGATCTCTCAGGTTTTATGTGGATGGAGTTGTCCCACATTGGTGCCATTTTGGAAGCAGAGAATGCTCTTTCATTCCCAGCTGCCCAGATCCGAATAATCACACAGAAACTTTATTAATTACAACACTGCTTGGCCAAAGAGTTAGTCATTTTACTACCTAGCTCTTATATCTTAAATTAACCTATTTCTATTAATCTGTGTGTTGCCACAAGTCTGTGGCCTACCAGTAAGGTTCTAGCATCTGTCTCCTTTAGCATCTGCTTGACTCTGCTTACTTGCTCTCTATATCTCTATTCAGATTTCCCACCTGGCTTTACTCTGCTAAGCCATTGGCCAAAATGGCTTTATTCATCAACCAATAAAAGCAACACATATACTACAGAAGGATACCCTACATCATCTTTCAACTAAGGGATTTATTGAAATTGAGAAAACAGCTCTTAGAAAATTGAGAAGGTAAGCTACTGGCTCACAAGTTATGCCTCTGAGTTCTTTCAGAGCTATGACAGTGGAAAAAAAGCAAGAATTAGCAGCAATTGTGGAGTCTATAGAGAAGCCCATTCATGTTATATCTGCAGCCCTGTTTGGAGGACACCCTAATTTAGCAGCCTAATTGTATATTACCAGGTAGATATTGCCCTAATTTAAAGAAGAGTGAGTCTGTATCTCATAGAAATAGCTGGTAACTTTTTCTGATTAATCAACCTGATCTACATTAGTTTTACTGAATAAGCCCTCCCTCCACATAGGGCAAGCAGTGGCCATTCAGGGGCTGACTATTGGACTTCTATTCCATTTCCTGTCATCTTGAGAAAACTGGAAAGCTAGACTATCTCATCACAGCTTGCTGGTTTTAAGAAAGTTCTATAAGCAAATTCAGTCCATCAAATTATATATAATCTTTCTGACATTTACAAGGCAGAAATGAATGAGGTTTGTCACAGCAGTGTTCCAGTGCTCCTCTTATAGGGGCAGGTAGTTTTATGTCAACATGACACAAGTTAAAGTCATCAGAACTATGTTGGTTTGAAAGAAAGTGGTCCCTACAGGGAGTGGCAGTATTAGGAGGTAGGGCTTGTTGGAGGAAGTCTGTCATGGTGGGGGTAGGCTTTGAGTCTCCTATGCTCAAGCTATATACAGTGTGGCACTCAGTTTACTTCCTATTGCCTGTGGATCAAGATGTAGAACTCTCAGCTTCTTCTCTAGCATTGTTTGCCCACATGCCACCCACCATGAAGATAATGGACTAAGCCTCTGAACTGTAAGCAAGCCCCAATTGAATGTTTTCCTTTATGAGTTGCTTTGGTCATGGTGTCTCTTCACAGCAATAGAAACCCTAAAACAGAATCTCAATTAAGAAAGTATTTCTTCTTATCTTATCTCCATGAGGTAAGGCTATAGGCAAGGCTGTAGGGCATTTTCTTAATTAGTGACTAATGGGGGAAGGCCCAGCCCATTATGGGTGGTGTCATCTTTTGGCTGATGGTCCTGGATTCTATAAAAAAACAGGCTGATCAAGCCATGGGGAGCAAGTCAGTAAGTAGCACTTTCCCATAGTTTATGCATCAACTCCTGCTTCCAGGTTCCTGTCCTGTCTGAGATCCTGTCATGACTTCCTTAGATGATGAAGTATGTGAAAGCATAAGTTGAATAAACCCTTTGCTCCCCAAGTTGCTTTGGTTATCATGTTTCATCACATATACTACCTGACTAAGACTTACAGTAAAGCTACAGTAAGAAGGCTTGGGGCTAAACATATGAATCAATGGAACAAACAGAATGTTCAAAAACATAAAGTTATTGTTAAGTCTGTCTGGAGCGTAGTCCCAGCCCCTGGCATCCATCCTAGCCCTCCGGCTTGGGAGTTGCATTAGTCTGGACTCCAAATCACAGCATACCAGGTCCTGACCCCTCCCTGGGGCAGGGTCAGGATCACTCCCACAGGGATTTAAGTGGGCTCCCAGAGGAGAAACACATGTTTCCGGGTTTGCATGTGCTCCCCACTTTTCTGTCTCTCCGCCATGCGTTCGGCTACCTGAGGGTGCTGTATTTAATAAAACGATGGGCGTTTTAATTTGGTTTGATCTGACCTAATTGGGTTTCTTTGCGCTGGTGGAGCTGTCCTTCTTAGGATTATTTTTTCCTAACAGTTACATGGTCAGTTCCAAAGGAATTTCATGGATCAAGATAACTTTGGTTTTGATACTTTTACCCTACAATGATGCTAGATAATAGGTAGCAAATTCCAGAGATAGACAGACAGACATGTAGCATGAGGGCCTGCTTGGGGTTTATGTCCTGCCCGGTCCCCACAGCCGTTTAGTCCCAGAGAAAAATCACACTTAGAGTCTGCATTAGGTTTGAGGGCCTGCTTGTTGGGGTTTCTGGCCTCCCACCAGGTCCCACAGCCAGCAAAGCCCAAAGAAATTCATGCAGAGTCTACATTAGGTTATAAACTGATTGGCCCATTAGCTCAGGCCACCCATTAGCTCTTGTAGCTTATTTTAACCCATTATCCCTATCTATGTTAGCCACATGACTCAGTACCTTTCTCAGCAGGGCAGGTCACATCCTGCTTCTTCAGTGGTCTGGACAGGAATGCCAAGATAGCTTCCTGCTTCCCAGAATTCTCCTATTCTCCTTGCTCCACCTCTACTTCCTGTCTGGTTGTCTCACCTATACATCCTGGCTAATGGCCAATCAGCATTTATTTAAATCATGATTGACAAAATACAGACAATTCTCCCGCACCACAGACAGATAGATATTACTCTGTTACATCAAATTTTCAGAAATGTAAAATATAAATCTACAAACTTTACTAGAAAGTTACTTTGTTACTTGTAATAAAAAGGATGATTCTCAAGTACATTATGAGATCAATAAAAGACATACAATATGATTATACAAGTTTATAGAAAATTCTAGGAAAGTATATTCTAATTTACAGGTCTATAAAGGGAGAAATGAGGTTTGAGGGTGTGGAATGTGTTAGAAAGAGCAACAGATAAACATCTGGATTATGAGGTATTATAGATTTCAGTTGTGGTGATAGCTTCATGGGTTTATGAATTTTTAAAGCTTATGAACATGTATATTTTGCATGAGGAAATTTTATTGTATGTAAATTCAACCTCAATAAAATCAGTTTAACAAAACAAACAAAAATAAAAAAGCAAATAAAGAAAAGGTCTTAAAAATAGGCAAAAAAGTAGACTGTCAATTGAACCTGGAAATGACTTTTTCATAATAGCTAAAGAAGACAGCTGACAATAAACCATCCTCCAAGTGAGAAGAAAGTCTGCCCATAGAAACGTATGTGCTCACCCCTGCTGCCAAGAAAGACAGTGATTGCAAACTTGTCCAAATGAGCCAAATCTCAGAGTTTTGACCAATAAATCCTCACATAAGCACTCTAAAAGATACATGCCAGGAAGAAGGAAATTGGAATCAGAGGTATGGTGAGAGTCAAGAAAGATTTATGTTTCTAGAGGGCATTAGAATATGTTCAAGCCTCAACAAAATGACTCATAAAAGAATACTATTTGCAATGACTAATTTGGAGAGTTTTTTAAAAAATGTAATCGCAATTCTAGATAAAAATAGCTTGCATAATATGAGGTGCTTGGAGTTAAGACATTAGAAGCTTTGTATTCTTGAGAGGAGAGGCTCGTGGCATCGCTACTTATGTAGCTATGCTTTGAAACATGAAGGGCAACTGCTTGGAGGGCAGATAGGGAATTTTTACTTCCTTAGTTTAAAACATAGAAATATTTGAGAAATCTGAAAAAAAATCAGCAGCATAAATGTAGGCTGAGTGAAATGGAACTGCTGGAGATGAATCCAAACAGCCACAGAATGACTGGAAATGAACTTAGTCCAATTAGACATAGGTGTGTTGAGAATAGATATCAGAAAATAGTTAATAATTCAGCTATGTGGGGATTTTCTAAAACAAAGGGAAACATTATAATGAAATCAAAACAAAACAAAGCTGTTAAATTTATATTAATATACAAAAGGGTAATTTTAAGTAAAAAAGGCATGATTTGAAAGGTTCCCCAAATGATTTGTTTTCTAAGAAACATATTTGAGATCAGAATTAATTTTTTCCCTGCAGAAAACCAAGAATAAACTAGGAAAGGGTGGAGAACTGGCTCAGCAGTTAAGAGCACTAGCTGCTTTTGCCAAGGATCTGGGTTTGGTGCCTCACAATCATCCATAACTCTAGTTCTAGGTGATCCAATGCCCTCTTCTGTTCTCTGAGAGTACTAGGCATGGCATGTGGTACACAGATACACAAGCAAACAAAACATTTATACACATAAAATACAAATAAATACAGCTAAAGATAGAATAAACTGGGGAAAGAATAATTTCTTGGTGATTGGTTGATATTATCATGCAACATGAGAAAATACACCACACAAGAAAACTAAAGCATTCTAAACAAATACACATCTATTTGTTTGTCACCCCCTTCCTCTCCTTTCTTCCTGTTAGCTCTCCATGAAGTCACAATTTTCCTGCCTCCCATCTGACTTCAAACCTATCTTCTTAACTTCAAAATATTTTATAAAAATGAGAACATTATAAGCAAGTATAACAAACCCACCCACATAATCTGGGACATCTTAACACAGCTCTCAGGGATGGATCAAACAAAAATTAGTAAGATTATCAATAATAATATCAATGAAAGAATAGGACAATATAATACCTCTCCGGATGGTCCATTGTGGTTAATGAGGGGTAGCTGCAGTTGTCTGACATTCTTCCCTTCCTGTGGGAACTTGTTTTCCTTCCCTTCACTGCTTAGAACAGTGCAGTGTGGTGAAGCCAATACCACACTCCTTCAGGGACTGCTCTGTAAGGAGCAGCACCTCTCATTTTGCTATCTGTTTGAGATGCTGTCTTAGAAACCCAGCTACATACTTACCAGTAATAAGAGAAATGTAAATTAAAATACAGAAGTTACTGGTGTTATTTCAGACCCGTAGCCTTGGTTTACAATGTAGCCTGGAAGTGCTAAGAGCTGGAAACAACTTGGAACAGTAGGAGCTTTCCAGCGTCTGCGACTCCACTGTGATAACCTCCTCGGTGAGCCCAGGTGTGCACAGAGAAGTCGCACATAAACACACGACTCCACTGTGATAACCTCCTCGGCGAGCCCAGGTGTGCACAGAGAAGTCGCACATAAACACACGACTCCACTGTTAACCTCCTCGGTGAGCCCAGGTGTGCACAGAGAAGTCGCACATAAACACACGACTCCACTGTGATAACCTCCTTGGTGAGCCCAGGTGTGCACAGAGAAGTCGCACATAAACACACGACTCCACTGTGATAACCACCTCGGTGAGCCCAGGTGTGCACAGAGAAGTCGCACATAAACACACGATGCCACCAGGTGTAGTATGAAAGGTTAGAAACAGGCTAAGTATTTATCAGCGTAAAAACGGAGACATACATTTTGGTGTAGGCATACGACATGGGGCAGGGAGGAATGATCTCAGTGTAATTGGTACCCTGGGTTGGATTCTGTACTGGGCAAAGTTGAGGGAATGGTGTACTAGAAATCTCTATTCTATAGTTTCTCCTGGAGTATAAAACTGTTCTGAAATAAAAAGTTTACTGTAAATAAGGATGACTGGGGCTACCTGTATCATTATGTAAAAATCTTGCCTGATTTTGGAAAGGAGAAAATTGCAGAATATATATATATATACATATATATACATATGTCAGTTTTCTATTTCTATTGTAAACATTTAAAACAATTAATTTATATAGAAAAAAATTTACCTTGGCTCATGCTTATAGAGGTTGCAGCCCATGGTCGCATAACCTCCGAGGGCATGAGACAGCAATGACAGAAACTTTTCGTTTCATTGCCAGGAAGCAAAGGAGGAAGAGGAAGTAGCTGGTATCCTACAATCCCCTTGCATGCACACCTGCAATGGCCTACTCTCCCTCTGGGCCTTTCCTTCTAAAGATCTTTCCTCAGGACCACACCTAATTTAATACACATTGCTCTAGGGACTTAAAACACCCAAACTATAGTCTTTTATAATCAGTTATGTTGTTAGAAGCATTCAATGTATTATATTTTAATTAATGATGAATATATATGTGCTGTAATCTAAAACATGTATGTGTGAAGAGAAATACAAAGTTCTGAGTATCAATCCCATGTTGAAGGTGAGGGGACAGTTACCAACACTTACAACTTGTTAAACATTGGTAATGTCTAAAAATTTGAGACTGGTGATGCATACTCACAGTATATACATAGACGTGATCACAATGTTCTTTCTAATGATTGGAAATAGTGGCTAATTAAAAAGTCAGCTTCTCCTAAAGAAAAGAAGGAAGGAGAATGGGAAAGAGAAGAGGAAAGCAGCACTAAGTATTAAAACTTGGTTTTTTATTGTTTCATACATACTGAATTTTAGTCATTTCAAGCCCATTCTCCTTTCTCATTTCCTTCAGTCTCCCTTGAAGCTTCCTCACAACAATCCTCCTGCCTACTTCCATGTCTTCTTATGTGTGTGGTCCCTGGCTTTCTCTAGAATCTTTGACTGAATACACGTGGGAGGTTATTTACTAGAGCATAGGCAACTAATCAGTCTACACCCTTGAAGAAAATCCCACCTCCCCAGGGAAGGGTGGAGCCTTCTCTATCTGTGATGGAATGTTGAAGGGTCTAGTTGGTCGTGTGCAGAAGCACACAGCTGCAGGGATTTCATGAGTGCATCTGGACAAGCTATGCATGTCCAGAGGACATCTTTTGTGCCACACATCTCCCCATTCTCATCCTCTGACTCCTGCATTCTTCCCACCCTCTCCACTGCCACCTTTCCTGATCCTTGAGGGGTGAGGGGTGAGTGATACAGCTGTCTCACTCAGGGCTGAGCACTCGACTCTAGCTCACTCTGGTTCCTTCAGCCAGATACAGATTTCTGCGTTCACCACCACCTACTACACTAAGAAACTTCCCTAGTGAAGGTTCGGGGCGCAGCACTAATCTGCGGGGATAAGCATTTTGATAGCAGGTTGAAAATGTGGCCACTTAGCCAAACAGTAATAGTAAGTTCTCCAAGAGGGCCTGTGATCACTTTACCCATAGGCTTCTGATCAGGTGTGCAGAACCAGGAGTGAATTCCCCCTTATGGAGTGGGCCTAAAGTCCAACCGGAAGGGGTTGGCTACCCCCATACTATTATTGCATTAGAGGGCACAACTTGCCATGGAAATCATTGTTGTAGCTCACAGAATTCACAACTGGGTAAGACTGTAGATGGCTTTTGTCTTCCAGCATCTTGCATGGTACCCTCTGCCACTGTGAAGGCAAAGGAGTAGGAAGGAAGCTTCTAGCTCAGCTTCAGACTGATTCATTCATTCTTCCTGTACTGTCTGTTTAGCAATAGGGTCTTTAGTTCTGGGTGAGCAACCGAGAACAACAGCAATAGTAAAAATGCATGCACACACGTGTACACACACACACACACACACACACACACACACACACACACACACACACACACACACACACCTTGTTGAGCTTCCAAGGGTGCAGGTCCCTTGTCATATACAGAAGATACTATTTCGTGGCAGGCATCCTGGGCTTCCGGGTCTTTCTGCTTCTTCTTCTGAACTATTTCCTGAGCCTTAGGTGTGAGGGTTATACTATAGAAGTATCAGCTGGGCTTGGGTACCCACAGTCAGTCACCCGATGTATTCTGACTAGTTGTGGATTTCTGTAGTCGTCTCTATCTTTTGTAAAAATAAGTTTCCTTGATAAGTGATGAAAACTACTCTCACCTGTGGCTATAAGGGTAAGATAACCTATTATTTACCCATACCAACACCGTGTCTTTATCTGTTTTAGGTTCCGTGCATCAAGCAGTTCTGGCTCAGGATACCCTGAGCAGGAATTCAGGAGGGAGGGCATCTACCCTAGAAGGTTTATATCCCTCTGTACTAGGGACCTGTCAGCCATCTGTGATGCTGTGGACATCTGTGCTGGGATGATGTATCTAAGTGAATAAAATAAACTATGTAGGCATGAGTACCACAGAAACCAACTACACTGAACTACAATACAAATCATTAAACAAATTGAAAACGTAACAAGGTATACTGTAGACAGAACCATCTAAATTGGAAAGTAATGATTTATGTAAATGATATTTGACTGTGTTTGGCATACATTGTGAGAGAACAACTAAGTTCCCATATAGGCATGAGAAACAACTGATGCCCATTATAGGCAAAGCAAAAGCAATTTCAGTTAGAGGTATATGGAGGTAATCACTGACCATAGAGAGAACAGGCGGCAGTGACCAAAACAGCCACTTTAAGAGGAAAATTTGAGAACTACTCAAAATTTGTTAACTTCAATAATATTATATTGTTATTTTGAAATAGGGTCTACTATGTTGTCCAGGCTGACTTTGAACTCTTCAGCTCAAGTGATCCTCCTGCCTCAGCCTCCTGACTAGCTGGGATAGCAGGCATGCACCATCACAGTCAGCCACCAAAATACAATATTTTCTAAAATCAAAGGAAAAAATAATTTGTGATAGAAAAAGTTAAGAAAATTTAATTAAAACTCTGTATGAATGCCCTGTATTTTAACTACAGACTCAGAAGATCCTGCTTGTGAACGACTCTAGATTAGGCAAGGTGTTCTCAGTGTTCCTACTTTCCCAGTTACCATTATTGTGTGAAGTCATGAAAATCTTAATTTTCTGTTTACACAGCACAATGAATATAATTATGTCTTCATGTTTATATATTATATAAGTTTCTTAAAGCGAAGTTTCAAGGTCTAAGAAGTGATTTGCTAAAACATGGTATCTATGGATGGCTATCCTAATTAATTTGATGATGGCAATAATTTCACAGTGTCTACAGGTGTCAGATTACATCAAATCATTACATTATACTCCTTGAGTGTATACAATTTTTACTTGTCAGTTACATCCCAATATAACTGGAAAACAATATAACTGGTAGTGGTGACTAACAAAGCAGAATACAAATAGGAAAAGAAAATTTTAGTCAGGGTTATTGTGTTTATAATTTAATAAAGATAAATCATCTTAAAATAATTCTGATTAATTCTCTTATGATGTAAGATTCTCTTCCTCCTCCTCCTCTTCCTCCTCCTCCTCCTCCTCTTCTTCTTCCTTTTTTTTTGTTTCTTTGTTCGTTTTTTCGAGACAGAGTTTTGCTGTAGCTATTGAGCCTGTCCTGAACATAGCTCTTGGAGATCAGGTTGGTCTCGAACTCGCAGAGATCCTCCTGTCTCTGCTTCTGGGATTAAAGGTGTGTGCCACCACCTCCCAGCTTGAGGTAAAATATTCTTTATGCTAATAAATAAATTTGTTCATGTCCCATAGGAAAGAGGGATACTTGGGAGACTGCTGACAGATTTTCACCCATTATCTCTGCTCTGAGACAGGATGGCATCATGAGTCTTCATTCTCTATGACTGAGCATGCTCTCCTGAGAGTCATCCCTAACAAACAGAGCATCTGTGCTATAGCTCGCTGTCCACCGTGCTGGAGCAACGACAAACAGATCACTCTATAAGATGCTACAGTTACTTATGGAAATTTTGGAGGACTTGATTTATTTTATTTTCAATTTGTTCATCCATTTGTCGCCGCCAGTACTGAAGCTCCACCTAGGGCCCGTCTCTAAAACTACACGTGTACTCATTACAGCTGATCTCTTCCTGTTTGTTTGCAATATGTAAAGCAGTTATGCAAATAGGAGACACCCCCCCCCCCCCCGCGCGTCCTCATCCCCGCCTATTGTCTTGCACCTAAAAGTTAGATTTGGTCACTCTCCCCAACCCCCGGAACTGAACAGTGAGGCGGAAAAACCGTGAGGATTACTTGCCAGGTAAGGTATGTGGTTAATGTTTTAGTTCCTGGCCTTGGATCACTGCTCTGCAGCAATGAACCCAGGTAACCTTCTAAACAGGTGGTCCCTGATCAGATGGGCATAAAATGCAGAGAGCAGTCACCTCCTGTGTGTCCCCGGGAACCGCAAGGGAGGCCTCATCAGGTGGACCAGAGAATGATCAAAAAGCGGCCCCACAGAATTTGTTTTCTAATTTTGGACGTCTTCCTTTATCTATTTTGATGACGTGGGTTTCTAGCCTTTTCTCCTTGTTCAGTTGGTGAGATGGTTTCGTACATCCGGTCTCTCCAGCAGTAAGGCAGAGCACTTCGAACTGAACTAGCACCCCAGAGTGTTTTGACTCACACCTGCCTTCTGTCTGCTTAGTCCCCAGCCCTCCTTCTCCTAAGTGAGGATTCTTACTGGATAAGGGAGTTGGCAGGAGCAGTTGTTGTGTTAGGAGCTTGTCGGATTCCCGGGTTTCTTTATTCCCGGCAGGATAGCAGGATGGCACATTAATGTTTCAGATATTCACTTGGCTTTTTCTTGGAAATACCATATGTTCCTAAAGATACTTAATGTAGGGAGGCTGAGGGTAAGAGAAGGGGGTGTTCTTTCTTGATGCTATTCTAAAATTGTACGCACACAGGGAGGGCATCAGCACTCAACATAAACAGAGTGGAACTCTCCCAATTTACTCACAGTGTCAGCCTTCATTTTTTTTTTCCAAGCAGAGCTCAACTTTTGGCACTTCCTACTGACAGCTAATTTTGTGCAATCTGGGTTAAATTCCACACAAATAAAGATAAAAATGTAAAGAGCAGATTTATTCTTGCATATGGTTGCTGGAACCAAGCAGGTACTGTCCTCTAAGTGACTAGAATAGGTCAGCACCTAGGTAGTACAGGTAAACAGGTCTACTGCAGACTCGGGATATAAACCAGAAATGCAGTTATCCAATTTAACATCTATTACACAACAACAGCAACCTTTATTTCAAATTTGTCAACAGTACACATACAAACACACACATATATACATACATTATATATGCATACATATGTACATAGGTAAAAATTAAATAAGCTTGCTTATGTTTGCTTTCTGGCATTTGGAACAAAAAGTCTTACCATAAGCATACAATAATAAAATTCTTACTATAACAAAATAAAATAAAATTTCATTAAATAAAAAAAGAATACTGCCATATTGCTGCCCTCCTCTTCTGCATACCTGACTGGGCACTGACATCTGTTTCACTGCATCCTGTTCTCTTCAGCCAGGAACCATTCTCCTCAATTATGTGTAACGACTTTATTTGTTTTTTGGGAGCACACGCATGCCATGTTTCATCTGTGGAGGCTGGAGGGCAGTTTGCGTGAGTCATTTCTCTCCTTGCTCAATGTAGGTTTCCAGAATGCCGGTTGACCGTCTTGACAGCCAGTGCTCCTACTGGGTGGACTACCTCATCTGGAATTTTTTAAGTTTTCATTATAGGCCTTTTCTTTTCTTCTTCTTTTTTTAATGATGTATCCTTAAATCCCTTATTTCAATAAACTTGTATTTACCCTATTCTTTATGGATTCTGCCTGTGTCCTTGACTTAAGAAATTTTTTTGTAATACATGTCACAGAAATAAATATCTGCATTTTCTTTAGTAATTTAAAAATTGCATGTGTATAATCAAAAATTGGTTTTGTTTATGGCATAGAAACATATCAAGAACTAATCTCCGGCATTATTTATTAAACTGCCCATCCCTTTATACCAGGGTGGTTAATTGAAGGCATCAGTTTGAGTAAAGTAGGGAAGAGCTGAAGTGTGGGCTCGTCTGGAAGGGTGTTTCCAGAGGCGATTCCTAAAAGCCTGATAGGGCATGTCTGCTTTAGTGTGCTGTGCAGCCCCTGCTCAGCCAGGGCACTGGATCAGAGAACAGGAACTACGTTTATCTCCTCAGGGGTGAATATAGTCCTCCTCACTCATCTTTGGATGACAGAATGTGGGGTTCGACTTTTGGACACTGGAGCTTACAGCCTTCTCCCTGGAGTCTCAGGCTTTTGGCTTCAGGCTGACAATCATATCATCAGCTTCCTTGGTTCAGAGGTCTTTGGAGTTACACTGAGCCAAGCTGCTAGAACCCAAAGAACTCCAGCTCACAGATGGCCTGCCAGGGGACTTCCCAGCCTCCCTGGCCATGTGAGTCAATTCCAGTATGAATGGTAGGTGGCCTATGGTTTAACAACACCATAATCCTAGGGGGCTGCCATTGCATATGCAGCTGTTATACTGTGAACGGCTGTACATCTCTCATATTGATCTGTTTCTCTGGAGTGCGCTGATTCAGAGATTACCTTCAGTTGCAGCACTGACTTCATTCATATGTGAGAGCATTCGTCTCTGGTTTTGGTTTCATCAGTGTGTGTATCCCCACGCACTAGTCCCAGACTAGTGGAATTCTAAATAATACTAGAAATATGGTAGAAAACTTCCACACTAATCTGAACATTTTTTCCATTAGCATTTTGATGACTCTTTATTCTTACTGGCATTTTTGGCCATTTTCTCTTTTGTAGGAATGCTATTATTACTTTATCAGATCCCACACATATAATCCAGCAATCATTTTCTGAAGATTCATTGCCTCACATTATCATTTTTCTGTAACATAAACTGAGCTTATACAGATAAGTGTTACAGTATTTTAAAGGAGTGTGGGGAACAAAGAAATAACTCATGTAATGTCAAACTTACAAAATTCATTTAGCAAGATCTCATTTTTTTTTTTAACCGGGCAGTGGTGGTACACGCCTTTAATCCCAGCACTCAGGAGGTAGAGGCAGGCAGATCTCCATGGGATTGAGGCCAGCCTGGTCTACAAGAGCTAGTTCCAGGACAGCTTCAAAAGCTACACAGAGAAACCCTGTCTCAAACCCTCCCCCCGAATCTCTTTTTTTAAAAGATGTATTTATTATGTATATAGTGTTCTGTCTGCATGAACGCCTACAGGCCAAAAGAGGGTACCAGATCTCATTACAGACGATTGTGAGCCACCATGTGGTTGCTAGGAATTGAACTCAGGACCTCTGGAAGAGTAGCCAGTGCTCTTAACCATGGAGCCATCTCTCCAGCCCCACAAGATCTCATTTTGGTTAAGAATCATAGACTGTAGCAAAGTAGTTAAGATCAATGAATGTTACCCATTTATGCTCTACCTCGTGAGGTTCATTCTAAACTGGGCTTACTTTGGGAAAAACTAAGGTTTCAATAAAATCAGAAAATAATCAATTGTTATTAGTCTGGCTCTGTTACAGATGCTACAGAAAATATACAAGTGGAATAAACTATGACTTCAGGTTTCTGACTGTTTTGTTTGAGACAGGCTCTCACTAGCTCTGGTTGGTCCGGGACTTGCTACATAGACCAGGCTGGCTTCAAACTCACAGAGATCCCCCTGCCTCTGTCTTCTGAGCACTGAGATTAAAGGTGTGCACCGTCACACCAGTCATGACTTCAGTTTCCTAACTATTAGTAATGTATTGTGGAAATGAGCAACAGTAAGATTCCAAACTTCAAAGTTCTAACTATGAGCTATTGGGAAATAAGTGCTCAGACACTGGAAAGGGTGTCATGAGTTGACTCTCAGGAGAAACTCCTTTCTAAATAAATAGGATTTAAAAACAAGGAGAGGATATAGTTACTCTGGCATGTATTTGATGCTCAGCAAATACTGTAAATTGAGTGATATCAAAGAACACTTTGTATGTGGCTGCAGAGGTCTTCATGGAGGTCCAGTGGGAAACTCATTGCTAAGCTCAACAGGAAGAATTAATGCATCAAGGAGAAACTCAGCCACATGGCAGCTGATTAATCTAGTCTAAGGTAATAAAGATTGGGAGTGGGGGAACACCCCAACAACTAATGCTGTAAAGGAAAGCTGGGAATTGAACTCGGTAAAGTGCTTGCCCAATATGCACACAGCCCTGGCTACTATTCTTGTAAAACTGGGCATGGCAGCACAAACCTGTTATCTTAGCACTAGGAAAGGTGGATACAGAAAGATCAGAAGTTCAGGGTCATCCTCAGCTACATTGAAATTTGGAGCCCAGCCTACCCAACTTGAAAAACAAAGCAATGCACATTTCATGAAACACAGAACTGGGCATGCTTTTAAAGATTAAACCTGGTTGTCATTCATTTCTCACTTTTTGCTTCTTGACTGCTAGGATACAAGTAGCCACTGCCTTATGCTCCCGTGGTTGTGATGTATTGCCTCACCACAGGTCTGGGATGGAACCAAGACTATGAACTGAAACTTGTGATCCAGATGCACAATAAATAATTCTTCCCATTAATGGTTTATGAAAAGGATTTTGTCACAGTGGCAAAAGTTCTGAGTTACCATCAGCCCTTCTGTTTTCTAACATGTAAAGACACAAGTTTCCTCCTCTTTGGAGGATGCCATCTTCACCAGACAGCCAATCCTCCTGCCACTTTGGTCTTGGATTTCATAGCCTCCCGAATGACAAGAAATAAATTTTCATTCTTTATAAATTACCCAGCCTCAGGTAGTTTGTCAGAGCAATGCAAAACAAAGACAAGGAGAAAGCTAATGAACACAAATGAGTTTGGAACAATAGATTACAGACATCGAAGTCATAAATATGATAACACAGTTGAGAAATGAAATGATAACACAGTTGAGACGTCAGCTAAGTTTTAAAAGGTAAAATTGTGTTAGAGATCTCAGCTTGCTCATTTAAATAAGACTGTTTGGGTGCAACATTTTGGGGTGTTAAAAAAAACAGTCCTGGCCTTTGGCTATAAGATGTTTACTGAATAGATTTAATTGTATTCCAAGCCTCGGGTGTTTAATGGAAAGAGTAGCCAAGATACATTCCTCTGATATTCCTGAGATGCTCTCAGAAGGAAGGTTGCTCTAAGATGATGAATATTGGATTCTAGGAGGAAGGCAGAGCTTCCAGTCTCACCCCACTCTCCCTTTCCATCTTTCTCACCCAAAAACTAATGTTAGTAGGACACTCACTTTGTTTAGTACTGACTACAGGAATGTGAAAAACATAGGCAAGGCATGAGAAATCTGTCTCCGGGAAGAATTCTGTGGCACCTGCACCACCTGGAACTGTGGTCGGGCAAGGGTCTGGGGATTAAAGAACACACAAAGACGTGGGTCACTCTTGAAGCAAGAATAACAATTTTATTATGTTCCCAGGAATCTCATATAGTGCTCTTGACTAGTGGCCACGCCCTAGCTCTGGGGATTTTCAACTGCAAGCCCACCAGAAACCACTTCCTTGTTATCAGGAACTCATGAGGGTTTTCTGCTCAGAGCAGCTGCAAGCATAGAAAAGCAAGTTGTTTACTCCAGCAGGCAAGGGGGTCATAGAAAGTTCAGGGTCTGAGGGCCTGCAACTCCCAACATAATTCTAGTGGGAACAGCACCAGGAAAGTCAGGAAGACAGCTGCAGGAACTCCAGCCAGGTGTTCTCCAGATTTCCCCTTAAGTCTAGAGAATGAGAGAGGAGAACTGGATTTCTCATGTTTGTACAGCACCAACAAATCTTACTCAGCAGGGAATAATGCCTTAACCCCAAAGGGTGCTTGTAAGTGTGGACTGGCATTTCTCCTTCTCATGAGGATGATGGTGCCCAACAGACACTCACTATGCTGGTACCAGGTGCTGAACAAATGCACCATCCATAGCAATCCCACACATGGGGTTATCTTCCAAAATCTTTAGTACAGTAGCTCCAATAACAACCTGTGTAGTTTAATAACAAATAATTTATGAGTTTGCTATTAAGACTCTTTCTTCTGCAGTGTTCAAGGCATCTGGGCTGAGGCAATAGCTTAGCGGGTATAGTACTTGCTGTGCAAGCAAACATGAGGACCTGAGTTCAAGTCCCCAGGACTCACATAAAAGCCAGACACAGTGCCTGGAGCCTGTAACCTTAGTGCCAGAGGTAGGCTGAGAGAGGCAAGGCTCACGGCTTTCAGGTCAGACAGGTGTGACAAATGACAAGTCAGGTTCAGTGAGACATACTGTCTCTGAAAATACATGGGGAGTAGTCCTAGGGGTAGATACCTGAGGATGCTCTCCAGCCTCCACAAACACACAAGCAAGAATACACACACACACACACACACACACACACCACACACACACACACACACTTAAAAATGTACATCTGATAAATGATAGATCACAAAGTATATGCTCCATTTCCTGAGAATTAATATTCTAATAAAAGATCACAGACACAGTAAAAGACAGAATTTCCAAATCCAGGAAAGTACAAACCAATTTAAAATGTTCAAAACCTAAAAACTGAATAAAATACAGCATAGTTTTATATTATTAACATTTTTTTTTCTGCCAAGCATAAAGGTCACTGAGAGGCCTAATTGCTGCTGAACTCATGTTTTTTAAAGAGATAAGGAATTTTATTTCCTACAGCCCAAGAGAACGGAGACTCACTTAGAAATTCAGAGTTAAGCATGTAACATTCATCAACTGCATTCTTCAATGCTGAGGAAAATAACACAAATCATTCCAAAAACGGAGATTTTTTTTTCTTTTGTGCAGAGAGAAAACCAGAGACAAAACCAGTTTGTCTTAATTGAATGTATTCCTCCCTTTCTGAGTAGGCTCAATATCATTTTCTCCTGTTGCAGAAAAAGATCCATTTATTCCTTGTTCTTCTGTCAGGGAAATACCATTTCATTAACCTAAGTGGGAATTTATGTTCTAATAACTTTCAGAATCAAAAGAGAAAAAACCCCAAAAACCCAGACTATAAGAAGATGCTACTAAGCAAGGAGTAGCAGCAGTTCCAGGAGAGCCTACGGGCGAGATGCTCCTTCAACAGGACAGCAGAGGCAGCGTGGCCCCGTCTCTACTCTACTACAGTGTGGCTCTAGTCCATCTCACACAATGCAGTATTCTACTGCCATCTTGGATATTAAGAAGATTCGGCCCTGTAAACCTCTTGTGTATTTTTCGAGGAGCATTTAAAATGAATATATAGTACACATTTTATTTTTAAGTTAAATCTCTGTAATAGTTACTTTTCTGGTGTTGTGATAAAACGCTATAAGCACAAGCAACTTAAGGAAAAGTTGGTTTTTATGGTTCAGAGGGCTAGAGTAAGGAGTCTATGGTAAGAGGGGAATGGCATAGCAGCAGCAACAAGCAGCAGAGCCGTAACATTTCACACAGGAAGAAGGAAGGGAGGAAGACAAAAGAGGAGGGACAGAGAGGAAGGGAGAGAGAGAGAGGGAGAGAATGGGAAACCAAGGCTATAAACTCCAAAAGCCCTCCATCCAGTGATATATTTCCTCCAGCAAGGCCGCACTGCCTAAAAGTTCCATAGCCTTCCCAAATAGCATGGCCATTGATCAGGTGTGGATCAATGTTCAAACACATGAGTCTATGGGGGAACCTTTCACATTTAGACCACAGTACTCAATATGATAGTTTCCAGTTCCATCCATTTTTTTTCTGAAATTTTCATAACTTCATTTTTTTCCTTTTGACTGAATAATATCCAATTCTGTGTATGGACCGCATTTTCATTATTCATTCATTAGTCGATGACTATCCAGGCTGATGCTGTGTCCTTGCAGCAGGAAGATGTGCAAACACATGTGAGCAGGACAGAGTCCCTTGGGTATATGCCCAAAGGTGTTATAGCTGGTATGATGGGTAAGGAAACTCCAGTTTGTACCAGGCACCCACTTTAGTAGCTGTTGATCTCTGACCAAAAGCCCTGAAAACCCTGACTCCCACCCCCTCCTCCCCAGAACTGTGTAATCATTGTGAAATGATTAGCTCCCGGCTCTGGCTTCTGTAAACTCACTTTTTACTGTGAAGGGGAAGTGAAGCAGTTCCTCACATAGTTGTAAATTCCACAGACGAGGAGTAGTTGTGGGTTTTACCTTTAAAAGCCTTTCCTCCGCCTGCTTTGTGCAGCATGTCTCTGTTTGGCTTAGAGACCTGCTAGCAGTTTTTTAATAAATTTGGCTACTTACGGTATGTATTGAATCTGGTTGTCTTTTCCCAGTGGTCTAAAGCAATCCTAAGAGCTGGGTCCTATGGTAGAACTGCTGTTGGGTTTTGAGAAGACTGTGCCCTGCTTTCCAGGGTATGCCTCAGTTTGCACTCCCATTGGCAGGGGCTAACCTTTCAGCTTGCCCCTCATCCTCCTCAGGAAACTATTTGTTTCCACCCCACACACACATACGTATGAACACATGCATTTTTACATTTCTAGAAAAAGAACCCCAGGATTTTCCCTCCTACATGTTTTTCTCTTGCTCCTTCATGGTCCATAATGCTGAAGCTGCCATACAATAAAGCCAAACTGACGGGTTGGTTGTAGATTACTCTTCCATTTTTCTAGGTCTTTGAGCTGCACAGTGATTTTAGGGCTGATCTTTCTACCGTTGTTCAGCCTGCCAGTGAGGTTCACCATGATCTTCCCCAACTAGGTGATCATCAATGGTTGCCAGTTCCCCACTGTGACTGGGCTGCATCATCACAGGTAGGAACTGGATAATGACTTTGGAGCATGGGCTGATGAGGGCCTGACATTTGCTTTACTTCTCTGCATTGTTGACACTCTGGAGAGTTTGGCCAGGGCATTCATACACATCATGGTGATGTCAGGGAGAGATGACAGAAATAAAATGTTTCCTTGATGACTTGTGTTATATGGAATCCCAATGTAGTTTTAATTTTCTTTTTTTTTTCCTGGTGGCTCAGGATATTAAACACTTTACAGTATTTTGTTTGTTTTTTTTTTGTTTTTTGAGACAGGGTTTCTCTGTAGCTTTGGGGCCTATCCTGGAACTAGCTCTTATAGACCAGGCTGGCCTCAAACTCACAGAGATCCGCCTGCCTCTGCCACTCAAGTGCTGGTATTAAAGGCGTGCGTGCGCCCCAACCGCCTGGCTACACTTTGCAGTTTTATTGGCTATTTATGTCTCTTTTGAGAACTGTCTGTTCAGTTCACGAGCCCATTAATTGGCCGGTAATTTTAGGAGACTACACATTTCATTTTTGAAGAACCATGCTCTTTTTTCACATCTCTGATATTTCCATAATTCAACCTGCTTGTCTGTTGGTTTGACTTTCTCATCTAAGTTTACTTGGGATTCTTACTGAGCTACCTACTTAGAAGGTGTTGAGCATGGTAAAATCCTTACCACTGGGTGAAGCCAAAACGAACTGTTACAACAGCAGCAATATCAACCTATACAAGACATGAACTTACAATCAGTTCAAAGCCATGACCTATAATCAATGAGAATAACCAGAAAATGACAAAGCTAATGTGAAGTGTGCTATAAAATTAAAATTGTTTCGGATAAATGGGGAACTAGCAAAGGAATTAGATAAAGGAAGGAGGAAAAGAAAGGGGAAAACAAAGGAGATGAAAGGTTAAATAACTTTTAACCTTTTTAACTTTTAAGATGAAAGGGAAATGAATGAGGAAGAATTTTATGGAGGATGAGAGAAAAAGCAAAAGAATAAAAATAAAAAAGAAGAAAATGGACAAGCAAACAAAGTTTCTCAATCATGAGGCTGCTCAAAAACATAATTATTTAAATGTAAGAAGGACAATGAAAAATGGATTCAAAAATCGAAAAAGCCATTGGGAAACATGTTATTTTATAAGCTTACTTAAAAAATAATACATATGTGTGCACACCTACAAGTGTTTGCTCCTGATGTCCTCTAGGTTACAGCGAGGTTTAACTACTCACTAGCTGATGGTTTCGACACCTTGTAGCCCTTTCCCATGCATTCTTCTTTTCAACATTATTTCATAAGCACCTAATATGTACTATCGCCTTTTGAGCCACCTGGAAAATATCTGTGAACTAGAAAAAAATGTTGTTCTCAGAAGCATTGAGCTGGCAGATTACTTACTTTTCTCTTGCTGTGATCAAACTCCAAGGCAGTTTAGAGAAGAGTTTCTTTGGACCTACAATTCCAGAGGGAGGAGAGTCAAACACAGCAGAGAATCAGGAACAGCTGGGAACTCCCATCTCTAACCGCAAGCAGGAAGCAGAGAATGAACTAGGAATGGTATGTGACTTTAAAACTCAACACTTACTCCCAGTGACACACCTCCTCCGATAAGGACACGCCTTCTGTGATCCTACTCAGACAGCATCACAGGTGGGGATCAAACATTCAGATGCCTGAGACTATGGAGGACATCACATTGAAGCCACCATAGCTGACTATCATTCTGACACATTTTCGGGCCTATGCCTGCTTTATCATTTTAGGTCTAAGTATCTGGAGAATACACCTCTACCTAGAATTCTCTAGATATGTGAACTAGTGGGTCAAGTAGGCACTAATTTGTTTAATAACTAGAAAATTATTTAAAGGAACCTGAAGTGAAATTAATCTTAGATATTAATATTTTTATGTTATGTTTACAATTTTGAAGTATTTTATTATGTAATGACCTTACAAGGCAGGAATTATCATTGTCTCCATTTCACGAATAAAGGAAGTTTAGAGAACCTAATAATTTCCAAAGTGCTACACTTAGTAAGTGACAGATCTAGGGTCTGAACCCCGACAGTTTGAAGACAGAGACCAGGACCCTGGTGATAGATACATACACATGCACACACATAAGTTACATATGTTGTATATGTGAATAAATATGTGTATGCATTTGTGCTGATTGGTTTTTGTCTGTGAAGAGGGAATCTTAATTGAGAAAATGCCTCCATAAGACTATCTGTAGGCAAGTTTATGGAATATTTTCTTGGTTAATAATTGACATTTGAATATCCATCCCATTGGGAGTGGTGCCACCCTTGGGCAGGTGATCCTGGGCTGTTTAAAAAAGCAGGCTGAGCAAGCCATGAGGAACAAGCCAATAAGCAGTGTTCTCTGTACCTTTGCTTCTGTCTCTAAGTTCTTGTCTTTAGTTCCTGCCTTGACCTCCCTGGATACTGGACTACAAGCTGTAAAATGAACTAAATCCTTTCCTCCCCAAGTTACTATTGGTCATGGTGTTTTTTCACAGCAGTAGAAACCCCGACTAAGACAGTTTTCTATACACATATATTAACAAATAACACATGGCAACTAATTGTAACATAGCAGATACTAGTAATTTTAGAAATACATATTAATATGCCATATAAAACAGAAGACATCATTATTAGTATATACAAATAAAATGGTTTTGCCCTGATTTTGAGAGTATTTCTAACAAAACAAGCCACACAATTGTCTTGCTCTGAACCTGTGATAACTTATAGAAACAGGCATTAATCAGCTTAATAACTCTAATAGAAAGGAGTATTGTACAAATAAGGAATAACGCCACAGAAATAATTGCAGGAAATAACCATGCCTTATAGAAACAAGAACATTGCTTGCCAGCTTCCCTTCAATCTCAGCTCCTTTTCTGCAGTCCTCTCAAGCTCTCCTTCCCTGTGCCTCCCATTTTCACGTCTTTATGTAGGTCACTCTGATGCTGGCACCTGCTCAAACCTTCAGTACTATGAACTAAACCACCTCTAATTTTCAGCTTAAATTCCCCACACAGGCAGAATCATACTAGTTCAATTTATGTCAGGAGCACAGTGTTGTGAATGAATAAAAGAAGGGTTTGGAAACTGTACACACTAACACACAGGCCCATTCCGTGTACGGATCTTTTGAGTGAAGGACAATTTAATGTCAGAATGCAAGAGAGAAGCCAGCTTGGTCATCTTTGGAATGACACTGAAACAAATCTGAAAATATTTTCTTCAATCAAGTCAAATGCCGTAAAATCATTATGGTGGTTTATTTGTATGCATGCTTGCTTTCAAGAATGTGGAGTGGAGAATAACAACAGTTTAAAGCAGTTCCAAGTAGTTTGAATTTTTTAATTAGTAGTACTGATTTTTAATTGATTAATATGCTCATACACTATTTTATAATTTAAAAATTGTGATAATATATTTCATTTTGCATAATGGTAATGAAACATCTGAGGAAGGATAACTTTATAAAACAAAGCAATCTATGTAGCTCACAGTTCTGGAGTTTCAAGGAATGGCCCATTATTTCTGTTCTAGGGAGAAACTCAATAAGGAACTCATTATAGACAACACCCCAAGGCTCAAACATGTGGGAGGGGAAGAGATTGACACTTGAAAAAAAAGAGCCATAAAGCACATCAAGAGTTGAGAATGCTTTTCTAATAACTCCTATGGAAGACCAGGAGGTCCTGCAAGAGTTGTTTTAATAATTAAAAAGACCGAGTCCCACTGATGCATAAATTCACATGAGAAAGAGTCCACCACCTTTCTTAGTATAGGGCTAAGGACCAAACTTCTAACATATGAACTGCTGAGGATACCAAAACCATTCAAACAATAACACACACACACACACACACACACACACACACACACGAGGGGCTGGGAAGACAGATCAGGGCAAATCCATTAGCCATGTAAGTGTAAGGACCTGAGTTCAAATCCCTAGAAATGTGTAAAAGTCAGACATGTAGTATGAGCATCTGTAATCTCAACAATAGTGCAGGGAGGTGGAAGGCAGAGACTAGAAGATTCCTGAAAACCTGTGGGCCAGCTAGCCTTGAATATATTGTGAGGCACTGAGACAGAAAAGAAGAGAAGAGAAGAGAGGAGGAGAGGGGAGGGGAGGAGAAGGGAGGGGAAAGGTAGGGGAGGAGAGAAAAGAAATTTTGTCTTAAAGAACCAGGAAGGGAAGTTCCAAGACCTAAGGTTGTCATCCTACACACACACACACCCCTCAGCACACACATGCTCACATTCACACACACAGAAAACACACATATATGTACATCACGCACACACCAAATATCCAAATGATGATAATTGCCCTCCGCTTCTCCAACTCTACCAGATGCACAGAAGAGATTCTTCTTCCTGCCTTTCCCCACCATATGCTGCCCATCTATATGTTGACACTGGAAAATGTAGTTGGATAAATAAAATTTATGATTAAAATTCAAATGATTGAATTTTAATTGAATTTGAATTGATTAAAATCTCATTCACTGCCTTCCTCACCCCAACACAGCTAGAACAAAGTTTTAATCACACATGTAATTTATATTCAGTTAGTGTTGGATAATGCTATTTTAGACCATTTTAGGTTGTATTTTCTCTTCCTTGCAATTAAAAACTACTAATTATACATCTGAACTAAAACTTAAAATATTCTAGTCTAAATCTCATAGGCTCCATCAGTCAGACTCATTTGTTTCTCCTTTTTGTTTCTGAGATGGGATCTTGATATACAAGCCAGGCTAGCTTCAAAATTGCAACCATTCTGCCTTGGACTCAGGTGATGAGATTGCAGATATGTGCTACCATACCCTGCAATCAGAATCTCTATGCCTAGGTTAATGATCATATTACTATTTTGGTCTTCTGCAAAGCACCTCTCTTTCCTGTGCCAAAGACACTAGAACACGGGGGTGAAGGCTCCATGTAGTCACCAGCTGCACCTCTCCATCTTCAATCAGTTGTGTGGGTGTTGCTCAGCAAAGGGACCTTGCTGTCAGTTTGTGGAGAGCAGCCTATTGTCTTAAAAACAGCCTGGGTTGTTTGGGGATTTCCATGAGACCCCTTTAGCCAACAATTCAATTGGGTGTCACCCAGTCCCAGTATTGGAAGCTATGTTTGATGACAAGAGATGGCCAATAAGAGCCCCATTTTCCTCCTTATTTGGAGACTTCATTTAGATCACCTTCATCTATTTTAGGAAGTTTTCTCCGTACTAAATTTCCATACCACCCCTCAATTTCAACTCAATTCTAGTTGTCTCTCCCCCCATTCCCTCCCCCAACCATATATCCAACCCCCCACCCACTCAATCCTTTGTTCCCATGTTGTTGGTGTCAGTGGTGTTAATTTTTATTATCTGTTCAAGGTGCTGTCTCCCTGCCCGCCCCCCTCCCGCTACATAGTAGTTTTTATTTTGGAAGCTATGAAGGAATCTGTGTGGAGACACTTTAAACCACGCAAATACCTTGCTCCACACAGAGTTGGAATACATTGATTGCTTGCCTGTTTTAGTCCTTAATTATGAATTCAAAATAATAACCGCGTCTCCAGTATGCCCTCCCCATTCTCAACAGTCAGCACTAGCATTTTACTGTATCAAACTATGCCCTCTTTGGATCTGTGTGGGCTTACAGATCGGTGTATGTGTGTGTGTTTACGGACTGGTGTATGTGTGTTATTGATACAATCTCATGGGTTCCTATTAATATGATTTATATTCATTACTATGCTTAGCTGTTTTGGTGCTCAAATTGTCCCATATTGAGTAACTGGGGCCCTCTTCAGCCCAGCTTCCTTGTCTTCTGGGACACATACACAACCCCATCCCTCCCTCCTCTCCTCTGCTTCTTCCTCTCTGTTCCCCTCTTCTTCCTCCTCTTTTCTAGAATTGCCTGCTTTCCGAGCTACTCATTTTCTGGCACATTCCAGTGTTTCAGACCTGTGTTCTATCTTCTGCTGAGCTGGCTCAAGCTCGGCAGTCACCCACCCATTCCTCCTAGAATGGCCAGATTCCTTCTTTCAGGAAAGGGCACTAGAGAGCAAGACCTCAGAGACTCTGGGCAGGGTTATGCTGCTGGAATGCCTTTTCTCCCAGGCCTTTCTGTCCCTGAGTTGATTTCTGTCTCTTTCCCGCAACAGCAGCTGCCTCCTCTCAGAGATTTCTGAGTTGTTTCACTCTGCTTGCCTCCTTTTTGTATCTGCAACACAACTTTATCAATCACCTCTTGTTTCTGATTCGCTCATTTACACAACCAATGGTAGTCTCTCTTACTCTTTGGAAAGTTGATACATATTGTTTCTTTTTTTCCTTTAATTTTGAGCCCATGAAAGTTGATTAATCTATTTTTCTCCTTTCTAATATTTTTGTGAGTGTAGAGTGAGCATAGAATGTGTTCTAATTTACAAGTTCGTACCATTTGCTCTATTATTTAGATCTAGAATGCTAGTTTCCCATCAACTTTAGCTGGTTTCTCCCCTCTTAGAATACTGTGAACTATTTTTTCCTCTTGATTTTAAATTTGCTAATCCTGTAACTCATTCTTCTGTTGATTGTGCTTGTGTCTGTGATACTGTGATAGAAGAAACAGTTACACTCTATAGTATCGCTTTAAATTAAGTCTGTGCCACCAAAATAGTCAGAATTGTTTTCACTTGGCAATAACATAGAGATTTACTATGCTATTTTGTTGTGCATATGCTTGAGTAGTTTCCTGAATAACAGCTAAATTTGAAAATACCCACAGGGCCAAGTTCTATAGGTTCTCCTCCTTTTGTCGTCAGAATCTCTTGTCAAACAACAACTGCATCACTGCTGGCCTGCGGGCCACTTCGGGCACTCTTGTGGTGCACTATTCCTGTTTTACAACCGGCTTGTACAGAATATGTATTTTTTCTAAGTAAAATATGATTATATTAATGTGACTCTGGTTTAAATATACTCAAATAAGATGTACTATTTCCAAAGTATGGTGAAATTTACATGCGTATGGTGTATTTATGAAATCGTGCAGAGCTGGGCTTGAGGCCAAGATCTTCCACTGTCCGTATTAGGCAGCACCCTAGGCAACTGCCTCTTCATCTTACAGTGGATGCCCTCTGTGCGCAGACAGCCTGTGCCCTAGCTGTGATCTTCGCGGTTCATCCATTTCTGTAGCCCACTCTGCAGTTCTCCCAGCAGAAGCTTACATAGTACATAGTCTCACCTTCGCTGTTCCCCCAGTGGCCATGTCCCCTCCTTCCTCCCATCACTTCATCATGAGAAATTCATCTGTCTCCCACAGTTGAAATGTCCAAATTGTTTTTGTCTCTTAGGAGAGTCTCATTTATGATATTAATTTGCATAGTAAATATTTCCTTTCGTGATAGCTCTAAGGAAGCAACAGCGCAGTTGGATTTGAACAATCTCAATGCCCTAAATCAGTGAGGTTCAAAATAATAAACTGTATTATGCATAATAGCTTGTCTATTCCAGCATGATGAATTCCAAACTTCCTGCAATTAGTGTAACTTTTCTCTCGGAATGGCATGATGGAAAAAGTTCTATCTGCCAAAAGAGACATATAAATGAACAATTATCTCATAAAATATTAAAATTTACTTAGGGAAAAGGCATTCTTTGGAATGCAATGTTTCCTGGCTGAAGTGAGGTTGTGCTCTAGCAAGCTCAGCCGTTACTGATGGCAATGCACTTTCTGCTGCTGCTCATTTACTACAAATGTAGATATTCTAACGTAATTACCCCTGGAAGGTGATTGCTGGTAATGGTGGCTGCAGTCCAGGAGCATTCCCGGGGGAGGAGCTCCAGTCCTCTCATTTCTTTCTTAATAGCTCCTGACATTTCTGTTTTCATTCTGCAGTGTTCTTGGGCTACCCATGACTGCAAGCTTTTTGTTGTTCTGTAAGCGTTAAAAGTTTTTATATTTCAGTACAGTTTAGATAATTTTCTTCTAATGAGTGACTTAACAATGAATTAAAAAGACGAACATTAGAAAAAGGTGTTGATTTGAATAAAATTAAATGTGGTTCACAGTTAGAATTTGGTTTCTTTCCCCAGTCATAGCATTTATCCTCACTTAATTTTGAAACTGCTACAAGAAGAGAAGACGCAGATACATTTTAAACATGCTGGTTAAAACCCCCAAACCTTTACGTGTTCCCACTTTGTTGTTGTTGGGTATGTGATGCTATCGACTCCACATCTAGGAGTCTTATTCTGCGCAGGTGGTCAGGGAAGGGCCATAAAATGGCCATCACTATTTTTTATAGCCTTCACATGGGGAGAAAAGCAGACTCATGTAGAAGTCAGTACACATTTCTTTCTGTGTTTTCAAAGTTGCTCTTTTTCTAGTCATAAAACATGCTTATGAATCAGAACATGTACCATAAAAGAAAAATGAAAAAAAATCATAGTTTTTTATCCAAAGAAAGAGTAAATGTTTTTGCACATGTTCAAACTCTTATGTTCAAATTTATTTTTACAAACATTGTTATATTTAGTTTTCTATGTCATTATACATTTATGTCTTTAACGTTTTCCCCAAACTAGGTGAATAAACAGAAAAAATAGGTTTTTAAAATGAAAAGTAATTATGAGGAAAGATATAACACACCAAACATTAAAATATAATATGGAGAAATTTAAAAATATTACTTTGAAAAGTACATGATAGAGATTACTCACTCCGTGATTCCGGAAAGTGCCCCCGTGTCTAAAGCAGTCCGTGCCCACATCTGGCACCTCCCATCACTTCATCATTTGCATGTTATATGAACCTAAAAACTAAGTAGAAAAATTCAAAACATAAAAAAGAACATGAAATCTTAAAGTGATAAAAACGTTTGGCAAGATAAAAATATTCTAAAATTAAAGCAGTAAAATAGTTCACGCACAGCAAAAGACTTGATAAATTTGATCCTCAAAAATTACAATTTCTGTCCTAGAAATGGTAGACTTGCCTAACATGCATGAAGCTTGACTTCAATCCCCAGAACTAAAAATAATTAGTTTCTCTTATTCCAAAACTACAGTCATATTCAAAAGACAAACATCAAACTGATGAAAACAGACCTACTATTAAATACTATTCAATATTTAATATAAAACTATTAAATATTAACTTGAAACATAAGTTGATTATTGATATTGTAGTGCCATAAAATGCCTTAATAAAATTGGAAGACAATTACTTACACAGAAATTAACACATATTAATAAGAGTCTACAGCAGGGTGGTGGTGGCACATGCCTTTAATCAGAGCACTAGGGAAGCAGTGGCAGGTGGATCTCTGTGAGTGCGAAGCCAACCTGGTCTACAAGAGTAAATCCCAGGACAGGCTCCAAAGATACAGAAAAACCCTGCCTCAAAAAGAAAAAAAAAAAGTCTAACATCATTAGATGACTTTAAAAGCTTATCAATACGAGATGTAAGCAAGTTCCTCTTTTGTTACTCCATTTCATATTTCAGGAGTGAAAATACCGAATGTTGGTACAAATTTAAAGGAACAATCATTCTCATATTCTTTTGGAGTAGAAATTGGCTTAAATATTTTTGTTTCTAGTTTTTCAAAAAGCCTTAAAACCAATGTGTCCTGCATTGCAGTCATTCCATTTTTATATTTTTTGTCCTCAAAGGTATTTGTTTGTTTGTTTGTTTAGTTAGTTAGTTAGTTATTCTAGGCAGGGTTTCTCTGTGTAGTCTTGGCTGTCCTGGAACTTTGTAGACCAGACTGGCCCCGAACTCAGAGATCCGCCTGCCTCTGACTCCCAAGTGCTGGGATTTAAAGGTGTGTGCCACCACAGCCTAGCTTCTTCTCTTTGCTTAAAAGAATGTAATATTCAAACATAAAATTCTTATGAAATTATTTAGAAAAGGAAATAGAAACACAATGTACAGCTATGTGATTAAATTTTGTTTCGTGATATTTTTAAACTATTTAAAACAATGGTTTTTGTAATATTAACTAGCTATAAATCAATTTGAGGTTATCTGACCTCTTGATTCAATTTTCCTTTCTAAGAACATGAGATATTTTCAGGTTTTTGCTTATGTCAGTCACAGGATGTGGCTACCGTACGAAGATGTCTTTTTCTATTAGGTCATCTACACAGATGCTGCTAACTTTCTGTGAAGCAATGTTTACCTTACAATAGCCTCTGGCTCACATTCCTTAGCTACGGTCAAGTGCATGAAAAGATGAGTGTACTGAGAAATTACCTAATTTAATGTTCAAAATATCCAATGAAGTGGATGTTGTGTTTTCCATTTCACAGACAAGGGACTGTGGTGGAGAGATGGCTCATCTGTTAAAGGTTAGGCTCACACACAAAACGGTGATTGAGGGGACTTCAAATAGCTGGTACCAATCTGCAGCTACTGAGTGACAGCCAGATCTTTCTGACTTATAACTTCAAATCTCTTAACTACACTACTCTGAAGTGTAAAAAGCTATTGAATCATATCTTTAACTTATATTCCAATTGACAGAACTTTAGGATTTGGAGAAACATACATTTGAATTACAAATTTTAAATCAGCATTCTTTATTTCATCTTGCAGACTTCTGAATAAAGCTTCTATTGAATTTTAAAGACTACTTCTGAAGCAAGAACCCTCAGATGATTGTCAGTAGTATTTGTCAAGAGAAAAATCAGAAAGGTCTTGTAACATGAGGGCCTGCTCATTGGGGTTTCTGTCCTGCCCAGTTCCCACAGCCAGTATACCCTAAAGAAAATCACACAGAGGTCTCCATAAGTTATAAACCCCATTAGCTCAGGCTTCGTATTAGTTCTTATAACATATTAACCCATTATCCTTATCTATGTTAACCACATGGCTCAGTACCTTTTTCAGCGGGGCAGGTCACATCTTGCTTCTTTGTGATCTGGGCAGGACTGCTGAAAGAGCTTTCTTCTTCCCAGAATACTCTTGTTCTCATTGCCCCACCTCTACTTCCTGTCTGGTTTTCCCACCTATACTTCCTGCCTGGCTATCAGCCAATCAGCGTTTATTTAAAACATAATTGACAGATACAGAATTATTCCACACCAAGGTCTGTTAATATTTTTGAATATATTATGTCTTTAAATATAAATTTTGTGACTTAAAAGTCATGTTTTCCTATGCCTCCGATTTCTTATAATAAAAAGATTCCGGGGCTGGAGAGGTGGGCGGAGGACAACTTTGTGGAGTCCATTGTCTCCTTTCAGCTTTCTGTGCTTTCAGGGTTAGAACTCAGGTTGCAGGCTTGTGTTCCACACTCTTTATCAGTTGAACTGTCTTGCTGGCCCTGGGGAGCCTATTTTAATTGTTGAGAATTTTCCCAATGCAAGTTTAGATTCTCTCCCCTCACTCCCATTGCTCGCTCTCTTTTATGGTTTTTCGAGACAGGGTTTTTCTGTGGAGCTTGTCCTGGAACTTGCTCTGTAGACCAGGCTGGCCTCAAACTCACAGAGATCTTCCTGCCTCTGCCTCCAGAGTGCTGGGACTAAAGGCGTGCACCACCGCCACCCAGCTAGTTTAGATTCTCTTAAATCAGTGTTTTTCAAGGTTCTCTGAGTGTATGAATTGACAGAAATGATGATCCTAATTTTCTAGGAGGTCTGGATTGGGGTGTGATCATCTGCTGCTAGATGGACATTGCTCCTTTTCAGATTCTGCTTTGAGAGGTAAAACTTCAGTTAAAAAGACCCCAGGAGCCTTTTCTTCTCCCTTATTTATGGACTTTCTTTTATGGCGCAGCATCTTACTACATAACCATGCCCATCCTCCTATCTCTGGCCCTCAGAGCTAGGATTACAAGCCTGAGCTTGCATGCTCAGCTTCCAGCTGGCTTTTATATGGGCAAGTACACATGCCTGCTTGGCTCCCTGAATGTCCCAGTACATTTTCTTGTTCCATTCTTTACATTAATGATGAGGCTTTGGATATTCTTTAAAATGTTTTTTATAGCCTGCATTGGAAAAAGCCCAGGAGAGGAACTAAAAAGAGCCTTTAAAGATCTAATAAAAAAAATGATCTTCAAAAACCAGCACTTCTGGGACTGGGGAGACAGCTCAGTTAGTGAAGTGCTTGCTGGAGAATGTAGTTCAGATGCCCATGGCCTATGGAAAAAGTCAAGCAAGGTGGCGTGTACCTGTTAGGCTAATGCTGAGAGGCACAGACAGAAATGTCTGTGAGCTATGCTGCCAGCCACTCTTGACAAGTCAGTGAGTTTCCAGGTTCAGGGGAGACCCCATTACAAAAGACAAGGTGGAGGCTTGAAAGGCATTTCAGTGGTTAAGAGCACTGACTGCTCTTCCAGAGAACCTAGGTTCAGTTCCCAGCACCCACGTGGTAGTTCAGAACCATCCAGCCCCAGTTTTAGAGGATCCAATGCCCCTTTCTGGTCTCCTGAGTTCATATCTCTTTGGTAATTTTGTTAGCAGCAGGCACAATGCCCAGCCTTTCTTTTTATCTGCTTCTATTCTCTTCTCTTTAGGAAACTAAATATTGCTTTAAATCCTTCATTTATATGTGTGATACTTGACAGCAAGCTCACACTTGTGACATCAACATACAAAATGGAGATAAGGAACTCAGAAAACGTAGAGTTTTAGAAAACAACCAAAGTGCTTCCTCTTTCATAATCCTAATTTTAAAAATACTATTGACATGTGAGTGTGTTTCCTTACGTTTGTCTTTCACTAGTCATTTAAAAGTCCATTTGTTTTTGTAAAAGACATATGAAAACAGAAAATGTTTCAAAACATACACACATGTCTATATGACACATCCATCTCCACCTCCCACAAGACACAATCACCATCACTATGCCTACTGAACACACACACACACATATTACTTTTCTACTTTTGGATTTTCAAGACAGAGTTTCTCTGTGTAGCCCTGGCTACCCTGGAATTCGCTCTGTAGACCAGGCTAGCCTTGAAATTACATATCTGCCTGTCTCTGCCTCCCGAGTGTAGAAGTGCACCACCACCGCCTGACTGAATGGTCTTAAAGCATCCTTGTTTGTGTTGGTAGTTACTCTTTTTGTTTGTTTGTTTGATACAGGGTATCTCTGTGTAGCCCCAGCCATTCTGGAACTTTCTTTGTAGACCAGGCTGGCCTCTACCTTCTGAGTCATGGGATTAAAGGCGTGCAGCACCACCACCCAACTTGGTGGATACTCTGTAATAATGTTTCTGTCCAGTTCTTGACTTACTAATTTTGGACCATATCCATCCAGTCTTCTGGAAGATAGGATGTCTTAGTTGTATAGACACTGCCTGCACTCCTCATTTCCTGGGTTTGGGGATTTCTTTGGTTATTGGCATTTGTAATGCTAATGTCTGTTTCCTGGCTATAAATACCTGTTTGGTGCTGTGTTTATGGACTTCATATAGAAATGTCAACTCCAGGAAAGATGGGAAGGAGGCTGAGGAGGATGCAGCTGAATGGCCTAGCACTTCAATATTGCTGATAATGGCTCCTTCTTGAAAACTTTTGAAGACATTGCCTTTGAACTTGGAATTTCCCTGTGTGTCCTTTGGAAAGGAATCCTGTCACCTCTGAAGTTTGGCATTGTCACTTTTAGTTCACTTAATCCCTTAGTGTGGTTCTATTTTATTTCTATTTTTTCAGGAATTTCCTCAAACTCATTCTATGCCTCTTACCATTAACATCCTTCAATCTTTTAAACATTTAATTAATTGACAGCTTCTTAAAATTTTCCCTGGAATTGTGGGAGGCAAAGCCTAGATGGTACAGGTTAGGATGTCATGTATCAACACCCTGTTTGAGTTCTTCCACGAGGACTAACTGTGGTTTGGGGCATTTTGTGATGAGCTTCATTCTTATCAGCTAGACAGATTAATTTAGATCATTTGAAGAATGAAGAGTGACAGGGACCTGATGTCCCTCTTCCCTTGCATCTGCCTTTTGCTATTGGGTCAGTCTCTTTATTAGAACCAACTTTCTCTGACCATCTATTTTACATGGTTCCTGTAAAATATGCTGCATAAACCAAAGGGGAATTGAAGCTAGGCCCCACTACTGCTTCAAACTATATCCATTTATTCATGGATATAGTTTTCTGGGGTTTCTTTGTGTTGGGCATTCTAATCTGGAGCGATGCAGAGCAGACCTGGTATCCCTGTCTTGCTTACATCCTAAGAAGGGGACCTTTTCTTTACTATTGAACCACAGCTGCTGGCTACCACAGTCCAGGCTGAAAAACGCTGGGATGGTAAAATGTCATGCTGCTAGTGAAGGAGGGGACACCATCCAAACATCAGCTGGCTCAGCAACATTCCAAACTATCTTCTTAAGACTAAGTATTCAGAGTTCATACCCAAGGACAGTGGATATTTAATAATAATAACTATAATATTTAAAGAACAAACAAACACTAATAATTCAAATGCTAACACTTAAAATCAGGGCTGGCTTGTAGCTCAGCTGCAGAGTTATTTACATATGTGAAGATTCCTGGGTTCCATTCCTAGCAGTGTAAAAATTTTTTTAAAACAACACCAATGTCTTGCAGTATAACAAAACTTTAAAAATGGGCATAGCTATAAACTGAAAATGTAAAACTCAATATTTTTATAAATATTCTTTAAACTGATAATAAAATGGTTGTATAATTTTGCTGGCATCTCAGTAGGGGTATTATGGTGGTTTGAATATGAATGGCTCCCATGGGCTCATATATTTGGCTGGGCTCCAGTTGGTGGAACTGTTTGGGAAGGATTAGCAAGTATGGCCTTGTTGGAGAGGGTACATCACTGTCATTAGGGCTGGGCTTGGAGGTTTCAAAAACCAGCTAGTCTCTGTCTCAAGTACCACATTATCAGAATGCTAGGGTATAACATGAGGGCCTGCTTTTCACCCTGGCCACCCAGCTAACTTAGCCCCAAAATAATCACACAGAAACCATATTCATTAAAACACTGCTTGGCCCATTAGCTCAGGCTTCTTATTAGCTCTTATAACTTATATTGCCCATTATTGGCCCATTATTTATTATCCGTGTTAGCCACATAGCTCAATACCTTTTTCAATGGGGGCAGGTCACATCCTGCTTCTTCGGTGTCTGGACAGGACTGGGGAGGAATGGGCTTCCTCCTTCCCAGAATTCTCCTGTTCTCATTGCCCCGCCTCTACTTCCTGTCTGGTTGTTCCCGCTTATACTTCCTGCCTGGCTACTGGCCAATCAGCATTTATTTAAAACATAATTGACAGAATATAGACAATTCTCCCCCATCACTAGGGGGTCTGTTCAAGATGTGAGAGTGCTGGGGATCTAGGCAGTTTTCCTAATACCTGTCCTTGAACCTGGTAGTTATACACACCCTTAATCCCAGCACTCAGGAGGCAGAGGCAGGAGGATCTCTGTGAGTTAGAGCAGCTTGGTCTACAGAGGGAGTTCTAGGAGTCAGGGCTATACAGGGGAATCCTGTATAGCCTTCTCACTTCAGCTCTTCCCTTTCCCCACACACCAGGATGTAGAACCACAGAGATGACCAAATTGAGGAGCAAGGGAAAGGGTGTGCTACAGATTTGGGGGAGGAGAGGGCTGGCATCGGCGTTTTACCTAAGGGGACACTGTTAGGGGGCACGGCTGGGCACAGTTGTCGGGGGGCACCGTTGGGGACTGGAGGATGTGTTGAGCTGAGACCCTGATCCAGAAGCCTTGATGTCTCCAAGGAGTCAAAGTGTGGTTGCCTTGACCAATGGCCCAGTTTTACCAAGGCCCCCGTCTTTGAGGAAGAAGAAGATTTCCCCTCAGAGCTACCTGTATTCACCCTCCTAACTGCACCTCTGACCACCCCTCCTATGCATCTCCTTCCTTCACACACAAGAAACCTCAGTGGCATTTGCCATGTCTTTTTACATGGCGAACTAAACCAGTGTAGTTAAATCCAGTCCCTCATTTTCATCTAAGCCTGATATATCAAAAGCCTTTCTAGCCAGGGTCATTTTGGTTCCAGTTTCAGGTATTTCTAGACTGAAAATATACATTAGTATTCAGGAATTCTCCTCTCACCAATGGGAAACTCTCCTAACAATGCCTTTAATCCCAGTACTCAAGAGGCTGAGGCAGGAGGATCTCTAAGAGTTCAAGGCCAGCCTGAACTACAGAGGGAGTTCTAAGACAGCCAGGGCTACACAGAAAAACCCTGTCTCAAACCTTCTTTTAGATACTATATATAGATTCTATGTTTGCTTAAATTTCTATCTCTCATTCCCACTCAGTGGGCTCCAGAAAGGAAAACAAACAACCCAAAGTCTTCTGTATAAAGGCAACTTCAATTTCTTTCCTCTTTTCCCAAAGCCAGGACTCTTCTGCTGACGATGCAGAGAGGCATTTTCCAGGGTGGGACCTGATACCTGTTGGTAGTCTTGAGGAAGGTGTGAGTCCTAATTATGTATGGTTTATTTGAGGGTACTGGTTACAATATCAGGGAAGCCGGGTGGAAATATTCTAGCCAACATTCTGCTCAGCAGGTGGGAAGTGAAGATGGGTAATTTCCCCCACTATTTGTCTTGTTTAATTGGTATTATTGGGGTAAAAAATTTTGTTTCCCTGAATATGTTGGATTCATGTCCCAGTTACTAATTGTGGTATTCCAGGTTGGGTCAAGACACAGAAATTTTCCCTGAGAGAGGTATCATGACCTGCTTTTTTGATTCCTGGGAAATCAGTCCCTCTGAAGTGGATACTGACAGAACAGGACTGCTTTATGGGAGACCGCTGCTTGCAAAGGTTCTGTACAGAAAGCCTGCCTGCCTCTTTGTTGTTTTCCAATAACACTGTATTGGCAAATGTCTGGGGATGTGGCTCCGGGAACAAACTGCTAGCCTAGCGTGCCCGAGGCCCCGAGGCCCTAGCTTCCATGCCTAGCCTAGCCTTGCATCAACCAGGGTGGCACAGGCCTCTGATCTCAGCACTTGATTAATAAAGGCTTAAGGACCAGAAGTTCAAGGTCATTGTCAGTTACTAGGGAATTCAAGGTTAGCCTGAAGTAGAGAATGTCTCAAATCTATGGGCATGTACACACTAGAGCTTGTGTATGTGCGCGCGCGCGCGCGCACACCCACACCCACACCAAACTATAACAAAAACAAAAAAGCCTAACAAATACAAGACAATACTGAAGTTTGCCCTTTGGAGAGAGAAGGATCTGCAGCCAGTTATTCAACAGCCGACCAAAAAAGGACTACTGTCGTTAAAGGGCCAGTGTCTGGGGCAACTTCTCCAAAGCATCTTTACAGTTTGAGCACATTTCCTCTTTCTATGATGTGGGTCACTGCTCAATAGTTACTTGAGTACACGTATGAGAACTGAAAATGTCTTTTAAGTTTGTTTTCCTATGGAATCTTATTTCCAAAATTGTTTTCCTATTGTTCTAATTAGGAAGAAAAAATTTCAGGTGCTGAGACAAAGAAAAAAATCAGTTATATTTAGTAAGGCAGGACAACAGTTAAAAACCGAAGAAAAGGGGGAAATTTAAGTTGGTTTATTCCCAGATTTCACTCATCTGAACGCTCTGGTTGGAAGTCACCTGAGAACTAAATCATGCATCGTTTTAATGGATTGAAATCCAAACGCTGCAAGACTGCTCGCTTTTCCTCCAGGGCCGCGGACGGGCAGGGCAGGGCGGCTGCTGCATCCGGCATCACAGGCATGGGCCAGGCCCAGAGCCCAGCGAGACGCTGAGCCACAAAGAGCCGCAGCGATGGAGGGAGGAGGAGGAGGAAAGGCGGCGTCACCGTGGCGGCTCAGATGACTCAGAGAGGTGCAGGTGGGAGACCGGCGGCGGCGACCTCCGCATTATGGTCAGCGTCCTTTCCATCACCTTCTGAACCACAAATAGAACCCCGGGGAGACAGGGAGAAGGTAGACCAGACCGCTTGCTCCGCGGGCGGCACTTTCGACAGTCGCTCCTTAGTTTAATGCTCGGGCTTTAGTTTGAAGTCACTCGAAACGTGTATGATCTTAAACATTTAAAAATTAACCCTTAGAGCTTTTACTTAACTAGATTGCATATTATTAAAAATTAATCCTCAAAACAATCTTCTGCTTTAAGTAATGGCTTGAATCAGAGGAATCGGTCACCCACTGGACAATAGGAATGGCATATACCACTGGGGGAAAAATGCTTTTTGGGGACTAGTAAGTTCTAATTCGTGAACAGCACGGTTCTATTGGGCTTTACTTTTTAATTTATTAACTTAATTTTTTGTTTCGTATTAGAAGGCAGCGCGTCCTTCCTCAGGTTGCTGCGGGAATAGGACGAGTGAACTCTGGGATCCCCGGATTAAGAGGTGTGCTAATAAGGGCTAACAATTGGCTCTGGGAAAAACTCTGACTTGTGGCAATTTTCTCGTTTCTGTGGCATGAACATCTTCACCGTGTCTGCTTTGTGACTAGTGTGAGGTCACTTGCTTTATCAAATTGCTGCCAGGTCAAGCAATGCACCTTGGGGAGCCAGTACTCCATGGTGCTGGGTGCCGCACCCATGCTGGTTCTCATGTCGACTGCAGGTGGATTTGAGAATCTCTCTGAGGTGATGGTTGGGTCGGACCTGCCCTGTGTTTGCACGTGGGTTTGCTAAGTGATTGAGAGAATTCTTGAGGGCCACCAGACTGGGGAGATGCTGCATGGCTAGGGGCTTCACTTTTCCCACTGCAGTTTTGTAGAGTTTTACAGGATTGGAATTTCAGCACTCAGGAGGCTGAGAAGGGAGATTGCCAGCGGTCAGAGGCCAGCCTGGACTTCATAGTGAAATTCTGTCTCAAAATACAAACCAAACTAGCAAAAGTAAACACACACACACACACACACACACACACACACACACACACACACACACACACACGGTGGGAAGGGAGGGAGGGAGAGAGAGTCCCAAACCAAGCAGGGCAGTCCTGATTTCAGCTTCAGAATCCTGTACAAGATATTGTTTGAAGACAAAGGCCTAGTACCGAGGAAAAGATAACATTAGAAACCATCTGAATGGCTGAATTTATCTGTTTGTTTTCATTTATAAAAATCTGACAATGCTGTGAAAGTATAAATGTGGACCAAATACTACTGTATGAGTCTATGGACAGCACTGAACTCAGAGTACTTTCTCGTTCTTGATTAGATACTAATCCTGGCAAAAAAACAGACAAGTGTGTCTGTCTGGAGTTGTGTCCATGTAACCACAGACCTGTTTAAAGTGAGAAGGACCTTATTAGATATGGTTTCTTTCATTTTCAGATATGCTATGCAAATTCATTAGAATCCCCTTAGAAGATGTGTATGTGAGGAGGGGGAGAGGAAAGGGAGAGAGAGAACAATGCAGAAGTGCACAGAAGTTTAATCCACACGTACCCAGCCCTCCCTGCCACACGCCACCCCTGCCCTTTCACAGAAAGCAGTTCCTTGGTGGAAATCTGCTTCCTGTGTTTTCAATATGCAGCTTTCATTTCAGGAGGGTGGTGGTAACTGATGTTGTCATTTGCTTTCCAAAAACAGAAAAAAAGAGAAAAACTAACAACAAACAAAAAGATAGTAAACTTTCAAGAAAATTTCGTCACTGCCCAAACAGCTAGTAAGAGGCAAGGTCAGATTTGGAATAAGGATGTCGGCTCCCAGCATCATTTTCCTTTTCAGAAGCCAGCTATCCATCATTACTTCCTATTACAGCTCTCTGTGAAGGTCCAGGATGTGCCGACCCCTGAGGCACTATGACGGGTGCAAACTTAAGATATGTGGTTGTTCCCAACTAAGATGTACCAAAGGATAAAAAAAATTTAGTCGAATTTTCTGGTTTTCCAGACTGGAAAACTTTCAATCATGTGCTCTTCTTAAATTTAAAAAGAAGTCCACCAGATTGCCCTATAAAAATATGTGAGTGATATTCAACTTTTGATGTAGGCGTGTTTTTTTAAAATTTAACACAGATGCAAAGCCCACCCCCCAACTGAAATAAACTACAAAATTCAGATGCTATCAGTGATTCAACCTCTGATTTGAAAGAAAGTTACTAGTGAATATCTATATGTCTCAGTCTCCTTTTCCACTAACACAGCAAATCACTCATGTCACCAAGTATTTAACAATTTATCCTGTGTACAGTGTAATAATCAGCAGCACCAAGTACCACAAAGATGGAAAATGATAACCAGATTGGACTGAGTTTGCTCTATAAGAGCAGCCCACCTTCAGGATCTTCAGTTGCTTTGACCCTTACACTGAACTGTTTTTCTTAAGCCATTGGTTTCTTTAAAATACCTACCATAGATGTTCTTTAAAACTGAACAACCTATCTATCCAGGAAACAAAGAAATTGATAAATAGATTTAAAGCAGTACCAACAGGAAGTTCCAGTTTTTGATCATCAAACTTTGTTATTTATCATATATTTAGATAAAAAACATAAAAATTGTGACGGTTCTATGGTTTGTGTGTGTGTTTTAAAAGACAGGATCTTGCTACGTATATACCCAACAATGGAAGTTGAGATACTTCTGAGTCTCACAAATGTTGGAATTTTAGGTATCTGTCACACATAACTTTTTAAAAGAATGGTATTTGATGAACAACCTAACTTTTGGGAACGATGATCTTTAATGGGCAAATATTTGTGTCCAAGAATTCGATTCTCTGCACATGGAGGCTGAAATCCAGAGAGACACTAACAGTCTTCAATCAGAAACTGGGTAGCCTTAAACCATCTGGATGTCAAGGCTCAGAGAGCTCCAAAGCCCCCGTGAAAAGATTATTTTCCTTTTAGCTTCTTTGCCTACCGCAATTAATGCTGTTTAGTGTGCACCGTCAACTTTAAAAAGAAAATTTGCCATCCAGTCGCTCTTAGCTCATTGGCATGCACTTTGGAATACTCCTTAAAAAAAAAAAAAACTGTGCAAATGTGTTCTGATTATCTTTTATCTCCAAATTCGCTCCAGAACATAAAAATCACGCTTAAATCATATTAACGACGCGTTCACGAAGGCCCAGATCCCGAGGCAGGAGTATCATCAATGTATTAAGTTCACACCCTCCTACAGATCAATTTCAGCGGAGCCCGAAAAGTAAATTATAATTTCTTTATAATGAAACCCAAAATAAGGCAGTTTTCAAGGATTTTGTCCAGCAGCAGTTTACACCGATCCTGTCCAGAGCCGGTGTCCCTCCTCGGGAAGGTTGGCATCCTTTCCGTCCGCCCTGGGCGCCGGGCTCAGAGCAGCACTGTCCTCGCGGTTCGCAGCCCTCGGCTCTGCGGCCGACCAATGGCTGATGCCTTTCGCCCGGTCATCCCGCCTCTAAGTGGCATACTAGCCAATAAGAATGGGCTCCTGGAGTCAGCAGCCAATGGGAACTGGGAGAGGCGGAGGCCTATCCTCCCGCGGTGCAAGCTGGGCCTCCGCTCCGTTGCCCGGGAGCCGAGGCCGCCCAGCCGCCGCCCACAGCCGCGGTCCCAAATAGTGAGTTCAAACTCCCCGCAGCCGCAGTCCGCAGCGTCCGGGTGTTCCTGGCCTCGGGCCGCAGCTGTCGGTCGGGCTCGGGGATCGGATAGGGTGGGTGATCCAGGCAGGAGCAGGCAGCGCCCGCTTGGAGGGTAAGGGCGGGCCGAGGCCAAGAAAAGAGGTCTGCGGCTGGGGGATGGACGTGATGGGGGTGGGGTGGGGCGGGGCGGGGCGGGGCGGCTGATGCGGCACTGGGACGGAGCAGAAGAAAGTTAGGAGCTTAGGGTTTGTTACCCCGAAAAGCAGGAGGAAAGTGCGGTGCTGGCGGATCCAGAGTTGCCAGAACAAACTCTGGAAGCTGGTGGAGATCCTGACTGGTGGGCATGGAGCCTTTCAGAGGCTCTGGGACAGGGTATTATTATTATTACACTGTCATTAAGGGGGAAAGGCACCTTTTCCCAGGCTGTGAATTACTTTATTCATCCTTGAGGGATGGAATGAGACGAATAAAGGTAGTTAGCAAAACCTACCTGTTGACATAGCTGCGCTGGGGTTGGGTAGACGCTTTGCTCCGCGTAGGGTTAACAAGGGGACAGTGTTTCTCAGTGTGGAGGGCTGAGCCAGTTCACCTGAATGTAAACTTACTTCGTGGGCTTGAAAAGTAATGGCATCTCTTGGTAATAAGTTACAAGCGGCAGTCCCCCCCCGGGGGGGTGGTGGTGAATAGCAGATTCTTTGAGAGGATTAATTTTATGGAGGTATTTGTATCAATGTTTGGGTAAATGGGTGAGGAGTGTGGAGGAAGGTTTTATGAGAGTAGATTTTCTTTTAGGATTGATTTTGTGTCTTTTCTGTCACGGACCAGCCCGTGTGCTCATCTCCCCCGCCTCCAAGTTTGAGGGTCTAAACTCATCCATCGCCCAAGTAGAGTACGTTTGATCACTTTAATGTTTATTTATGCCCAATCGTGCATTTAGGATTAGATGTCTTTGGGATCAAAAGTCATCATTTAGTTCAGCAGTTAAGAGCACTGACTACTCTTCCAGAGGACCCAGGTTTGATTTCCAGCAGCCATATGACAGGTTGCAACTGTCTGTAACTCCAGTTCCAATAAATCCAATGCTTTCTTCTGGTCTCCTTGGGCATCGGAATGCACATGGTGCACAGACATATGCTCAGGCAAAACACCCATACAGATACTAATAAATAAATCAGTAACAGGCATCGAGGAAAAAGGTAAATGGACGTTTCATTTTGCCCGTGCTCATTAATCTGTATTCTTTCTAGTCTCTTTCTGCACTTCTGTTTTATATTATCATTTACAGTATTTCATCCTGTGTTTGGTTGCATATTGATTACGGTGTCCATTCAGATGTGTGACAGGAAAGGCTAGTTAGAGTCTTTAAGCTGATAAACTGTCATTCAGATGTCTGAAATCTGCTGATGCTGTCTCTTTAACACCACAGAACTAATTCCATAAGACTTGCTAGCAGACTCAAGCAGTCCCTTCCTGGTTCTCCTTTATGTTGACAGCTCTGGAGGACACCCTCTTCTGCCCATCACAACTTAATCTACCTTTTTTTCCCATTAACTCCTTTTCTTGGCTAGCTCCTTCATTTTGGCTTCTACCATCTATAACTTATTAGCACACTCTCAGTTTTGCATCTCTCCAACTCCTATGTAGGCAGATTTAGGTATTTCCACTCAGATTAACCTGCCCACAGGCACCCTAAACTCAGTATGTCTGGTAACTGAACGGTTACTTTTTCCTGACAAACCCTTGCAACTGGGTGGTATCATTTTCATCCAGTTTTACAAGTCAAAAACTTTGAAATTCATTCAGGTTCTTCTTATACTTCACATTCAGTCCTTCATCAACTCTAGTTTATTTGACTTGCTAAATATCTCTGACATCAGTTTGAAGCCCTGTATCCCTAGTCATGCTACTGTAGCTCAAACCTCCATTTCTTGGGTTAGGACGGACCATATCTAGGGGCTTTAACCTTCCTGAGTGTCCTTTGTTTCCATAAGAAGTCTTCCTGTGATTGCAACTTCCACCGATTCAGCCTCACTCATTACTTACTGATGTTCACAGCCAGTGCATTCTTTTCAAACCAGATTGCCCAATGTTAATATAATGTGAAGCATATTTATTTTTCAGTAAGCATATAAAAATATAAGCAAGTAAAGTTAATTTTAATATATGGTAACCTAATAATCCAAAAATATTGTTTCAACACATAACCAATATAGAAAATATTATTAAAGGTTTTTTGTTTTTCGTGCATGTGTATTAAATTTTCAAAAGCTCATGTGGTATGTGTAAGAATTTTTGGTTACTATACAATGAGAATAACTTACATTGCCCTCTCTTTTTTTCCTCCTCACTTCCTTTAGACATGTTCCTACATTCTCATCATGTATAAATTTATACCTAGATTCTACATATGAGATAACATGAAGTATTTGTCTTTCTGAGTGCAGCTTATTGAAATAACACTGAACAATCCAGTTCCATCCATTTTCCTGCAGTATCATATTTGCAGGTGAATGCATTTTCGCTGTGTAATCCGCCTTATTTTCTTTATGACTTCTGCTAGTGGACCTCTAGGCTGATCCGTATCATGGCTATGAGAGTGGTGTAGTGGTAAACACAGAAGTCCTGCCAATATATTCCAGTTGCCAAAAATCTCAGTTCTGATTATCTGCATTTCACATGCTTAGTAACTATTTGAAATTTGAGGGTATGCTGTGTTTTTGTTATTAGGCCCTTGATGACTTGGTATAGGGTCCAGGCTGCTGGGTTCTGGGGTTAAAAGCGTGGCAACTGTGCCCAGCCCTTGCTAAACTGTTTATTTTTACAGGTGCTGCTGTTTCTCTTGGAAGAAGCCCTTCTTCACTAGCTGCCTGCTTTTAATAACCGAATTTGCCACTGCCCATCCAGTCTCTCCCCTCCCCCAAATTATACTGTGCTTAACCTCTAGTAATACCTGAAAACAGAAACCGAGTGTTGTTTCCGGTGGAAACCCCCCAGTGCCCTGCTGGCACTAATCTTGAATCTCATTTCATCGCCTCAACTTCCTTTTTCTCTCAGCAGCTGAATTCTTTTGCATTATTTTTCCTCCTGTTGGCTCAGAGCTCGTTAATGTGAAGGAATGTGGTCTCTTACTCATTTTTTATTTGTAACTTAGTGTACAATGCCTGACGTTTGGTGGGTGTTGAACAAGTGTCTGATGAATGGATGAAACATTCTGTGGTATTTTCATTTGACTGACTAAACTTTGGGAATACATACTACAGTTATGCTTTCATTTGGCTGACTATTTTAAAATGCTTGCTTGCTTATTTATTTATTTATAAAAAGAAGCTGATTGTGCCAGAGATGAGAAGGCAAGCATTTGCTATGGTCTGACTGATCATATTAAAATCATACTTAAAAATCCAACATAGTTTTAAAGTTCTTAGTATTTTAAAATTTTATTTTAAAAAAACATAGTTTGATATTTAAGGAAGAGAAGATTCTGTGTAACTACAATACGTTTTTTTTAATATGCAGAAGCAAGTAAATAGGATGAGGAAAGTATGGATTTTCATTTTCTTTTTAATGTCTTGGAGTTCTCCATGGAATCTGCAGTTGTGGCGCAGAAGCAGCACTGTGGCTTTCCCCGCCATCTCCTCATCCTTGATTCCCCGCCATCTCCTCATCCTTGACTCCTCGATTCCAGCTGTCGCTCTTAGTTTCTTTCAGTTTTTTTGTTCTGTTGCCTACCAGCAGCAGGAGTAACCAGGGAGCGATGTTTTATACATAGAAACCCAGCACAGGCTTTTGTTGGGGGATTAGCGACACTTTGGTTTTATACACTTTGTTCATAGGCTCACATGAGCCCGGTGATCACTGTGATAACGTCTATACACAGTGTCTCTGAGGACTGCAGCTTCTTTACGATCCGTGAGACCTGGTCATAAAGAAGGCATTCCAGCACTGAAGGAGTCCTTGGCATGTTATCTCCTGACCAGTTAGGGAATATAACCTGTACTGTTGGGGATTCTTATTAAAGAAATTTACTTTCAGATACAAAATGTTTTGGAATTGATAGTTTCCTGGCATTGCTGTAGTAGTGCTCTTGGCCATTTTTAGGAAGGTAACTATTCTTAGAGATTGCATTAGCAATCAATCACATACATACACACACACACACACACACACACACACACACACACACACACTGCTTTTAGCTAGCTAACCTTTTATATAATGAACTACATAAACCACTCTACCCCACCCCTCATTGACAGCAGAAACAGATAAAACATCTGAAAACTGACTTATTCCTGATCACAATGACTAGTTTAAATGAGGATGAAACCTACACATGGAACATAAATCTTCAGGGTTCTGTTAAGTTATACATCTTTTTCTTTAATGGAAAAGAAAAAGAATATATTTCATACAATATATTCTGATTATGTTTTCCCCTTCCCCTTTCTCTCCTCCTCCCCTCCCATCCAAACCCACACTCTTTCTCTCTCTTATTTGAAAACGAAAAGGTATCTAATAATAAACTAAAGTAAAATAAAACAAAGTCAGATAATCAAAATCAGATAAAACAAACGAGAATAGGACAAAATGAATAGAAGATAAAGAGCCATATCAAAGCACAAGAAACACATAGCTGCAGAGACACCCACATTCACACACAGAGAAAGCTCATAAAAACACAGAACGGAAAAAAAAGAAGATATACACAAAGACCTGTAAGACGAACAAACAAACAAAAAACCGAAAGCTCTGACAAAGCATGATGAGACAAAGGACCTCCAGAATTGGTCATCTACGCTGGGCATGGGACCTGCCCTCCAGAGTGGTTTGTATACACGGTGAAACTCTGTTGGAGAACTGATTTTTCCTTTCCAAGTTTTCAATTGGAGATAGCTTCTGGGTTAGGGATGGGGCTGTGTTTGCTTACCCTGTCAGTGCTGGGACCCAGTCAGGCCCAGACCTGTTCAGGCCTGTACATGCTGCCACAGTCTCTATGAGTTCATCTGTGCTTTGGTCCTGCTGGGTTTAGACACCCTTGTTTCATCGTCCTCCACCCCCTCTGGCTCTTGCAACCTTTCTGCCTCCTCTTCCACAGTGTTCCCTGAACCATGGGGGAGGGTGGGCTGCGGTGGGGGTGTCTGATGGAGACAATCCCATTTCAAACTGAGTGTTCCAAGGTCTCTCGCTCTCTGCACATTGTCTCCGGGTCTCTGTGTTTGTTCCCATCTCCTGTAGGAAGAAGCTTCTCTGATGATGGCTGGGTGAGACGCTGTTCTGTGGGTAGCAGAATGTCATTACAAGTCATTTTGTTGCTATGATTCTTTAAGTTATACATTTTTTTTAAAGATAAGAGGCAATTCCATTCATTTAACAATTTGTCTAAGCCGCTGTGTGGCTCACACTTGTAACCCCACTGGTTGGGAGGCAGCAGTAGGGATGAAGGCATCTTCAGCTGCACAGTGAGTTTCTGATTGGCCTGTGCTACTCAGGACCCTATCTCCAAACCAACAATATTAGTCATGTACAAATTTTAGATGTAAATGCAGGTGAACTTTCCTTTGTCTAAAGCCTTATTAGATTTCTCAGTTATTTCAAATAAAGCCATAAAAATTTCTGACAGTAAATAGAATAGTATTTCCAGTGCTAATAGGCCTATAGACGGTAAAACAGACCAGTAGAATAGAGTGATGGGGCCCACTGTAACAGACTTCATCTGAAGTGTTTTTGAGAAGGTGGCCTTTGTGCTAAGCCAGGGTGAGGGAGCAACTGTTGGAAAGTTCTAAGTGGAGAATGAAACGAGTGTGAGGTTTGGCAGGTGGGGAACACAGAAGGCTGTTCAGTCTGGGGAAGAGATGGGAGCAGTGGCTTGAGGAGGCTGGGGCAGGAAGCGGAGTACCAAATCTTGGGCAGGTTTGACTTTAAGGAATCTGAGGTTCTTAGGAAGTCTTTGAAGTGGATTGAGCAGGAAGGCCCTACTATGTAATCTCTAGCTGCTGCATGAAGAATTAGCTGTGGGAATGAAAGTAGGCTTTCAGTCATGAGTGCAACAGTCTAGCTTGAGAGAAGATGGTGATGCAGACGGGGCAGTAGGCCTACAGACGGAAGGAGCAAGCAGATCTACCCCACAGTGTTTGGAGGTTAAACTGTCGGGTTTTGTAGATGATGTAGAGATGTAGAGAGAGAAGGATCCAGGATGATCTTAGATTTGTAACTTGAGACATTTAATAGAGAGGAGTCACTGTAATGATATCAGCAAAATAGGAAAAGAGTCAGGGGTGTGATGGGGCCACTTTAATTTTGAACATGTGTGATAAGTAGAAATCCCAGGGTAGTGAGTAACTCTGCTGTGGGAGAATGCCCTTGTACCCTGTAAAGATGGTACTTTACATTGCATTGGTTTAATAAAACACTGATTGGCCAGTAGCTAGGCAGGAAGTATAGATGGGGCAACCAGACTAGGAGAATTCTGGAAAGAAGAAAGGCAGAGAGTCAGCCACCAGCCGGACACAGAGGAAGCAAGATGAGAATGCCTTACTGAGAAAAAATACCAAGCCACATGGCTAAACATAGACAAGAATTATGGGTTAATTTAAGTTGTAAGAGCTAGTTAATAATAATCCTGAGCTAAGAGGCCAAACAGTTTATAATTAATATAAGCCTCTGTGTGTTTCTTTGGGACTGAACATCTGTAGGACCAGGCAGGACAGAAACTTCTGTCTACATAACTCCACCAATGCAGATTAGACCAAATTAATAAATCCAGGTTTAATCTAAGCAAAACATTCGTGGGTGAGCCCAAGAAAATGAAGCCATGAAGGGAAACCATGAGGGAAAGTCTATGGGCCAGACTTTAAATACCCTCTGGGGGTGGGACCACTGCTTAGCAGGCTTTATTTGGGCAGGGTCTAGAGAGGGCAGCTCCAGGGAACTTCTGCTTGGTATACTAAAGGCGGGGTTTTGAATGGGACCTCGAGCTGGAAATTCCCATCATCAGATTATGATTATGCTATGTCTCAGGGCCATAACAGAACACCAGAAACCGAGATATTCCTATTTTATGGTGCTTAAACAGTAATTATCTCATAAAGGATCAACTTTTTTGCTATGTTCAGATTTAGTTGTTTAAGTTAAGCTTAAACAACATTTGTCTAACTTAGATTAGCAATGTGAATTTGAAAGGACTTGTCCGGTAAGAAGAGGGGATATTTGAGTCTGAAAGTCAGACTTAGAAATGACCTAGGTGAGGGGTAAAGATAAAGGGAAGGAAGCCAATGTGGCTGGACCACTGAGTGTTTAAACATTTGGCTTCAGGTAGAAAAGGGAATGCTTTCTGAAGGGAGGCAATAATGCCATAGGTTAAGTGGGAATGGCATAGAAATTAGCTGTTGGATTAGGATGATGACTGTTTATCTTAGTTAGAGTTACTATTGCTGTGAAGACACACCATGACCATGGCAACTCTTATAAAGGAAATACTTAATTGTGATGGCTCGCTTACAGTTCATTCCATTATCATCCTGGTGGGAGCATGGTGGTGTGCAGGCAGATGTGGTGCTGGAGAAATAGCCTAGTGTCCTACATCTTGCAGGTAACAGGGAGTTGACTGAGTGAAGCTTGAGAAAAAGACCTCAAAGCCCACCCCCACAGTGGCATACTTCCTCCAACAAGGCCACTCCTCCTAATAGTGTCATCTCCATTCACGGCCATTTTCTTTCAAACCACCACACTATTATTGGTGATCTTGGTAAAAGCTGTCTTGGGAAAACCTGGCTAATGTAGGTTTCAGAGCAAATGGTTGTAAACAGAGATAACATTCCAGCTTGCAGATGACTCTCAGCATTTTGTACTTGGAAACTGGGGCTGTAGGTGCAGCAGGACATGAAATCAGGCACGCCCTCCCTCCATCAGGGTATCTCCAGCACAGGGTGCAGTAGCAGCAGGGCAATCTTGGGCACCAAGACAGTTTGAAAAAGAAGCCAGGTGAAAGTTTAGCTTTCAAACTAGGCAGAAATGTGACTTCAGGTGTACCAGGGCTGGGAGAGTGGAATGTGGGATAGGTACAGGTGGGGTGGGCTTATTAAGGAATGTAACGTAGATAACTGTGCTAGAAGGCTAATTCTACACAGGAGGGAATTTTATTTTCCATAGTTGAAATATTTTTAATAAGAGAATGACCACCACAAATGACTCCCAGGCCACACTAAAAGTAAAAACTAGAGAAGCAGTGTTCCAAGAGTTGTAGAGAAAGTGACCTGACCTGGAATTCAGAGCCTCTGAGTGTCAAGTATGAGGACAGAAAAGGACTTGGAGCTCCCCCTCCCTAAGTGGAACATAGAGCATCCTCTCTCCAAACTTTACATAGAACTTCATACATAGAGCTTCCCTTCCCTAAACTGTGCAGCCCTTTTAAGGATATGACCAGTATATGATTACGGAAACTAATAAAGATGACCCCATGGACTGGAAGATCTGGTGTGGTCAGGACCGATGGTGCTGTAAGAACAGCAGTGTATCAGGTTAGAAAGTAACTGGGTTACATCAGGATAGAAAATGCAAGGATAATGCCAGAAGAAGAATGGCGTAGATTTAGGCTATTGTTAGCATAAAAGCTGGTATTTGTTAGAGATGTAGTAACAACCATGCATTTTCAAAACTCTCAGCGAGAAAAAGCCAATTAGATACTCTAAAATAAAAGGCTGTAAAATTAGCACATAGCTGAATGTTGTGGCCATTTTCTAAAATGAAGAGTGAGTTAAATCCTCATAATTCAAAGATAGTAATTCAGGGAATAGTGTACAGTAGCTCCTTTTGTCCTTTGGGAATATGTTCTTCAGCCCTCATCAGATACCTGAAATTGAGGATAGTGTAAAACTCTGTACTGTGTTTTGCCTAGTTTATATGCCTAGGCTAAAACATACCTTATGAGCTAGTCATTATGATTAACAATATTAACTAGAACAATTACAAAATATTATAATAAAGTTATGTAGATGTCTTTTTCTTGAATCATCTTGTATGATGGGTTTTAGTCTTTTTCTTTTTTTAAGAACATTTGGGCTTGAGAGATGGCTCAGCGGATTAGAGAGCATTGCTTGCTTTTCCAGAGGACTCGGGTTCAGTTCCCAGAACTCACATGGCAGCTCACAACTATCTGTAACTCCAGTTCCAGGGAATCTCACACCCTTACACCAAGGCACATAAAAAAAATTAAATAATTAAAACAAAAGAACTTTCAACTTTTCCACTTAACAGAAGATTGGCATCTTTTTATATATCCAGAGTGCAACATCACTGTTAGTGGGCCATGGCTAAACACAGTACAGGTTGCGTAAACACGAGCATTGTGGTTCAGTGGAGCTGAACTGATTACCAAGCCAGCGATTACACGAGTAGTGGTCAGGTAGCATGTGCAGTGTGGAGACTTTGGGAGGACAGGTGCTTTATGTCCCAAGCTGCACAGAGTGGAATGACACAGACCTTACTGTGATGCTATGAACAGTGTGCAGTTTAGAAGTTGTGTGTTCTATCTGCAATCTCCCATTTAATAATTTTGGACCCAGTTGACCATGGATGAAGGGAGACTAAGCATAAAAGTATAAACCTTTAAAATACTTTTTGTGGGGAGTGGGAGTTGGATAATGGGGTGTAGGAAGTCCGTGTGGTTTAACTGTAAGTACTTGGGAGGAGGGAAGAATGATATTTTGTGTATTCTACCCCTTTGCCAAGAACGGCTGACTGTAACCTTGATGGTCTAGATGGGTGAGGTCAGGGAGCTGCTTCTGGTATGCAGATAAAAAATAGAATGCATCTTTATCTTACATAGTCAACTTTAACATTATTAACATTTAAATGGACGGTAATTAGTTATGTGATAGTTACTTAAAACAGTTCTTTAGTACTTGCTATTAATAGACTCACTCTATAGATGGCAGAGGGGACAAATCAGGCTGGTAATTGTTTTTGCTGTGTGTATGTGTGTGTACATGTGGGGACCAGAGCTTGGCATTGTGTGTTCCTCAGTTGCTCTTTACCTTATTGTTTGAGAACCTGGAGCTCGCCATTTTGGCTATATTGGCTGCCAAGTAGGCCTCAGGGATCCTCCTGTCTGCGGCTCCAGTGTTGGGATGTTGGAATGGTCCAAGAATGGTTCTGTGAGAGGAGAATTCTAAGTACTTGTGATGAAACTCCAAGAAAACAAGACAAGAGTATTGTGACCTCAGTTTCTTCAAAACACAGAATTGTTTTTAGAATGTGCTTTTGTGCTCCTCCCAGGTATAGCAGATAGTGAGTTTACTTCTGATTATTTATTGCGATTTGCTATTGTTGTGTCTGTGCCTCTATTGAAAAATGTTTTTATCACATGCAGCTTGTCTTTGTGATTGTACACTTATGTGAGTCTTCTTAACCCTCAGAGTATAAATTATCTGATGCTCTGAATAAAGCTGGCTATTGGATGAAACTTTAGTTTGTTCATTTTAGCCAGTTGGAGAGGTAGACACTGGGAATACTGGTATGTGCCACTGAAACCAGCTCTTAAAATGGGAGCCAGGATCCAAACTCAGGTCATCAGACTTTGCATGTCAAACCCTTTTCTGACTCAGCCCTCTTTCCAGACTTGATTTCTGTTTTGTTTTTCTACTTTGCCATTAGAATTGTTGATTTCAGATCCATTAATGAATTTTTAACAGCCTGAGATTGGCAGGCATTAATATATCAGACTAAGATCAAAGTATTAAGTTTTCAGTGGAGATATAGGTCAGCGGTAGAGTGTGTACTTAGCATGTACAAGGCACAGCATTGTCTCTCTTCCTTGCTCTCCTGCTCCCTGTACATTCAGAGGAGCAGTGGTCACAGGAAAATGAAGATGTTTCCTTCACCACCTTGTTCACACAGTTGCCAACTCTTGGTGACCTTCCATCTCTGTTCTTCTCTGGGATATTCTGAAGCAAACCTCAGACATCACTTAATTTTATTTTGAAGTATTTGAACAAATGTCTTTAAAAGGTGAAGATTCATATGATTCATAACAAGTACAAATGGCACAATTGCATTCTACCCAAAGCCCACAGTAATTCCTTAACGTTTAATACACAATCTGTGTTTAAGTTTGTTCAGTCCTCCTATGTTCGCTTATAGAAGTTGTTTGAGTTACAGTAGAGATGGCGTGCACAGGTTACGATCTGTGTTGTTGCTTTAGACTCACTACACAGGCAGCCTCTTCACAGTTTGTTCTCCTTGCAGTTTGTTCGTGACGGTATTTTATTGTACAATTGACATAGCCTGCATTTCCCATAGATTGCATTATATTTGGAGGCTTGGCTGTATTCAGACTTAACACTGGGCAGGAGGACAGACTACTTCAGAGTTGTATCCTCGCAGGAGGTGCGTATCTGTGATGTTCTTACCATTAATGATCATTGCTTTGTTTCCTTGTTTTATTAGTGGTTGTAAAATGTCAGACTTCTAATCTTGATTTTAATATTTCCTTTTCCATTATTTGCTAAAATGATTCTATAAAGAAATGTTTTATCTCTTGTTAGTTTGAGGTACAGCTCTGGCAATACAGGCAAGATAAATGCCTGGTTCCCCCTGGTCTGTCTTGCAATGGTTGTTAGTTGGGGATTCATTTAGTGTCTCATGAATTTGTGGGCCAGTGTATTTTGTGTATTAAAAATTCCTCGCTTATGTAATCCTTATGAATGATGAAAGTGTTCAGTCTTTGACCACTAAGAACTTCTTCAAGGTGGCACATAAGCCCTTTTCAGAATCTCTCAGCATCATCTCATGACTTCTTTGCTTTCTAAAATAACCAAACCTCTGGATTCTTCAGTTCAGCTTATATGCCTCCTTCAGACACGGTATGAGACAGTTTACAAGGAAGGGATATTTAGATATGATGTGTGGGTGTGTTGGCCTAGCTCTTTTCTTCTTTCTAGGATTTATCAGATATAGATATTAAATGGGTTTTTTCTTTGAAAAAAATAAAAGATAAAAGTCACTATAATACATGCATGTTGATGCTTCTGACTCGGATTCTGTACTTAAGAATGTAAGACCCAGTTGAGCAGTGCTGGCACATACCTTTAATACCAGTGCTCAGGAGGCAGAGGCAGGCGGATCCCAGAGTTCAAGACCAGCCTGGTCTATAGAACAAGTGTCAGGACAGAGAAATCCTGTCTCAAAAACAAAACAAAAAAGAACGTGAGAGCTCATATAAGCAGATTTTTGTTTTTATTTTGTTTTCTCCATATTGGAAATTCTAGTGCCCAAGTAGTACAACAGCTCCCCACTTGCTTTCTCTCTGCTACACGTGTTAGTCTGAGAATAAGAGTACCAACAAAGATTATCTGATCAGCCTTTCACATTTTTGTCATTTGGTTTTGTTACATATTTAAAACATTTTACTGTGTGTGTGTCTATGTGTTTATATGTGTGTATGTGTGTGTATGTATGTGTGCATGTGTATGTATGTGTGAGTGTGTATGATTGTGTGTGGGTATATGTGTGTATGTATGTGTGTGTGTGAGTGTGTATGTATGTGTGTGTATGTATGTGTGTGTGAGTGTGTATGTATGTGTGTGTGAGTGTGTATGTATGTGTGTGTGAGTGTGTATGTATGTGTGTGTGGGTGTGTGAGATGATCAGAGGACAACCTCATATGTCAGTCCTTGCATTCTACCCTTCAAGTTGTGTTTTAAAGTAAATTTAAATGGTTACTTTATGTTTTTGTCATTTTACCTCAATTACTTAATTTCTCCTGCTTTATAGGATTTGTTTTAAAAAGCTAAATCCCCCCAAGTCATCATTTCTGAAGTCCAGTTTGTAATCAGATACAACAGAGGCTGTGTCCACTACTGACCTTGAATTTTGCCCTCCCTTTCCCAGTAGCTCTTTTTCAGTAAGAAAACCACCTGCACATGTTGCTTTTAAAATTTAAACGCATTAAAACTAAATAAGCGTTTTCTCTTGGGTCACCCCAGTGACATTTTAAGCGCTGTTACACAGAGAGCCATCGACCTCATAGAGCAGACTAGAACTTTGCTGGCATGATTGAGAGTTCCACTGCCCAGCCTACCCTCAGAGAATGCATTTCTTTAAACATTTTCTTTAGCCTTGTACTTTTTTTTTAAAAAAGTAAAAGGTTATATATTTTTCCTGTCACGTCACAAAGTACCTGAAGCTGATTTATTAAAGAAGAAAGATTTATTTAGCTCACAGTTTAGAGACTGGGAGCCCAGGATTGGGCAGCTGCTCTTCTTTGGTCCCCTGTGAGGACCTCATGGAAGCCTCGGTGGTGGAGATCACACAGTGAGACAAGAAGCCGTGGAATTCAGAGGCTGGACCTGATCCACGGCCCCCACATGAATATAAGGTCTCTGTTTTCTATGTTAGAGAAGCTCTTGACTACCCCTTTATTGAGTTGGATCCCACCCCTTTATTTTACTTTGCGAATGAGCCTTGCCCACTTGCCCAGGATGCTCTGGAATTCATGATCTTCTTGCCTCATCCTTTCTAGTAGCTCAGATGATAGCTGTGTGGAATCCTGCTTGGTCTAGGCTTGGTTTTGTATAAACAACACACCATCTCAAGAACTCATCGTGGGAGACCAGGGTTAATTCCTCCCAAGGGTAATACTCTGCTGACCTAATTACTTTGTATAAATCTGGTCTCTTAAAGACACCATCAACCTGAGCATAGCCCTTCCCGGGACAAAGCTTTCAAACTGTATTTATCCCATACTACAGACTTCCTGTGGTTTGTGTGCTGTTATCTGTTGGAGCTTTCCTCTGTACCCCATGACTTTACACATGCTGTTCTCACTAGGCCAGCGGTGTGCTTCTGTGCGACGCCGTCACTCTATCCATTTCTTAGTATCTCCCAGAGATTTTCCTAGGATATAGAGCAAATACAAAGAGTCATGATCATCCTCATTAGTCCAATAGCTTACAGTCTATTAGAAGGCCAGTGCCTTCCTGGTGGCATTCTGGTCATGTCATCTATCATGGTGCTTGAGTAGCAGTGACTGCCTTGTGCACACATCTTGTCATGTATTAGGAAGCACTCTACTGTAATAGTAACTTCATCAATAAGGCCCCATCTTCATATATGAAGAGAGGAATTATTCTCATTATAGAAGTAGCCCTTTTCCATTGCATTAGCAAAACAAATGAGAGAGAGAGAGAGACAGACAGAAAGAGAATGAATCTACAATTCATTTGCTCCATCAGGCTCTGTTTGGGTGCTGATTCAATACTTGTTTTTCAGATTGTTTCGAGTTCTTGAGTTTGGATGGGAAGAATACTCAGTATTTCCACGTCTTTCCAATGGATGTGTGCATTTGAGATATGTGGTGTGCATAGTTAGAGGTTTCTCTACTGTAATAAGTGTAAACAGTTCCTTGAACACAGCAGTTTTGTATGTTCCCAAGGATGTGTATGGTATTGATTTTCCAGTCCTTTTCTTAATCTGTGATAAATTAGGCATTTGTTTATTTAGGTTACTTCTAGATTAAATAGTTGCATTGTAAACTGGGCATGGTAGCACACACTTAATCTAGCACTTGGGAGCACTGAGAGGCAGAGGCCAATGCCAGTGCATCTCTTAGTTTGAGAACATTCTGGCTAGCCAAGGTTACAGTGAGGCCCTGTTTCAAAAGCCAAAACAAGCACCCTCAACCCAAAAGCTGCATGAATACTACTACATGAAGCATTTTTATTTTTCCTCATATTTAGGTTTTTTGGGGGGATGCAGAAATACAGTCATTAAATTAACTATCAGAAGCATAGATAAGATGGGCATGATGTTTTTTGCCTGTAATCCAGCAGTTAAAGGTGGAAGGCTTGCCATGAGTTCAAGGCCATCCTTGGTTACAAACCTTTCTCAAAAACCCAATTTCTAGAAGCCATAAATAAATTAAATATAAAATTTCTCCTCTCAAAATCTCCTTATAGTATCTCTGGTCACATTGTTACTATATTGAAGCATCTTTGGTAATATAGTAGCTTTAAAACGTGTGTTACCTTTTTGGTAATATTATCTATTTTTATCAATTAATTTTTTACCTTGTTTTTAAAAGGTTCTCTGAGGTACTTATGTGCCAAGGTCAATTTTTTCCATCAAATATGTTTTAAACTTTTAAAACATTCTTTTGTTTTACAGTTTTATAGTCAATCTTAGGCATTTTTCTTTTCTTTCTTTTTGTTTTTGTTCTTGTTTTTTTGAGACAGGGCTTCTCTGAGTAGCCCTGACTGTCCTGGAAGTTACTCTGTATACCAGGCTGGTCTCGAACTCAGAGATCCACCTGCCTCTGTCACCTAAATCCTAGGATTAAATGTATGTGCCAGCACCACCTGGCTAGTTATTTTTCTTATTAGGGTTTGTTTGTTTGGTTGGTTGGTTTTTGCCACACCCCACATAGGAAAATACTAGCAGTTTGACCATTATTGTCTTGCAAATTTTCAGGATTGTGTTTCTAATTCTCAGGATTAAAGACAAATCAAAATTAGTTGACCTTATTCAGAAGGAATGTTATTTTCTAGGTCATGACAAAGTGTGTCTTATTTCAAATATGTACATTAATGTATAAAAGCATAAATGACAGCCTCTTCCTTATCCTGGGATGCTGTAAATTGTTTTGCCTTTAGTCACTCTTGTTTTGATTAATGATTTCATGACCCTTCAATGAGTCCGTTTCTTTCTCTTTCCTCAATGTAGGAAATAAAGTATAGCTGTGTTTACTGATGCAGACTGTAGACATATGGTGAAGAAAACAAGCTCGTAAATAGTACCAGAATACCAAGGATACAAAAATATTCTTCCATATTTTTATGAATCTGTAAAATTATGTGACTGGAGGTCATTTTTCCCAACAATGGGGGAGAGAGCCAGAAGTCCAGATAGTGATCATGAGAGAAAAGCTGGCAAGCACAGTTACTCTCACTATTCGTCTGACTTTGGGTCCTCACCACAGTCTTCTGGCCATTCATCACCTGTCAGTCCGCCTTCTTGTCCAGCTACTAAGGGGAAGAATCCCAAAAGACAGTTTTCAGACAACCAGGTATATCACCAAGGTAAGTGTCTGCTGTGAACGATCCCAGGCACCGGGACCTCCGGGGCAGCGAGGCAAAACCCCGTGTGAATGAAGCTTTTCTTCTCGGGTGTATGTTGCTGTGTGCACGAGTGGGCTGAGCGCCATTTCACATAGGCTTTGTTTCCATAAATGTTGTGCTGCTTACATGTATACATTGTTATAGATTAACATTTTTATGTCCAAAGTCACACAGAGGAGCGTACCAAAAGACTGCTCATTTTCCCTCTTTCTTGTAATCTCAGAGGCACTTACTGTAAAGGCAAAACCTGCAAAACAATTGTGCCTTCTGTGTTGTTTTTACAGTCACTGGAAGCAGGGATACAAAGTGGCCATGAGGCATTGTCATTGACAGTGCTGTTGGCCTTAGGTGGTTAGCACAATGCACTGGAAACACGCAGCTTAGGCCAGGGATGCCTTAGGACCCTGGATCACCATTCAGTTTGTTTGCATTTCACCGACTCAAAGGAGACTAGATTATTATTAAACACAATTTTATTATTAGAATGTCACTATTCTGGAGCATGCAGAGCTGTGTACTGTTATATAAATCTCTTCATTTTAATAAATCTCTGGGTCAGGAAGATCCCACTTCATGGAGCAACAGAATGCACAAAGTCTCTAATCTATAAAAATGGTGTAGAACAATACGTTACATCAGGCGAGGTAATTATGACACATTGATGCATGTACCACAGTTACATGTACTACAGATTATTGAGACTTGCTGCTGCCAGCTATGGAGTGGGAAGTTGGGGGCTGAGAAGAAAACAGAAACCACATAATGAAATACCCACATCTGATGGTTAACAGACCATATTCATTATTTTTGTGGGTGACAGCTGTTGGACCGTTTAAGAATGGGTGTAATTAAATTTGCATTAACAATTGCTTTGAAAAGTAATGTTTACACATTAAAAACTACAAAGAGGTCTTAGCAACGGATAAAAGGTATTTGTTCCTCAAGCCTGATGATGTGAGTTTGACTCAGGAACCATGGAGGAAGGAGAAACCCAACACCATGAACTCAGCCCTTTGATCTACACATGTGCACACGTCCCCTGCAATAATAATAATAATAATAATAATGAAGAAAATGGCAAAGAATGAGTATCCACATGAGAGCGACTTTTTTGTGCACCCAGGCCAGCGTCTCAGGATGTCCATCTGTTGACCTCTGAGTGCTTCTCTTGTGTGATTCTTTTTTGACTTCTTTTTGTTTCTTTTTTTTTCTCTTTCTACTTATCATCTTGATTTTTAACTTTCCTCTGAATCTGGTTCTTACAAGTAGTTGGGAGCATGGTCTCAAGTTTCTATATAACACACATCTCTTGTCAAGTTGAACCTTAGAAAATGCCTGACATTCCTAAGGATGATTTACATATGTAGGTAAGTATGTTAATTTTCTGTTCCTCTCCCGGAAACTACCCATTAAGGAGTTGGAACAGTGTGAGCCTTACCTTATTTGAGAAGATTGCTGAGAGTCAGATCAGTGAAAAACAGTTTCAGCAGCAGTCAGAAAACTCTCCCCTCTGGCTTGCCTGGCTTTCTGCTCTGTGATGCCTTGAATTGAAGTCTGAGGTCATTTGTCTGCCTTAGTCCAAGCAACAGGACCGAACTGAATTAATTTCCTGTCTTAGTTACTGTTCTATTGCTAAGGAGACACTATGACCACAACAGTCTTATAAAAGAAAACATAATGGAGACTTGCTTACTGTTTTAGAGGATTAGACAATGATTATCATGGCAGGGAGTATGGTGGCAGGCAGGCAGGGAGAGGGAAAGAGCAAGAGACTGGGCCTGGTGACACACCTCCTCCAACAAGGCCACACCTCCCAGTCCTTCCCAAACAGTTCTGCTAACCAGGAACCAAGCTTTCAAACATGTGAGGCCGTGGGGACCGTTCTGGTCAGACCACCACACTCCCGCTCCTGGGACCTGCTGCTGTCATGGTTCCTGTTCTTTTACTGTGATGAGACAGCACGACCAATACACCTGTCATGGAAGAAAGCATCTGACTGGGGGCTTGCTTACAGTTGCAGAGGGTCAGCCTCCTGTCATGGTAGGGGTGTGCTAGGCAGGCATGGTGCTGGAGAACTTAACTGAGTGCTTTAAAATTTTTGAGAAATGTTGTAATTTAATGTGTATACTTTAAAAATTTAAGTGCTTTAAAATGACAATTATTTTATTTATATGTCTGTATGTCTTTGTGTATGCTTCTGTGTGTGTGTCTTGTGTGTATGTGGAGGGTGGAGAACAACCTTGGGTGCCATTTCTCTAGAGCTATCTACCGTGGTTTTTAAGACAGTAACTCTTCTGGATTTGTAGCTTGCCCAAGCAGGGTAGACTGGCAGGCCCGTGAGCCACAGGGATCTTTCTGTCCTCACCCTCATGGTACTGGGATTTCAAGCTCATACCACCACACCTGACTTTATAGTGGCTAGCTTTTTTTATGTGGACTGTGGAGAGCAAACTTGGGTCCTTGTGCTTTATAACAAACACTTTGTGAACTGAGCCATTACCCCAAAACCTCCTTAAGAGAAACGTATCAAGACCTTAAAGAAACCCTGGTATTTAATTTTTATATAGCCCTGGAACTTGCTGTGTATACCGGGCTGGTCTTGAACTCAGAGATCCCAAATGCCTCTCAAATGCTGGTGTTAAAGGCATGTACCACCACACCTACCCTGTAAAATCTTTTTTTGAGATAGGGTTTCTCTGTAGCTTTGGAGGCCTGTCCTGGAACTCACTTTGTAGACCAGGCTGGCCTCGAACTCAGAGAGAGCTTTGACTCCCGAGTGCTAAGATTAAAGGCATGTGCCACCACTACCTGGCTATAAAATCATTTTTAAGAATAAAAACTAAAAAGTATGTTGCTCCACTTGTTCTGGATGGATGAATAGTAACGTGGGTGTGGCCTTCACTCACATTATTACCGTTTCGTTTTTTAGCCCTTAGGAAAGTTAGCCCTAAGGCTGTACCCAGCAAAAAGGGAACCCGAGTGGGATTTCGGTCCCAAAGCCTCAACAGAGAGACGCTTCGGAGAGACCCGGATATCGTGACAAAGCGGGTCCTTTCTGCGAGGCTTCTGAAAATCAACGAGCTGCAGAACGAAGTGTCTGAACTGCAGGTCAAGCTATCCCAGCTGCTCAAAGAAAACAAGGCTTTGAAAAGTCTTCAGTTTCGTCAGGAGAAAGCGTTGAATAAGTTTGAAGATGCAGAGAGTGAAATCTCTCAACTTATACAGCGTCATAACAATGAGATCACTGCACTCAAAGAACGCTTGAGAAAATCTCAGGAGAAAGAACGGGCGACAGCAAAAAGGGTGAAAGACACAGAAGGTGAACTATTTAGGACCAAGTTTTCCTTACAGAAACTGAAAAAGATCTCCGAGGCTAGACACCTCCCAGAACGAGATGATCTGGCCAAGAAACTGGTTACTGCTGAGTTAAAATTAGATGACACCGAGAGAAAAATTAAGGTAAAATTGTCTGCCTTCATGCTGTGTTCTGTGGTTGGTGCTCACGGGACATTTTGGGGGCTCTGATTAAGCAGCCCGTTGCACTTTGGCCTACTCTTAGACCTGAAAGTGAATTTTTAATATTATTTTTCTGGGCTAGAAATCAAAGACAAAGCCAGGCTGGTGGTGCAGGCTTTTAGTCCTAACATTCAAAGTGGCAGGGCATCTTGGTGAGTGTGAGACCAGCCTGGCCTACTTTCTAGACCAGCCAGTGCTACATAGTGATACTCTGTCTCAAACAGCAAAACCACAAAAGAAATTAAGGGCAATTAAGAATGCATATATTCCGGGCTTAGTCTGTAGAGGACTTGTTCCACAAACATGAGGACCCGAGTTCCACCCCCAGACTTATATAAAAATGACTGGATGTAGGAGGTGGCCCGCGCACTTGTAATTTCAGTGTGGGGAGGCACAGACGGGCATATCCATGGGGCTCACTGAGCAACTAGCTGGGTCTACTTGGTGAGCTCCAGGTACCAGTGAAAAACCAAGGTGGACAGCTGCTAGGAACGAAACCCAAGGTTGTTCTCTGGCCTCCAAACATGCTCACACGTGTATGCATAGCTTCATTTACACAAAAGATGATATATTGAAGAGCTAGATATCAAAGCTTGTATATATTATTAGTAAGCCATATGCTGATGGATGAATTTGAATCTTAGTAATTTCTGGAAACATTGTGTCTGGCTGTTTGATTGTCTTTGAGGTATAGTTATCTACCCTGTACAAAACTCCCCTTCCCATGAAGCTAGAAATTCATGAGAGAGGAGAAAGATCATAAAGGGGTAAAGAGAAGGTCATGGGATATCATGATAAAGAAGCAACGCAGGAAGGGGACTGTCAGGGGGCATAGAATCACATGGCTTAAGGGACATGGTGGGCAGTGGAGTAGGGGAGCAAATGAGAAGGAAGTAGGATCGCCCATAATATAAAATGGTTTTAGGGAGCCTGTTTGGGGCCCTTTGTATAAGAAACCTGCATGAACAACAGGCTGTGTGAGGATGGGGTGAGGCAGAGATAGGCCTGATGTGGTTGGTGGCATGAGCATGCAATCTGAGCATTGGGGAAGCTGAGGAAGAACTGTGAGTTCAAAGCCAGCCTCGACTGTATAGCAAGACTCTGTCTCTGGAAAATAAGGGTACTGGCTTCTTTCTATTTTGAGATCATTGTAGATACAGATGCATTAATAAAAAAATGACACAGAAAGATCCTTTATTCTCTTTACCTGGTTTTCCCCATATTTTATAATCGTCACATAATATTAGTGTCAGGGAGTTGGTTCTAATACAGTGAAATGATCCAGCAAACTCCTCAGCTTTCCTTGGCTTTATTTGTGCTCATGTGTACTATGATACACCATTTAATTACATGCATAGTTTTTGTGACCATGATCCTTCCCTCTAACCTGAGACATTCTCTGATGGGCATCTCTCTAATTCTATAATTTCAAGAATGCTATGTAACTAGAGTTGATCACTGTATAGGCTTAATGCTGACATACATCACATGCTAATGGCAGCTGCTTTAGATTTCTGAGTAGTACTTGACAGTGTGGTCACAAAGGATCATGTTATAGCCACTTGGAGGATATTACCCTTTAGTTTTTGTACTAGCCAGAAACCATTCATGTACAGACTTTCTATATGGACATGACTTTTGTTTCTCTGGGATATTTCTTTTCTACTCTTTTGAGGAATCAGTGACAAAAATATGTATATTTAAGGTGTACAGCTCAATGTTTTATAAATACTTATGTTTTATATTTTATAGTTAAACCCATGGTTCATTTTGAGGTGCTGGTTTTTAGTTTTTTGTTTTTTTGCCCAAGTATCAGGTCTCAGTTACTCAAGTGCCATGAGAAAAGGCAACTCTTCCTTCATCACATCAAGTTGCTTGGACATCTTTTTAAAAAATCAGTTGGACATATTTTTTGAAGGCTTCTTTCTAGCTGTCTAATCTGTCTTGCTGACTTAAGTGTCTCTCTCCTGTTCTTACATACTCTTGATCCTTAACACAGAGTGACAGTGGTTTCTTAACAAGCTTCTGAAATTCTTTTTAATCTGCATTAGATCTTCTGCCTGTTTTAAAAGATTTAGTTTATTTTTATGTGTGTACTATCTGCTTTGGATGCTGGGAACCCAACTCAGGTTTTGTGGAAGAGCAGCAAGCCCTTTTAACTGCTAAACCATCACTCCAGCCCCTCCGTGTGTTACTAAAATGAGTGTGTGTATGTGTGTGTGTGTGTAAACACATCCTGGGGCATTGGTAAGAACTGCTTTATGCACAGATCAATTTGCAGTGACCGCCACCTTACCTGTTGTTTCCTGACCAAGTGCAAGGTGTCTCCAGTCATTTGACTCATCTTTGACTTCTCAGTAGTCTCAGTTTTCTTCTCAGATCACTTCTAAAGTTATTTCTTGAATTTCAAAGCTTGGTGCTGTTGTAAAAAAAATAGAGTTTCAATTGAATGTTTTATGCACACAAAGGAACGATGTGGTTTTAGAAATGACCCAGGTTTGTGATAGTTGATGTACAAGCTCCTGTCTTGAAGTCTGAGAGCTGAATCAAGCTGCTTCTGTGTAATTAAAGTTGTGTTGGGGTCAGTGTTTGATATGCAGTCAGGGACTTTCTAGTGCTACTTGGTAATGTCACATCTGCTGCCACACCTTCCTAGCTCTCTTCTGAGTGGTGAAGGCCCCTCAGGAGAATTATTCTCTACCTTTTAGCTTATTCTTTATCCTTCCCAACACCTTTGACATCCAATTCAGTATGTATAATTATTTCCTTCATAATCCAACTAATCACAGAACTTAAACTATTTGCTGGTGAGTTTTTAATTTGGTTTATGAATGAAGCTCTTGTTTTTATGCCTCGTTCAGCTTCTTAAGTTTTGCCTGATCCACTCTAACTTCCTTTCCCCCAGATCAGTTGGTGATGGTTAAAGGTCGTCTGTGACGAGCTTGATTGTGATGTTGCGTTTTGCAAGCTCACGAAAACCCAAGGCGACAGCTGGCTGTGCCTGGCAATTGTCATCTCCCTGCAGTGTTCCAGCAGTGGTGCACTGTCCCCTAAGGCCGACGAAATGCACAGGACATTTCGTTTGTTTGTTTTGCTGTTTTTTTAAACTATGTGTTTTCTGTGCTTGAACCAAATTTGTACTTTCAAAACAAAGATTTTATATCTTTCAGCTTGTATTACTTGACTTTCTTTTTTTTTATTGATTTTTATTGAGCTCTCTACATTTTTCTCTGCTCCCCTCCCCGCCTCTCCCCTCCCCCCTTCAACCCTCCTTCATACTTGACTTTCTTAAATTTTACTTTAAATGTGTCTTATTATGTATATTTAACATACAGAACATAATACATATACTAAAATGGTTACCATAATAAAACAAAATATCCATCATCTCAAGCAGTTGCATATATTTCTTCTCTGTGATCTGAGCAGTTAACATGTATTCATTTAATTAAAATCTTGTGCATATTACACTGATTAACCTGGTTTTCATATTGTATATCACACCTTTGACACTTTTGAAATTGTTTTTATATTCATTTTTTTAATTTTTGAGATTTGCACACATGAGTACTATATTTATATCATTTATTCCACATACTTTCTTCCCTCCAACTCTTCCCGTGTGCCCCCTTCCACGCCCTCTCAACTGCACGGCTTCTTTAACTATTACTGTTGTGTAGCTACAGCCGGAAGAGTCCATTTATCTTGCTCATACATATGTATGTGTAGGGATGACCATTTGGAATTGGATAATCCGTGGGGGCTTATCCCTGGGGGAGGCTGATTCTTCCTCTCTCAGAGGCACTAATTGCTTGCAGCTCTTCATCAAGGGATGAGGCCTTATGAGATTTCCCATACCCGTGTTAGTATGTTAGCTGGTACTGTCATTCTTTGGGTCTTGTTTAGGAGACCATATTGTTTAACATTTCATGGATGTAACTCCCTGTCATATAGACTACAGAATCTTGGAACAGATGACCTGGTCCTCTGGCTCTTACAATCTTTATGCCTCCTCTTCCACGATGTTTCCTGAGCCTTAATTATAGGGCTTGTATTGTAGATGCATCTGTTGAGGTTTGGTACCTGAAGCTACTCTCTGCATTTTGACCAGTTGTGGATTTCTACAATTGTCTCCATCTGCTAAAAATAGAAGTGATGTGGAAGGTGATATATGCTGTGAATAGATTTTATTGTCATTGGTTAATAAAGAAGCTGTTTTTTGCCAATGGCTTAATAGAGTAAAGCCAGGTGGGAAATCTGAACAAAGATGTAGAGAGAGAGTAGGCGGAGTCCGAGAGAAGCTACATAGCCTCTGCAAGGAGACAGAGGCCAGACGGATGGAACCTTATGTGTAGCCCACGACCACATGGCAATACACAGATTAATAGAAATAGGTTAATTTAAGATGTAAGAGCTAGCTAGGAATATGCTAGAGTCATTGGCCAAGCAGTGTTACAATTAATATAGTTTCCATGTGATTATTTGGGTCTGGGCGGCTGAGAATAACAAGCAGACTCTCTGATGAAGAGTGAGAGCTAAGCCTCACTGTGGGTATAAGGATGAGTATTTAGGTAGAAATTATGCTGACTTGAGAACATGACAGTAGTAGGTTCTCTGGGGTCCCTGCCCTCACTGGTCACTTGGCTAGGTTTGCAGTTCTAGACATGAATTCCCTCCTGTTGGTCAGATTTTAAGTCCAAGTAGGTAACTGTTAGTTACCCCCAAGATATAAGTGTCACTGTTAGACACTTGACGTGCTGGTCATGATCACCATTTGTAGGCTTTACAGCAGGGTAGGACAATTACTTGTTTTTCTTAGCAACTTGTGTAACATCTTGAGAAACTATGAGAGCTGGTCCTCAAGGAGGCTCCCAGGTCTGTTCCAGCTTGATTTCTCCAAGTCCTTTGACGTATGTGTTGTCTTCAGCAATAGGGTCTTACCTCAAGTTGTGGGAGCAATCAGGGCCAGCAGCATAGCCTGTATTACTTTGGGACTCCTTTGACAAACGATTGGAAGGGAGTTTTCTATCCCTGGTTACTGGAGGCTTTGTCAATCTATGGCTTCTTTGGGCTGTGTGTATGTGGTGCTGGCCCGGGCCGGGGGATGTTATCACTTAAGTGGCCTAATTTCATTTAAATTATTTAATATATCTTATATGTATCTTTTAAGTAAATATAACATAATGCGTTTCCCTATGGCTTTTTTTCAGTCATCCTTGGTGTCCTTTATCCCTCTGCCAATCTACTCCTCAATATTACCCTCCTTCCCTGTCCCCAGATAAAGTACCCCCTTTCCATTCTTTCCATATCCCCCTCCATAGTACCCATGTCTTAGTACCCCCTGTCTAGCGTTCCTCCCACCTCTGACCCCCAGTCCCTTGCTCCCTTCCTGGTTTCTGCATAGACTCCAGGTTGTTGACTCACATCTAAAGATTCAGAGCCAAAATCCACAGATAAGCAAGAACATGTGCCATTTGTCTCTTGCATCCGGGCTACCTGCTCAGTGTAATACCTTCTATTTCCATCCGTATCCCTGAAAATTTTATGATTTCATTTTTTTTACAGCTGAATAATTTTCCATAGTGTATGTATACCACATTTTTATTATCATTCATCAGTTTTAGGACATTTAGGTTGTTTCTATTTCCTAGCTTTTGAGAATAGAGCAGCAGTGAATGGCGAGCAAGTAGCTGTGGAGTAGGATGTCGGACCCTTTGGGTATATGCTGAGTGGTGGTTTAGCTGGGTCACATGGTGGATTTAGTTTTAGCTTTTTGAGAGATTTCAACGCTGATTTCAATAATGATTGGACCAGTTTGCAAAATCAACAACAAGGAATGAGGGTTCTCTTTCCCCACATTCTCTCCAGCATTGACTGTCATTTTTGTTGTTGTTGATCTTAGACATTCTGAGTGGGGTAAGTTGGAATCTCAAAGTTGTTTTAATTTGCATTTCTCTGATTTCTAGGGATAATTATGATAGTTTTAGTTTTTCTTTTGAGAACTCTCTGTTCAGATCCCATAGTCCATTTTTAAATTGGGCCTTTTGTTTTCTTGACTCTGTTTTTGGTTTCTTTAGATATTCTAAATGTTAATTCTTTGTCACATATGTAGATGATTAAGATTTTCTCCTACTCTACGGACTTCCTTTTCACTAGGTTGATTGACAAAAGCTTTTTAATTTTATAGGTCCCACTTGTCAGTAGTTGGCCTTATTCCTGAGCAAATGGAGTCCTGTTCAGAAAGTATTTTCTTAGATCTATATGTTGTGAGATGCAGCCTGTGTTTTCTTCCAGCACTTTCACCATTTCAGGTTTCACCATTGAGATCCTTGATCCATTTGGAATTAATTTTTATGCAGGGTGATGAGGGTCTGGTTTCATTCTTCTACCTAAGGATATCAGTTTCCTCAGCACCATTTGTTGAAGATGGTGTCTTTTCCCCAGTGTGTGATTTTGGCATCAAATATGAAGCGGCTATGTTACATGCACTCATCTTTGGATCTTCTGCTTTGTTCCTTTGATCTCCGTGTCTGCTTTTGTGCCAGTACTATGCCGTTTTTGTCACTACAGCTCTGTAACATAGTTTGAAACTCCAGCATCGTTTATTTTCTCAGGATTGCTTTGGTTTTCTCAGTCTTGTGTGCTTCTGTATGAACTTACGGGTATTATTTTCATTTGTGTAAGATTTTAGTTGTCTTTTATTTCAATGTAGATTGTAGACTGGAACTTGGGAAAGGCAGCTTTATATTCATAAGGATGTCAGACACAGCTTTACTCCTCTAATCACTTATTGGGGAGTGGAGGGGACGTTCTTATAGCAGTAAGTTTAACTAGTCAAATGTCAATGGCCTTTTCCCATGTTTATCAGCCTATAATTGGGCTGCTGGCTTGTTTTGTTATTTGATGTGAGTGACAAGGTACATGGGAGCTCAGTACTTTTGGAATGCAATCAAGAGTTTTGAAATGGTTAAAGAGATAAATAGTGAAAGATTTCAGTGGAGTCAACTACCCTGACAGTTGTCCTCTCCCTTTAGGAATCAGCTCACCGATAGTAGTGCTTGCTCTGGACCCAAGATGTACCAGGGTGAAGTGCTTGATGTAGTTAGTCTAGCTAACACTGTACAAAGTTCCAGCACCTAAATCAGACCACATGCTTAACCCTTACTTAAAATTACTGTGCACCTTTATTTTGGGTTCTATATGTGTATATATATATTGCATGGCAAATTCCAAAATTCTTTCCTACAGCAAACTTACAAAATTTTTTCAAATGTATAGCACATTGTTGTCTAAAGTTACCATTCAGAGGAATAGCACACTGTTGTCTGTGATCATCCCTCTGCATGACAGCTCTTTGTTGGCTGTAGTCATCCCTCTGCGTGACAGCTCTTTGTTAGCTGTAGTCATCCCTCTGCATGACAGCTCTTTGTTAGCTGTAGTCATCCCTCTGCATGACAGCTCGTTGTTGGCTGTAGTCATCCCTCTGTGTGACAGCTCATTGTTGCCTGTAGTCATCTCTCTATGTGACAGCTCTTTCTTGTCTTTTTTTAGTCACTGTACTCTCACAGCACACGATAGTAATTTATTGAGTAGTCATCTCAAAATAGCAGTTCTATTTTAGTGGACTTTAATAGATTAATACAAATTTTAGTACTGAAAACCTGATTTTAGTACTTAAAAGCTGATTTTTAAAGTAGAGAGAAGCATGCATTAGTTATAGGATGCAGAGGTTTTCAAACTTCTAAAAATTATCAGCAACTCTTCCCCAACAAAGCTTTTGCTAGTGGTTTTATCTGCTGATGTTTGCCATGTTAGAAATTAAATGTTTAGAACATTTAAAAGTATTCCTCAACTCATTTAAACAGTGATAAATAACTGGTGACATTGCATTATAAAAAAAATGTCAGTATAAATGATCACTGAGTGGTTAGGAGCGCTGGCTGCTGTTGCAGAGGACTGACCCGGTTTCGGTTCCCAGCACCCACATGGCAACTCACAATCCTCTGTAACTCTTACTCTGGCCTCCACAGGGACCAGGTACGTATATGAGCCACACATGCATATATGTAGACAAGCACTTAGACACATAAAATAAAAATAAATACATCTTTTTAAAAAATGGCTTTCAATAGTATTTTTTTGGAACTTGAAGTAAATCAGGATGAAAGTGGTTTGTTTTATATATTTGTAAATATCTTTAATGTCAGACTCAGAAAGGACAGCTGGGTTCTATATCTGCTTCAGCACTCAACCTGTTGTTGTGATTGATAAACATGCAGACAGTCAACCTCACACAGATGTTTGCAGTAATTGGAAAACAGAGGCATATTTAAATAGCACATTAAGCCAGTAGGTATCCTTTAATATTATTCTAAAATTTACATTGTGTTCTCCAGACTTTGGGGCCTTCCTAACCAAGGCTACAGTAGCAGGTTAATCATAGCAGTGTGTCCCAAAGCAGATGTCAGGGATTGTGGCCATCATAGGAGTCCACAGTCATCAAACAGAAAATTGTCTTCCAGCCTTTATGAAAAGATAAAACTGTAATTACTGTACACGTACATAAGTTGTTTTCTCTTTAAAGAACTGCAGCAGGCTGTAGGCTGTAGGTGCGCCTCTAGTGTATGGAAGTCCAGCTTCACGCAGCGTCATATTGGCAAAGAATAAGTTACTTTGTCAGGAAAACCTGATGAAGCTCTTGAGACTTCCTCTCTATCTCTTAGCAGTTGGTGAAAATCCAGGAAGCAGTTTGCTGTTGCAGAGCTCAGGGTTTATCATTGTAGAAGAAAGCCTGGGTGGATGCTTCTCTTGGTAGATTTTCCCTCTAAGCGTCCAGGACTGCCCTCAAGCAGGGGTGTGCTTCTTCTTGTTAAAAAGTAAACAGCCTTTAAAAGCAGGGGTTAATTGGGGAAAACTGCTTTTCTCTCCCCGCCACAGTCTCTCAGAGCTTTTCTGTCTTCTGAACCCCAAATCCAGAAGCTCTGCCATTACCTTGGCCCCTTCTGTGCTATTTCTAACACAAGAAGCGAATTAAGACGATAATGGATGTCAGAGCAACAAGTTATTTCTGTTCTTGTCCTCGTGTTTTGTGATCTCTAAATCCCCTGGCTTCAGCTGACACATCTGAGGGATTAAATGCTAGGGCTTCTGAGGTGCCCTTAAAGTCTGAAATCTGGTGGACCTAAGTCATACTTAAAGTTTTTATTGTCACATTATCTACCTGTCTGTCTATCTATCTATCATCCATCTATCCATCTATTATGTATGTGTGTACACACAAGTGTGTGTGTGCTTGCATACCTATGCATTTCTGTCTATGTCTTTGTCTGTGTAGTGGCTTGCAAGATCATGGCATGCTAGTGGAAATCAGAGGACAGCTTGTGGGTTTGAGTTCTCTCCTTCTTCCACATGGACCCCAGAAATTGAATTCCAAGCTATCTCACAGGCCCTGAAATCAACTTGTTTAAACCTTTCATGTACCTAAAGTGTTTTTAGCTTTGGGAAACCGTTCGCTTCCTCTGGTCAAAGTTAAGGTTTGTTTGTTTTGTTTTTTGATTTTTTAAAAAATATTTTAGTTTTAGTTTTGTGCATATATGTGTAAATGCAAGTGCCTGCAGAATCCACAAGAGGGAAGGCATGGGATCCCACAGAACTGGAGTTTCAGGCAGTTGTGAACCTTCCAATGTAGGTGCTGCAAATTGAACTCTAGTTTTTTGTGAGAACAGTAGGTGCCCTTAACCATTGAGCCATCTCTCCAGGACCCCCAACTCTGAATTAAGTTCTTATATCTATTATCAATTGTTACAGAGATAAAATATTCCTAATGCTGAAAACATGAAGTGCTTGAAAAAGAAGACTGAAGTCCCTGCTGGTTTTTATTGTAAACCAGTCCTAAAAGGGGCTAACCACATACATGTTAATATAATCAAATATTAGTGTATTTTAATACTTCATGGCTTCAGTAGTTATGTTTGGAGGGTCCATGGAAGCATCTCATTTCATAGAACAATTATTTTAGCTTTGTGTTAATGTTTACATAAGAATTTTGTACTGAAGAAGTAACAGAAGCGCTGGAAGGGGCTTTAGCGCTGTGAAAAGGTTTGCAGTGAAGGATGATTCCCTCCGTCTGTGTTTATAGGCAGCTCCTAAGAACCAGTCCTTCTTAGGAAGTAGTCTTTGCCTTGCAGGCCCTGGCAGTGTGTCAGTGCTATTCCATACCCTTACCACAGACAGGAGTGTGCCATAACTGGGGACAGACAGACAGGAGTGTGCGGTAACTGGGGACAGACAGGAATGTGCGGTAACTGGGGACAGACATACAGGAGTGTGAGGTAACTGGGGACAGACAGACAGGAGTGTGCGGTAACTGGGAACAGACAGGAGTGTGTGGTAACTGGGGATGGACAGACAGGAGTGTGCGGTAACTGGGGACAGACAGGAGTGTGAGGTAACTGGGAAGTGTGCTTTGAGTGCTGGGACTCCTGCTTATGCAGCAAGCACTGTACAGACTGAGCCGTTTTCCCATCACGTGTGTTGTTTCATTGAAGAGACATGAACTAATTGAATATAAAGTTAGAAAGCTGGTGCAGACAAGCTAGTGTGGCCATGGAGAAGTTTCCAGGTGGTGCTTTGGATGTCATGGTAGGCCTCGTCTGTGTTAGCTTTCAACTGACTGGATTCCTAGAGGTCAGGAATCAGCTTGATTTGGTTTTGCACTCACAGTACTAATGTGCTGTCTGGAATAGAATTAATGTTTCTGAAGAGAATGAGTGAATGGATGGATTGATGAAGCATTTGTGACAGGCTCACAAATGTGGAGTGCAGCTACTCTGATGATGACAAGATCAAAATGGAATCTATCGCCCTAGGCTCAAAATTTTGTGCCAGACAAGCTTATAAAACTTGATTAACTTTTCATGTTTTAAAAGTGTTGACTTTGAGCCAGATGGTGGTGGCACATGCCTTTGATCCCAGCAAAGGCAGGCAGATCTCTGAATTCGAGGCCAGACTGGTCTACAGAGTTCCAGGACAGCCAAGGCTATCCACAGAGAAACCCTGTTTTGAAAAACAAAATAAAAGCAAAAAGTTGGCTTTGTAGGTATCTATTGTGGAATCTCTGGCTGAATGGTTCACGTTCTAAAAAAAAAATATTTTCAGTTGTTAAGGCTGAATTGCTGCTTAAAGTGCTAACACAGTGAGTTATTCAGAGACGGTAACACCATAGGGTAGAAGGTATTTATAACTCTAATTTTACTGCTCAGACTGCATACAATAGCGTGTGAAATATTAACAAGCTGACATGTAGAGAGCAAATGGGATAGCTAGGAAGCAAAATCAGCAACAAACCTGTCATGTAAGACACGCTGAAACAGAGCTGGTCTTTAGATGGCTGAGCAGGTAAAGGTGCTTGCAGCCCAGTCTGATGACCTGAGTTCTACCCCAGGGACCCACTTGGTGGAAGGAGAGCACTGTCTCCCTCGAGTTATCCTCTGACTGCCACATGTGCTCTGTGGCACTGGGACATGTGTACACACAAGCGTGCATGCACACACACACACACACACACACACACACACACACACACACACTAAGTGTAATAAAATGTTGTTAAAATAAGTGGAATAAATATGGAGGCATGGATCAGACTGAGGGAAAAATGTCCCTTCATTTTTCAAAGGGCTGAGGCTTGGAAAAGAGGAAATACTTTTTTTTTTTTTTTTTTTTTTTTTTGGTGTTGGAGCAATCCAGTCCTGATGAACATTACATAGAAACTGGTTTCTACTCATTTGTAAAGAACTTCCCAATCACTGAATTGCCTTTCGTGAACTCAGTACCTTGTGATTGCTGAGCTTTCTGTCCCTGGAAGAACTTAAGTAGAGGCTGAGTTCATCTGCCAGAAACCCCCGAAGTGACACGCCTGTAAGGTGGGCTGGCGAGGTGAGCAAGGTGATCCTCAGGCCCCTTGCCTTCACAAGGCTCAAGTCTTGAGAACTGAGCTCCAGTGACACTGAATAGCAGTTAAGAGAACACAAGCAGAGCCATCTAAACAAGCTCGGTGTTTAGCGATATTCATCTTTACTAGGAAGAAGGAATAAGTGGAAGTAAAATCCGCCGCTGTGAGTGTGTTTGCACAGCTGTGAAGCCTTGGCCCCCCTTGTCTGACTCTCAAGAGAGTTAGCATTCTGACATACTTCGTTTTGGGAAAAGTTAAGGGTTTAAGCTTTTGTTTCATTAAAATGTTTCTTTAAAGATATTCAAAAATTTATTTTAAAGTAGTGGAAAAAGTCTCCATTGTCCTACCAAGACCTAGTTACTACTCCTAAGGTGTTTTTCCATTTAATTTCTTCAGTTTTGAAGGCAATTTTTCCTTGTGTAATAATGTATAACATAAGAGAATATCTAAAACATTCATGTCCTTACTGGAGTCTACTTTTGCCTTTGGTCTGACTTTGAAAAAGGAGACAATGTTAATCAAGTTCCCTGTGGCCACCTTCCTCAGGACTTACTGTGCTAAAGCTATTAGGAGCATCTCCTTCCCAGACTTTTCATTTTCAAACACATCTTTAGAGTTGGTCTTTTAATTTTAATGCATTTTTTCTTGTTCACTTTTAAAAAGAAGAAAAAACTATGAAAACTAAATATTCTTACCACCCAGAGGTCACAGCTTTTAGCACCCTTCTGGATCTTTCTCTGGGAGGGAAAAATAATATGTAATAGGAAACATGGTCCTGGGCTTTTGTTTTAAATAATGACCCGGATCTCATCAGATGCTTGGATGCCTGCCTTTGCTGTATCAACCGGAATAATTAATGCATTGTTGCTTCATTAGTGCAATGCATTTAGATTCATTAGGGGTTAATGCTATTTTGCTCGATGCAGTTTTATATATTGCTTGATTCTTTATGCTTATACCAAGGAGTCTTCATCAATGTTCACATACAATTTTATTTTATTCTAGGCTGCCCTTGTGCAGTTTATAAAACTCAAGTCTATAAACTTCTAGAATGATGTGTTAGGTGTTTCCTCCTTTTACTCTTTGCATTTCACCTCTCAGCCTCTGGATTGCATACTTACTTCTCAGTCTGTATTTGTTTTTCTGTTTTTCTTGATTATATATTTTTCTTACTTATAGTCATATATAGATTTGTATTCCAGTTTTAGTTCCTTAGAGTAATTTATATTTGTTCATTTCATCTCGGATTTTATATTTTCATCATTAAGTAAGTATGTTTGTTAGTACATATAAATGTACATGTCAATAGGATTCACTGTTGTGTTTCCATATCGGCATATGACATGGATCACTATGTGCGCTTCTTCTACTCTCTCCTGCATCTGTATCCTTCCCTGTCCCTAATCATCACTATTCTGTTCTTAGAATGATGGGTTTTTGGTTTTACTTATGGGAAAGAATGTGTGTTATTTGTCTTCCTGTATCTGGCTTGTTTTGTTCAACACGATGACTTCCAATTCCATCGAACTTTCTGAAAATGATAGGACCTATTCTGCTCAGCTAAATAATATTTTATAAACACATATATGGTATGTGTATATATATATGGTATGTGTGTATGTGTGTATATTGTATGTATGTATATGGTGTGTGTATATAGTATGTGTATATGTGTGTATATGGTATATGTGTACGTATGTTGTTTTCTTATCTCGTGAGCATTAGGCCAATTCTTTTTTTTTTAACTAGTCTAATTCTTACTGTTCAGAATAGTGCCATGGTATCTCTTTGGTGTTCTGACTTAATTTCTTTAGGATATTTACTCAAAAGTAGCAATAGTTGGATCATACGGTAGTTCTAATTTTAGTTTCTTTAGGATCTCCATTTCCATAGTGGCTGGACTAATTTACATTTTGTCATATCAGTATTGACTGTCAACTTGACAGGATCTGCTGTCACTTATGAAATGAACCTCTGGGAATGTCTAGTTTCTAGATTGAGTTAACTGAGGTGGGAAGATTCTTTCTTGGTCTGGAGGCTCAGACTGAATAGAAAGGAGAAATAAGGGCACGCCAGTATTTATCTCTCAGTTGTGGGTACGTGTGGCCAGCTGTGTCCCAGTGCCTCTGCCCTGCCGTCCCCATCAAGACTACACCCTTGAACTGTGAGTTAACCTCCTCCCTTTTTTAAGTTGCTTCTGTCGGGTGTGCTGTCACTAGGACTCCAGTGACTGAATCAATACCGGCCTCCCTTATTCCCGCTCTGTCCTAGTGTTTATTCTGCATCTGTTTAAGTTGTGAATATCACCTGCATTAATTCCCATAGATCTGACAAGTCTAGATGTTGAACTGTTTCTTTTAGCTTCCAACCTCCTGGAACAAAAGTTTTTAAAACCTCAACTAAAGATCCTTTGGATTTCATTGGTATCTGTTGTTATATCCTTTTTTCATGTCTGATTTTATTAATTTGGGTTATCATGTTCTCTCTCACTCTTCTTTTCCTCCTCCACCCCTTTCTCCTTCTCTCTGCTCCCCTCCTATGCACCTTGGCTAAGAATTTCTCTGTATTCTTGATAATGTTTATCTTTCCAGACAGCTAACTTCATCTCAGTGATTTCTTTAGTATTGTTTAATTTTTTTCTCTGATCTTCATTATTTCTCTCCATCTGCTCATTTGGGGTCTGGATTGCTTTGTTTTTCTGAGACCTTGATGTGTATCAGTAGGCTACTTATTTATGACTTCTGTGGTTCCTTTAATGTAGGCACATATCGCAATGTCTCCCGTAGAACTACTTAATAAGTTGTGTTTTTACTTTCATTTGATTCTAAGCAATTTCCCCGTTTTCTTCAATGACTCAATGATTACTCAACAGTTTATTGCTCAATCTCCAGGTGTTTTCATGTTTATCCCTTTAACTGTGTTTATTCTTTGAAAATTTCATGCATGTGTGCAATACATCTTGACCATATCGACTTCCCACCCTCTCCCTCCAAATTCCTTCAGCTTATATTTCAATATTTTCTTTGTTTCTTTCTGTGGTTTTCTATTGAGTTTTAGTCCATTATGATGGAAGATATAAGAAAATATTTCAGTTTTTAAATATTTGGTAAGATTTCTTTTATGGCTTCAATGATCTATTTTGGAGAACAGTGTCTTCACAGTTGTCATGCACATTCTGCAAGACATCTGTTAAGTCTATTTCGTGTGGTTCAGCTTGACTTTGAAGCTTTTCTATCTTGATAGCATGTCCATTGGTGAGAGTTGGTGTGCTGAGATCACCGTTGTTTTATCTGGACCCGTAGCACTTGTTTTGTATAATTCAGTGTTTAACAATGTGCAATATATATTTTCATCCATTGAATCCTCTTGATGGATTGTTTCTTTTGTTAATGGATGATGCTTTTCTTTATCCCCTCTAAGTCTAGCTTGAAGTCTATTACTCATCAGTCCACCCATTTCTGCTTGTTTGCAGCGTTTCCATCTCAGTGTGTGTATCTTTGCCAGTGAGATTGAATTTTGTCCTCTCATACGCTAGTCTGCAGTTTTTAGTTGGAGAGCTAACAACCACTTACTTAGGTTCTGGGTCAATATTGAGAGTTACTTGTTATTGTAATTTTATTGGATTTTTTTCTTGGTTTATTTGTATAACATTTGTTCTTTTCTCTCTTCCTTATTTATTTTAGGAATTTGCCAAATGCTGAGTTAAATATGCTTGTTCATTCCTTATTCTTCTGTTCCTAATTGTAAAATACCTTCTGTGATTTTTCTTGGTTTATCTATCTGTACACCATTTGTTCTTTTCTGTCTTCCTTATTTATTTTAGGAATTTGCCAAATACTGAGTTAAATATGCTTGTTTCATTCCTTATTCTTCTGTTTCTGTTGTAAGATATCTTCTGTGATGCTAGTTTGGTAGTCATGAATTACTTTAGTTTGTGCTTATCGTGGAAAACATCTCCATTATACTAAAAGGTATCTTTGGTCTGTATGGTAATCTTATGCGGTTCTTTGCTTTTCTCCATGATTTCCTGGCATTGGGATTTCTGCAGAAAGGTCTGATGTGACGTGGATGAGTCTGTCTCCTAAGTTACTTTTCTTTGTGACTTTCCGAGTCTTCTTTGTTGACATTTTATCTGTAATATGCCCTGGAGACATGCTTTTCTGGTCACGTCTGTTTAGAGTTCTAAATGCCTCTTGACCTTAGATGTCTGTTATTCTCCCTTGATTTAGAAACTTTTTTTCTCTGTAATTTCAGTGATTATGTTTTCTGTGCCTGCAGTTTGTGTTTCAGCCCCTTCTACCTGTGGATTCTCACTATTAATTCTTTAATTGACATATTGAGGAAAGTTGCCAAGCCAAGCCAGCCACTTGCCCTGCAAACTGTGGTCACATTGCACATTATCTTCCCACTCAGAGTGCATGAATATTGATAGCTGTTCATCCCCACGGACAGTGGTTAGATTTTCTAGTTTTAGACATTCAAATAGATAGGTAATATTACTTCATTGTGGCTTGTTTGCATTTTCTTCACAGCTAACGATATGGGAGCCTCATGCTTGGTGCTTACTTGTCTCTGTCTTCTTTGGTAAATCACCTGTTCAAATATTCCCTCTACTTTTTACTGAGCTGTTTAGTTTCTTTGAATTTTGTGATTATATGTGACTACATATATGTGTGTATACATATATGTTATATATACACATATATGTGTATATACACACACTGTTTTGTTATAGTGATATAATGGCTTCTTATTCACTTTGTTACTTTCAAAGACAGGAGTTCTTAATTTCAGTAAAATCCAAGAAACTTCATTTCTTAACATTGCCCTGGGGATAATCAATTTATGTTTGAAGTTATTTATTCCAGGATATCCACTAGGGAAAAACTGAAAGCACAGAAAAACTGGGACAGCAGAATCTACTTAAATAAATTATGCTGATCTCGAAATGGAATGGCCCCATCTTAAAGGATAGTGGGACTAAAGTCAGTTGCTTTAGGTTTTTATGATAGTGAGGAGGAGCACATCGAAGTTCCAGGTTGTGCACTGACATGTTGACAATGGTGATTACTGAATAGTGAGATCATAATTACCTTATATTTTCCTTTTTTTTATGTGGTTTTACGTTCTGTTTAGAAAACTTCTTTCTGTCTAGAAGGTAGGCAAATAACTAATTATTTGGAAAAGAAAGTATTTTAATTTAAGTTTTTCATAACCTCGGTGTTGCATGCTCAGAGACCATTGGAACAGCCCGCAGTTTCCTGAGAGGGTGTTGGGTGTACACACTGCTCCTGTGCTGTTTACCTTTAGCTACCTTGGTATTTACTTCCCAGCACTGACTTCTGGAAGCTCCTCTGTTATCACTTCTGTCTTTTGGTTCCACAAGTAACTTGTGCTGTAGGCAAATGTGTAAGGATGAATTACCCATCTCAGGAAAAGCAAGGAGGTATTGCCAAGTGAGGCATCATACTAATGGGTAGGGAGTCTGTTTCCTGGCTTGTGATATGCTCGTGAACAACCAACTTAACCTGGTTTTTAAGTTTCATCAGTGCTGCCAAGATGTCGCCTAGTACTCCTGAGTCCTGGGTTTGACTATTGGTTTTGTTTTTGTTACACAAAGGAGCTATCAAAAAACCTCGAACTGAGCACCAACAGTTTCCAGCGGCAGTTGCTTGCGGAAAGGAAAAGGGCGTTTGAGGCTTATGATGAAAATAAACTTCTCCAAAAGGAGCTTCAGCGGCTTTATCACAAGCTGAAGGTAGGCATGTTCTTTTAGATTCCATTATTTCTGCTGTCATATAAATTATATGAAAACCTAGTATTTTTTTTAAAAAAGTGGTCACTTTTCATATTTGTTACTATGTAATTTACAAAATTCTAGTATTATATCTGTCACTTAGAAAGAAAAGCATTGTTAATATAATTACTATAACAAAGTAAAGTACTGTATATGCCAGTAGCAACAATGCAAATGAAATAAATTTTACAAAATTCTGGAAGAGAACCATGGGAATGAGCATGTGCGTCACATTCTTAAAAGACCCAGTATTCTTCACATGGTCCAGGACTGCTTGCTTTTCAAGTTGATGCCACCTTCATTTCGTTTAGAGGAAACCAATTCACATTAGTTAATGTATTAAGCATGTTTTCATTTTATGGAGGTCATTGATGGTTTGAAATTTTGTTCAGAATCCTACAAAAATATGCCTAACCTTATAGAGTTTTCTCTTTGAAGCTCAACTTCTCAGAAAAAAAAAAAGGCATTACTCCCATATTGTGAAGATCTCTTGGGTTGAAAACATGGTTTGATTTTTAAGTCAGTAATAACCCAAAACACATTCTTAAGAAAGATTCCACTTTTGTCTCCGTGGCTAAGCCTGGATCTCAGATGGACATTACTCTATGGGGGAGGAAGTGGAGCCTGGATCTCAGATGGGCATTACTCTTTCCATGGGGGAGGAAGTGGAGATTGCTTCCCTCCCCCTTCTCCCCATTCCCTCCCCATTCTCTCTTTTTCCCTCCTCCCTCTCCCCTTCCCTTCCCCCTTGTCCCTCTTTCTTTTCCCCTTCCTCTTCTCCTCTCTTTTCCCCTTCCTTCCCCTCCTCCTCCTCTTCCCCTCCTCAGAGATACTTCTTTTTCTAGTTTGACAGTTACAATGGAGAGCTGATCTAGAGATATTTCAGTTTTATAAAGAAGGTGTTGGTTATCACACTGCAGGTGTTTGTTTAATTTCAAACTGGTTATCTTCCTTTCTTGTATTGGGTTTATTTTCAGGAAAAGGAGAGGGAATTGGATATAAAAAACATATACTCTAATCGTCTGCCGAAGTCATCTCCAAAGAAAGAAAAAGAAGTTATTGCAAGAAAAAATGGTATTGTAGATTACTGCTGAAACTGGACCTGTGTGATGTGTGGGTTCTAGAGTCATGAAAGTGAAGGGGAGGAGCCTTGGGGTATATTTGATCTGATTTTTACAAATCAATGTTGCTAGTAATCACAGTCTTTCAACTTTTTTCTTTCTAAGGAGAAGTCATTAAAATCATGTTTTAGGGGGATGGAGAGGTGACTTGGGATGGGGTAGGGGTTAAGAGGGCTTACTGATCTTCCAGAATACCCATGTAAAGGTGGCTCACAGTGACGTGCAACTCCAGCTCCAGGAGATCTGATGCCCTCTTCTGGGCTTCTTGAGCACACACACGTTCATGGCACACAGACACAGAGACAGCCCATGCACATAAATTTAAAAAAATACGTTTTATGCAGCCTTTTAAAAAATGTCTATGTGTTCCTGTGTTGAAGCATCCCAAAATGTTGTGTTAATGTACAGCTTTTATGTTCTTGTTAAATAAACTTAATTTTAATAAAAGGTTGAAAACCTTATTGTAATTTTGATAACGTAAAATATATAATTATTTCCAAGTATTAAGCACCTAGCTTTAAGAGTTGTACTCTTTGCTGCTGCTTTTTCATCCATTCCTTCCACTTCCTAGTGTATTTTAAAGCAAATCCAGATGTTGTTTCACTTCATTTATACTTTGTATTATTGTGCAATTTTCCTTTACTTAAACAAAAGTATAATTCTCCTATGAATTAGAGAAATTTTAAAGTATTCACTTTGCAAAAGATGATTAGCATTTGTAGTATAATTTTCCTCATATCACATAATTGCTAGTTAATCCTTCATGAACGAAGTGTGCCCTCTCACTTAGATGAATATTGCCAGCTGAATATATGTTAACGTTATTCAGTGGGGTTAAAAAACTTGTTTATGGTTTTCTTGGTAGTATCATGCCAGAGTGACTTTACCGACCTGTGCACAAAAGGAGTACAGACCACTGAAGACTCCGAGCTGGAGGAATTCCCTGTCACCGCACAAACTGTCCTGTGTTATGAGAACAAATGGGACGGACCAGAATCTCTTTCTTTGGTGAGTTTAGCACAATGGCTAGAGCCCAACCCCAGGAAATCTGTTTTCACAAATGTGGCCCAAGCTCTCACAAGCTTCTCTCCGACCCCGGTTCTGTGTCCCCTTTCTTGTTTCTGTGACCAAATATCTCATAAGATGCATCCCAAGAAAAGAAGGGCTCATTCTGACTCTTGACTTAGGGGATGCTGTCCATCATGGTGGGGAATGTGAGACAGCCGGTCATATCACACCCAGTCAGGAAGCAGAGGTAGATGTGGGTGGTCAGGTGGCTCCCTGCTTCCCCTTCAGTCCCCAACCATTAGGGCAGGTCCACACACATTCACCGTGGGCCTTCCTCCTCAGGTTCTTTTTCTTTTAAGATTTATTTATTTAATGTACATGAGTACTCTGCCTGCATGTATACCTTTATGCCAGAAGAGGGCATCAGATCCCATTACAGATGGTTGTGAGCCACCATGTGGTTGCTTGCAATTGAACTCAGGACCTCTGGAAGAGCAGCCACTGCCCTTCCACTGAGTTATCTCTCCAGCCCCGTCCTCAGTTCTTAGGGTTACACTCAGATGTTTATCTCCTAGACAACAGATTCTAAGCTGCAGTGAAGGTGGACCATCCTGGGGACCAGCAAAAAGTTTATGACATTATTCAATTTCAATGCTACATAATTTTTAATTAGAGATTTAGATATAATGTAGATTTGCAAGATTCAGTGTGGCTGTCAATGCCCGTGTTTTGCAATTCAACACCATCTTAGTTGGCTACCTACACTGGTTAAAGGCCATTTCTGGTAAAGTACACAGACCAAAGCTACTCTTACAGCTTACCTCATCACATGGTTGTTGGTTTTGTTTTCATTATTTTGATTGGTTCTAATATATCTTAAAATGTTTTTCTTTAAAAATTTAGCTCAATTAAGAATTCTTTTTGAAGCATCTTTCAAAACATGGTAACTTATTATGTGAAGATTTGATTTAATTTCTAAGTTGGTAATCATGCTTAATGGATGATTTGTCATATTTAAAGACTATTTCCCCCCTTTTTATATGAATTTGTGTTTTTGAAATGCATGATAGTACCTGGAATACAAAGAGCGAAATGAGCGTGGAGCAGAGATTCTAAACCCGGTTTTGGAAAAAGAAGAAAGATGCAGTGAAGATCAGGAAGGATACTCTGGCAAACAGGAGGCTGGGAAGCCTGAGAGGGGTAAGAGATTGTGTAAGCGAATAGTGAGCTTTGCGTGGTTGCAGGAACGGAGAAGAGGTGGAGGCAGCAGCAGCGGTGGCGCACAGAAATCAGAACAGTGGGATGAAGTTACAAAAGGAAGGAAAGGAAGACTGGAAGGGGCTTGGGAATTCTGAATAAATTAACTTCAGAGAATTTAGATGAAACAGTGCTTAATCAAAGAGGGGAACTATTCCTATAACTAAATGAGGAGTTAACTGAGAGAGCCCTCTGCTGTGTTGACCTTGATCTCTAGGTCATGGAGTAACTGCAACACAAAAATCAGTGATCTACAAGGCCCTGA
>PVIU01000217.1:110049-389698 GCA_004026605.1 Ondatra zibethicus | reverse complement strand
TAAGAACACTTTGTATGATATCTTCTTCAATGGCTTCATTTATATTTTCCAATCGGTTTTTTAAATCCTCATCCTTCATCTCCAAAAGAGAATCACTATCCAAACTCATAATACAGTCTTCTGATCTGATATCTTCAAAATCATTATCCCACTCATATAAACCAGTTCTTACAGGTCCTTTGACTGGGCAACTTTCAGTCGGAGACTCTGATCTTTTCCCAGACTGGACATTCCATGTATCATTTGTTTCCTTAATTTCATCAGCTTTATATTCAGAAGCCATTGCCGTTTCTGTGTTGGGTTTCTTAGTACTATCTTCAGCATTTTTAATGAAAATGGTGACTATTTTTTTCATGTTCTTCACTAAAATTCTCCACTTTATCCTGGGGTAAATTTTTGGAAGAAACAGGTAGAGACTCGTCATCACTATCAAAACCAAAAGGATCTCCAGTATCTTCTTCTACTTTAGGTTTCTTCGGAATTTCTTGGATATCTGGTTTAAAATTGGGCCTCTTCTGCCCTAATTTAGCCATGAATGTGGTCTCTCCCCATTTTGTACTAAGAGTAGTCCGTTTGTTGGAAAAAACTTCATCAAATTTTGAACTGCCATTTCCTCCTTTCCTACTGTAAGTTTTTCCAAATCTGGATGTCATTTTGACACCTGTTTCATATTCCCCTCGGCGCCTGGCGGGTGCTTTGGCCTCGGGCCGCCTCCGCCTCCCCCGCTCCCAACGGCCCACGGGCGGGCGCGGGTGCCGACCGGTGCGCCAAGAGAGGCGAGGGGGCTCCGCTGGAGTCACAGCCTGCGGCTCCGCTTCGGTAAATAGGAAGCCCGGTCGAGGGAGGGGGGGGAGGAGCGGCGGCTCCGCAACTTCCCTCCCCAGCTTAGGCGCGCCGGTGCCGAGCCTGCTACGTGCCCCCGCTGGTCAGCGCTGGAGTTTGAACAGGGCCCTGAACCATCTCAACGCCATTTGCGCTCCCGGCCCCCACCTCCTTCCTCCAACAGCCGCTCGCTCCGTCACTCCGCTTCCCACAGGCCCCGCGCGGCCGCCCGACCCCGCAGACAATAGTACGGCCGCTTACTCAAACCCTGGACTTAAGTTTCGTGCATGCGGATAGATATGGATCTATTTGTGTTCTTCTGTACGTCAATATCCAGTTATGTCGGCACTATTTGTTGAAAATGCATTCTTTTCTCCATTGTACAATTTTGGCTTCTTTGTCAAAAATCAGGTGTCCATAGGTGTGTGGATTAATATCAGGGTCTTCAATTTGATTCCGTTAATACAAATATCTGTTTTTATGCCCATATGAAGCTGTTTTTTATTACTATAGCTCTATAGTAGAGCCTTAAGTCAGGGATGGTTATGCCTCCAGAAATTCCTTTATTGTACAGTACTCTTTTGGCTATCGGGGTTTTTTTGTTTTTCCACATGAAGCTGAGTATTGTTCTTTTGAGGTCTGTGAAGAACTGTGTTGGGATTTTGATAGGGATTGCATTGAATATGTAGATTGCTTTTGGTAAGATTGCCATTTTTACTACATTGATCTACCCATCCAAGAGTATGGGAGATCTTTCCATTTTCTGAAATCTTCTTGAATTTATTTTTTTTTAGTGACTTAAAGTTCTTTCATACAGGTCTTTCACTTGTTTGGTTAGAGATACCCCAAGATATTTTCTTATTTGTAGCTATCATAATTGGTTATTTTTCTCTGATTTCTTCCTCAGCCCATTTATTATTGGTATATAGGAGGGTGACTGATTTTTTTTTGTTAATCTTGTATTCCACTATATTACTGAAGCCTTTTATTAGGTATAGGGGTTCCCTGGTAGAGTTTTTGGGGTTGCTTATGTATACTATCATATCATCTGCAAATAGTGAAAGTTTGACTTCTTCCTTTCCAATTTGAATCCCTTTGATCTCCTTTTGTTGTCTTACTGCTCTAGCTAGAACTTCAAGTACTGTATTGAATAGATTTGGAGAGACTAAACAGTCTTGTCTTGTCACTGATTTTAGTGGACTTACTTTGAGTTTCTCTCCATTTAGTTTGATGTTGGCTTGCAATATATTGCCTTTGTTATATTTAGGTATGTTCTTTGTAGATCTAATCTCTCCTAGACATTTATCATGAAAGGGTGTTGGATTGTGTTGAATGCTTTTTAAGCATCTAGTGAGATGATCATGTGGTTTTTTTTAGTTTATTTATATGGTGGATTATATTAATGAATTTTCTTATGTTGAACCATCCGTATCTGCCTCTCTGGGATGAAACTTACTTGAACATGGTGGATGATTTTTTTTTGATGTGTTATTGGATTCAGTTTGCCAGTATTTTATTGAGTATTTTTATATCAATGTTTGTGAGGGAGATTGATTTTAATCCTCTTTCTTAGTTGTGTTTTTATGTGGTTGGGTATCAGGGTAACTATAGCTTTGTAAAAAGAATGGCAATGTTTCTTCTGTTTCTATTGTGTGAAATAATTTGAGGAGTATTGGTTTAGTTCTTTTTTGAAATTCTGGTAGAATTCTGTGCTGAAACCATCTTGCTCTGGGCTTTTTTTGGTTGGGAGACTTTTTGATGCTTCTATTTCCGTAGTGGTTATTGTTCCATTTAAATTATTTATCTGTTCTTGATTCAATTTTGGTATGTGGTACCTATGTAGAAAATTGCCCATTTCTTTTAGATTTTCTAATTTTGCGAAGTAAGGTTTTCAAAGTATGACCCAATATGATTTTCCTCAGTGTCTGTTGCTATGTCCCCCTTTTCATTTTTGATTTTGTTTATTTGCTTTTAGGTTAGTATGGATAAGGGTTTGTCTATCTTGTTGATTTTCTCAAAGAACAAACTCTTTGTTTCATTGATTCTTTGTATTCTTTGTTTCTATTTTATTGATTTCAGCCCTCAGTTTGATTATTTCCTACTCCTGGGTAAGTTTGCTTCTTTTTGTTCTGGAGCTTTCAAGATGTGCTGTTAAATCGCTAGTGTGAGCTTTCTCCATGTTCTTTAGGTAGGCACTTAGTGCTATGAACTTTCCTCTTAGCACTGCTTTCATAGTGTCCCATAAGTTTGGGTATGTTGTGCTTTCATTTCCATTGAATTCTAGGAAGTCTTTAATTTCTTTATTTCTTCCTTGAGCCAGTGATGATTCAGTTGAGAATTGTTCAATTTTCATGAGTTTGTAGGCTTTCTACAGTTAGTGTTATTGAATTCTAACTTTAAGTCATGGTGGGGGTTAGTCCATTTTTTTTTGTATCTGTTGGGGTTTGCTTTGTTATCTGGTGCTGTAGGAATTCCTACAACCAGTAGCCTTTAAGTTACCCACCCACTTGGGCGTGGCCTCTTATGTTATAAATGCTGATGTAAAGTGTGTGGTTGCTCTCACTTCTGGCTGTGGGATTTAGTTGCTGTTCCCCGTTCGAGCAGAGGACTGTGATCTGTGAGTCTATCCCTAAATAAATAACCCTTTTTTATACTCAATTCTGAGTTAGTGCGGGATTTCTTTTTAGTGTCCATCTTCATCTGGTACCCAACGTGGATCCGAACTCCACACCTACCAGGTGGAATGGCTTTAAAGACCTAAATGGTCCACAGCCCAGAAGTCTCTTACCCTCACCTGCTTGGCTTGCTTTCACCTACTAAGCAGTTTTTTTTAAAGTCTTTAAAGAGGCAGAATACAGACAGTCATAGATTAAAAGGAGTAAAGAAAAATAGCCATGCAAAGATGGAAAATTCACAGAGAGCCTTTGAATTTTTTGACTGTGAATGAGCTAAGTACAGAGAGACATTTCATTGTACAGGCTGCTAAGCTAAACCAATATATATATCTTAAAGGTTTCTTGATTTTAAAATATGAGTCTAAGGATATGTTGCTTTGGAAAAGAGGTTTTTCTTTTGTTTTCACAGAGGATGAGAAACTGGAATCCTTCTAGACTAATGTGGTTTGATGGACAAAGACCACCCTGAAAGGTTGCCATGAACACCCCCCCAAAATTACTTTGCCCAACAAAAAGCAGGAAGCAGTTTAGAGAGAACTACACCCAAATTCCCTAAATGATTTTTATAAATGTTTGTTTACATTTAAAGGGGGATATGCTATAGAGCTTTTCATTGATATGGGTCTTGGCTTATTGATATAAATTTATACTGTATATATGTATTTCTGATCTTGATTCTAGTCATGTTATTTAGGTTTCCTAGATATATAGATAGTATTTCAATTAGATAGGTGATCTTCAAACCTTTCAAAGACCTACAGAACATGGCATTTAAATGTTTTAAGAAGTTAGGACTTTTCATGACAGTGAGACACAGCTGCTCCTGGCAGCACCAATGACTTCAAGAGGAAGATGGGCATTGAAGAGGTTCCTCATGGAGTTTGTTAGCCATTTGGGCAAGAAACTGCTCTTGCCTGGACTGATTAATGAACTGGACATGCAGGACACAGAGAAATGACTGCTGAACTTACCTAAAGGTAAAATGGTCTTTCAGGGTTCCTGTTTCATGAAAGAGTCTGCCAGACATTCTGCAGGACACAGAAAAATGTGACTGACAAACTGCCAATATAGACAGAACTGTCTTTGAAATTTCATGCTTCATGGAAAAGTGTGCTGGATACTATGGGGCTGTAGGATGAATATGAATGCCCCAATGGTACAAAAGAACTTTGGGTGACTGTCTAGGTAGTGAGATGTCTCTGCCAATTTTAGAGTTTTGGAAGTTTCTTACAATGTACTTCTTGTTTACTTAGGTAATATTGTATTCTTCTGGAGTCTATGGAGTTGAAGAATTGATAGTTATAATTTTCCTTAGTTATGATAAAAGATAAAGTAGATATAAATATTATAACTAATTTTTGCTTGATGCCTGTTTTGTTATATGTAATTTTGCTATGCAAAAGTTAAAACCTTCCTTTTTATTTAAACAGAAAAGGGAGGTGATGTGATTCCCTCTGCATGCTGTTATTACCATTAATGAATAAAGAAAACTGGCTTGGCCTGATTGGGTAGAACAGAGCTAGGCAGGGGAAAACTAAACTGAATGCTGGGAGGAAGAAGGTGGAGTCAGGGAGAAGCCATGGAGCTTCCACCAGAAACAGACATGCTGGAACCTTGCCAGTAGGCCACCAGCCTCATGGTAAAATATAAAATAATGGAAATGGGTTAAATTAAGATGTAAAAGCTAGCCAATAAGATGTTAGAGCTAACAGGCCAAGCAGTGATTTAATTAATACAGTTTCTGTGTGGTTATTTCAGGAATCTGGGTGGCTGGGAACATACTAGCAGCCTCTTACAACAACCTAGTATGTAGTTGCTGAGTTCTCCAGAAGATAGGGCTGAGGCGGAGCCAGTCCCACCGGTCTCTCCCTGGGGCTGAGCAGGATGGTGGTGTTGATGACCCAGACCTTCCTCCTGGCCACTAGGGAGAAACACACAGAGTCAGGTGTCTGTCGAAGCAGGATCTCTTTTTATTGCATCAGGCAGGAACTTATATGAAGCTGAGGTTGGGGGTGGGAGTCTTGGGATGAGGTGAGGTGGAGTAAGGAATAAGGGCCAATAATATCCTGCCACGTCAGTGGTGGCTGGGCAGAGGCAGGTCTAGGTCAGGCTGTGCTGAGTCATTCCTCACCAAACTCAAGTTAGGCTCAGGAAGTTACACTGGGCCTCATGCCTGAGCCTCATGAGGTCTAACATGTAGTCAGTTTTAGACAAGGGTCCATGAGGTACTTTGAAGAAGGTATATTTTTTGTGTTTGGGTGGAATGTCCTATAGATGTCTGTTAAATCCATTTGAGTCATGACGTCTGTCAGTTCCCTCTCTTCTTTGTTAGGTTTCTGTCTGACAGACCCGTCCATTGGTTAGGGTGGGTTTTTTGAAGTCTCCCACTATTAGTGTGTGGGGTTTGATGTGTGATTTAACTTTAGTAATGTTTCTTTCACAAATGTGAGTGCCTTTTTATTTGGGCATAGATGTTCAGAATTGAGACTTTATCTTGATGGATTTTCTCTGTGATGAATATGAAATGTCTTTCTCCATTTTTTTGATTGATTTTTAGTTTGAAGTCTGTTTTGTTAGATACTAAGATAGCTACACCAACTTGTTTCTTAGGTCCCTTTGACTGGAAAGTCTTTTCCCAACCCTTTACTCTGAGGTAATGTCTGTCTTGGAGGTTGAGGTGTGTTTCTTGTATGCAGGAGAAGAATGGGTCCTGTTTTCGTACCTATTCTATTAGCCTGTTTCATTTTAGAAACGAATTGAGTTCATTGATATTAAGAGATATTAATGACCAGTGATTGTTAATTCCTGTTATTTTTGGTTTTATTGGTGATGGCAGTAGTGTTTGTATGTTTCCCTTCTTTGAGGTTTGCTGTATTTTTGTGGTTGCAATTAACTTCCTTAGGTTGGAGTTTTCCTTCTAGTATTTTCTGTATGGCTGGATTTGTAGATAGGTATTATTTAAATCTGGTTTTGTCATGGAATATCTCGTTTTCTCCATGTATGGTGATTGAGAGTTTTGTTGGGTATGGTAGTCTGGACTGGCATCTTTGGTTACTTAGTGTCTGAAGAATGTCTATTCAGGACCTTGTGGCTTACAGAGTTTCCATTGAGAATTTGGGTATAATTGCAATAAGTCTGACTTTATGTTACTAGTCCTTTTTCCTTTGAAGCTCTTAATATTCTTTCTTTATTCTATATGTTTAGTGTTTTATTATGTGCTGAGGAAACATTTTTTTTGGTCCAATCTATTTGGTGTTTTGTAAGTTTCTTATACCTTCATAGGCATATCTTTCTTTAGGTTGTTAAAATTTCTTCTATGATTTTATTAATTTTCTGTACCTTTGAGCTAGAATTCTTTTCCTTTTTCTATACCTATTACTTTTAGTTTTTTTTGTGGTGTCCCAGATTTCCTGAATGTTTTGTGTTAAGAATTTGTTGGGCTGGGCGGTGGTGGCACACGCCTTTAATCCCAGCACTCAGGAGGCAGAGGCAGGCGGATCTCTGTGAGTTTGAAGCCAGCCTGGTCTACAAGAGCTAGTTCCAGGACAGGCTCCAAAGACACAGAGAAACCCTGTCTCGAAAAACCACACACACAAAAAAAGAATTTGTTGGATTTAGCATTTTCTTTGACTGATGAATCTACTTCCTCTATTGTATCTTCAACTCCTGAGAGTCTCTCTTCTATCTCTTGTATTCTGTTGGTTATACTTGCATCTATATTCCTGTTTGCTTACTCATATTTTTCCATTTCTGCACACCTTTTCCTCCAGGTGTAGGCAGGGCCTGTGGAATCATTGTACTCTTACATGAGATTCCAGCCTCTCATTCCCTTCTGTGCTTCCATTCCAGTCGGATGTAATTCTGCTCCAGCTGCATGTGCTCTCCAGGGATGTTAGGTTAATCTCTACAGCTATAGGAAAGTAATTCTTGATGCTTTTTAGTGCTGCAGCTATTTTGAATCACCTAGGCTCCTCTAATTAACCCTTCACCTATGTTCTTATAAGTAAACCCAGTGAACTCACTGGTTCACTTGTCTTGGACAAATTGTTTGTTCTGTCACTAGCATTCTTGGAATGTGCTATGTAGTCCAGTATGACCTTGAAGTCACAGAAGTCCTGCTTCTGCTCTCCAAATACTGAGATTAAAGGTATAAATCACCATACCTAACAATGCTAGCACTCTGGAGTAAGGAGATGTTTGTTTACATCTGCCCAGGAAAAGTTAATACACTGTTGGGCTGCCACTCCCTCAGTCGTGTTTGGAGCCCGAAAGAAGACAAGCCAAACCCTGTACAGACCCAAGGAACTCTGAGGACAGTTTTCTGGGGGACATGATGACAATGAGATGGTTGAATGACAATGTTATGTCAAGGATGAAGCTTGGCAAGGATGGATGATGAGACGGAACTTGGAAGAGGTGGTCAGTGGACAGAGGTCAGAATTCTATACCCATATGCACATGTGGGAGGTGACAAGGAAGGTGACTGAGGTGACAAGTGAGGGCAGCTGACTTCAGGATGCTGCTGGGTGACCAGGATAGAGAAGATGTGCAGAGAGAAAACCTGATGCTGTGTCAAGTTTAGGAAGTGTGAAGTTAGAGGCATAGCTTCCATGCAGATGTTCCACCAAGCACGGGATGGAACTCCTGCATGAGAGAAAACCTTGGATGACTATTGCACTGAAGTGTTGTTGGTCACCTAGTAAGATGCTATGCCCAAGAGAATGCACTGATGGAAGAGCAGAGATGGGTGAAGGGCTATGTCATCTGAATGTTTTTGGCAAGGATTGTAGCCCATGGGATGAGGTTCTCTGAGATACAGCAGGAGATTAGGAGAACCCTATCCCCAGGAATCCAGGACTGGGATCTGCTAGTACCAATATTAGTCATTAATGGAGTATTCATGATATAAAGGAATCATTGTAAACTTTTAGGTAAGATAATGATATTGTATTTATTTTGAAGGTTTTTATTTCAATGAGACCAGATTAAGATCAAGCTTGCCATGACCTTGTGGCTAGGATAAGTAAGAACAGCTTTGTAATCAGCTAGTTTCAGGATTAATTTTTGAATTATGGCTCTAACAAAGCACAGACATGGTGCTGCAAGAGAATCAAAAGAGGAAATTCAAGCTAAGAAACAAGGTCCAGTCAAAAGCACAATGAACTGAGGTTTGTTTCACAAGCCAAATGATGTGAATTCAGGAGTCTGAAAAGTCCCTGTACCCCTGAGTGCATGGGTCAGTCACCAGCTGTCCACTGCTACACCTGAGAAGTCCCTATCATCTCGTCAGGCTTTCTCAGTGGATTGTCAATGCGTCAGTCTCACTGGTTAAAGCCTAAGTAAGGGGCTAGAGAGATGGCTTAAGGTAAGCAGGTTCCTGGTATCCACATCAGATGGCTTGCAACCGCCTATAATTCTGGCTCCAGGCGGGGTTCTTGCCTTTGTGAACTCTACAGCATTGGCTGAAGTTAATACCTCCTGCCTCCTTAGAAGTAGGCAGCGGGGTGGGGGAGTGGAATAAGCCCCATACTTGCGGTGTGGTAGTAAAGAGTTACAAGGCCTGTCTGTCGTCTGGCAATCAGGATGGTTTTCGCCAAATAAGACTGTGTGTCCTCCATACGGGCTCAGGGGATCAAGGAGGTTTCCCTGATGGTGTCACAGTGGCTGCCCAGTCAGTCTGTGTCTAGTACTCTAGGCTGCCCTGCAGAGAAACCTTCCTTGTGGGGTGGCTAGGAGTATCTGTGCTCTTGTGGAGCATTGTCTGCTAGGTCTTCAGAAGCCAGAGCATCTGGAAGCCACACCCCTAACATTCCTTCCAGTTATGCTGCTGAATACCAACAGCTCTTACGTTCCCACGACAACTTTTTAAATCAGTTAAATCCATTGTCTTGCTAGGCTGTATGCTCTTCCACATGACCTGAGACAAGGCTTCACATGAAGCAGGGAGAATATTTGTAACCCTGAGGGAAAACTCTATAAAGTGACCTTTGTTTGGAGGGCTGGCCTCATGGAATGCTACCTCTGCCACTGCTGTTCTTTTTGATCTGTAACTTTTAATCAGTACCCAATCTCAAACCTGTGTTAAGCACCTAGTCTTCTAATCCCATGCATTAGGTGTCTCTGTTAGTCTCTACTGATGATGGAGGAGGGAGAATCAGGGAGACTGGATGATTTCCCCAAGGTCACAGTGCTAGTATGTATCTAGTCAGGGTTGAAATGCAGATGTCTGATGGAAAGACCATGCTCTTTCCATGAAGTCAGGTGCTTGGAAAATACAAAATGTCACTGGTGAATCTATGACTTGGACACATGGTTAGTTAAGGTTTTATATTCATTCTCTGGTGAGGGGCATGGGTGCTGCTGCTTGTAGCTGTGTTCTGGGTTGGATCATTGGCGTTCCATCAAATACATTCTATAGGTTTCCTCTTGGAATCAGGAAATCCAGGAGCTGAGCTGCTTCTGACATCTCCACTTTTCCCTCTTATTCTCCTGGCTGTATAGTGGCAGAATTCTGGGCATTCCTAACATTGACTCTGAGCCCCACTGGAGATAATTGTCATGCCATATCTAAAAATTGTCATGACTACCAATAATTGGCATCCTTCATTGAATACACCCCCGAGCTCCTCTTTCACACAGCTTTGTTGAAAAGGGGAGAAGAGAAATGGAGTGGCTACTGAGGGGAGGTGGAAAGTGAGGTTAAGGATTTAGCTCGTTTGGTGGAGTGCTTGCCTAGCAAGTGTAAGGCTTTGGATTCAGTCCACAGCACTGAAGACAAAATAAGGAGAATGTGTCTGCATGCTGAAAGGTGTATTTGCTTATAAACCATACCATGTCGATCATGCCAATGAGTTTTTTGCAGCCTTTCTCCAAGACATATAAATAAATACTCCAAAAATAGCATCGTTTTTCACGTACTGTTCTGTAATATGCTTTTAGCACTTAAATATATATTAGGAGCAATTTTCCAAGTCATTATGTACTTTTCTGTAACATCATTAAAGAGTGTATGCAGGCCATTCCAGTAGGTGGGCATATACTCTGTTTTAACAAATTCATATTTTAGTCAGCATGCAAGTGCTTGCTTACTGTCCTCTGATATAAACATTGTTATCCACTTCCCAGGGGCTGTGCTCTTGTACCTTGTCATGGTTGTGTCCTTTGGAAAAATAAATTCCATTTGCAATGATATTTCCGCTAAAGTATTGATGAGCATGTTTGAAAGACAGAGGAGTGGATTTAGGGAGCTGGAACTGACAAGACCCAGAGTGCTGGTGCATGGCTGCTATATTTCTGGATGCATAATTCAGACAGCAGAGAGAAGTTCTAAGTGTGGGCCACATAATTTTCTTTGGAGACTTTGAGGGAAGCTGGCTGAGCGTGAGGAGCTGCAAGGCTGAGAGGAACTATGTTGGATGACAGGATGAAGACCCATGGAGGTCCTGACTGGCAGGACAATGGGCTAGGAGAACTGGACAAGTTGGAAAGGGAAATTGTATCGCTGTCACAATGACAATGTTTAAAATAGTCTCCAGATGATACTTGTGGAGGTTAGGGGACTCCTGGATGGACATCAGGTCCTCCAAAAACCATAGAGGGATTGCTGGGATGTAGTTACCCTCCAGATTTATGTGGACCCAACAACCTTAAACTGTGTCCATTTGGATATAGGTAAGTTGGTACTCAGGCCAAATAAAAAGGTAGCAGACCACATGATCCAGATCAAGGCTGTTTGAGAGAAATATAAATTAAGTTGTATCTATCCATCCACCCGAGGACACAGGGGACACAGACCCCATTCTCCTGTGTTATTCAGTAATCCATGAACACTGGTAGTGTGTGTGGTTTCTCATCAAGCAAACAACAGATCCTGTAGGGAACACCAGACAGCTGTCCTTCAATTCGATTAGAGCTAATATGGAAACATGTGATTCTAGCTGTCTGGAAATAGCATCAGAACTCCCAGGTGGATACCTCAGTTCTCAAGACTGCCTGTCTTCCTACACCAGTCACAAACACATGATTATCTTTCCTGGGCTTCTGGTTGAGCTGCTATGAAGGGTTTCCACACCCTAAGATTCAACTGGCTGGAGTGGTTCATTGATCCAGGTGTCTTAGTTACTTTTCTATTGTGGCAAAATACCATGACCAAGGTAACTTACAAAAGAAAAAAATGAAGTTTACAGTTCCAGAGGATTAGAGTCCATGACCTTCATTGTGGGGAGCATGGGAGCAGACAGGCAGATATAATGCTTGAGCAGTAGCTGAGAGCATATATCCTGATCCTCAAGCAGGAGGGAAGCAGAGAGGGAACAGGGGGAGAGAGAAGCAGGTAGATAGATAGGTATATGATGATAGATATATGGATGATAGAGATAATAGGTAGATATATAGATAGATGATATATGATGGATAGATGGATAGATAGGTATATGATAGATATATGGATGATAGAGATAATAGGTAGATATATAGATAGATGATATATGATAGATAGGTAGATGATATCTAGAGATAACAGATGACAAATAGAAGATAGATGATAGATGGATAGATGATGATGAAGATAGGTAGATAGATAGATAGCAATAGAAAGACAGAGAGGGAGACACACACAGAGAAAAAGAGACAGAAACAGACAGAATAGAGAAAAAGCTAACTAGGCTTGGTGTAGGCGTTGGAAACCTCAAGGTCCACCTCTGGTGACACATCTCCTCAAACAAAGCCATACCTCTTAAATCCTTCCCAAACAGGTTGGTCAACTGGGGACTAAGTGTTCAAATGTAATGAGCCATTCTCATCCAAACCATACATTAGGGAAGCATTTACATACTTTTTCTGGTTTATTAAAGAAACAGAAGGGACACTGAAGGCCAGATGAAGAGATTGTGGGGTATGGTGTGTGTCCGCTGAGATGCAGGTTGAAACTAGAAGCTTAACCTAACTGGTATTTAGCTATGGGCCTTTGGGAAGTTGGGTCTGCAATCAACTAAGAGATACACTTCTGGGAAGGTCTCCAAGAATGTCTCCAGGAAGGTTTGGCTGAAAAGGGAAGACTCATGTATGAATATATGGTGGGGAAATGAGAGAGAAAGAGAGCAGAATAGTTCACATGCTGTGGAGAGAAGATGATCTGAAGAGGCCAAGGAGATGAGGAATGGGTTGATGTGGGTGGCCTGATTGCCACCTGGGTCAGTGGTGGCATCTGGGCCTGGGCTGCTGCCAAGGGCCATGTCTGGGTTCGTGGCTATACCAAGCCAGGGTCTGTGATGTCTGTGCTCCTGTTACCACTGAAGGCCATGTAGATGTCTGGAGTCTGGACTGACACTTGAAGCCATGTTGGTGTCTGAGAGCCATGCTGCTACTGTGCCCTACTGATCTGAGTGGCCTGTGCTGCCACCTGGGACCATGGTGACATCCAGGTCCAGGATGCTGCTGAGGACCATGTTTGGGTCTGTGGTCCTACTACATTGGGGGTCTGTGTTGATGCCCATTGCCCTTCTTACTATAGGGGCCCATGTGAATCATGGGTGTTGAAATCCAAGGTCTGTGCTGAGTCAGCCCTACCCTCTGCTGGCTCTGGGAGAGCTGGCTCCACCTTACATGGGAGAGCTAGCCCGAATGACCTAATGACTTAATGCCGTAATGACCACTCAGAAGACCTGGCTCTGCCCCTCATGGGAGAGTTGGCCCTCCCATCCCCTGAGGGGGCTGGTTCAAGTGGCCCTGGATTGACCAACTTAGCTACTACCCAGACACACAACCAGGGCTGTGAGTGGGCCCACCCCACCTCTGCCTCATCTATGACCTGCTGGAGCACATGAAGGGACTGGTCCTGTGGAACCATAGAACAGGATCTCCATAACTTGGGGCCACAGTAGGATACCTGAGAGGAGTTGATGAGAGTCTGTGGTGCAGTAGAAACCAGAGACCTCAAACCAGACTAACAACTCTTTACACAATGAACATTTGCAAGTGAAGCTGTTTGGACAAAAGGATATACTGTGTGACACAGTGTAGCTTCCGATGCCACTAAGATGAAGGGGTGATGGAAAAGGTGGGAAAGACAGAGGAACAAAGTATTTCTCTTTTTTTGTTTGCCTTTTCTGCAGGTTGTTTTTGTAATTAATATATTTTATTTTTATTTTTGTTCTTTAAATTTTCCTTTTGGAGGGATGCTATAGCAGTGAAGGGTGGATACAGAGGGACTGGGAGGTGGGAGGGATTGGGGTACATTGATTCTCAAAGAATCAATAAAATTTTATTTTAAAAAAATAGTCATATACTCACTGGAGCACTGTCAAATTCCCAGTGGCCAGTCCCTTAAAGAAAAATGAGTCCTTCCCCACCCCCACCAGAAGCCATCAACTATGAAAAGCTACACTTCAGGGTCCCTAATCACAAAATTTTGAGAGTTCTCTCCAATGGCTTCTTGTCTAGACTGTTTCCTTTTCTTTTTTGGGGGGAGGAGTTAGGGAGAGTGGGGGTGAGGGAGAGAGGTTGCCACAGAAGCCTTCTAAGCCTTCTATGTCTCTCATTCTAAACTGTGAGTCTGCAGTCATCAATACCCAATACCACCGCAAAAGAAGCTCCTTTGCCCCCTCTAGTCAGTGACAGCAAGGATCATGAACTTTTACATGGTCTCTTGCTGGGTTCTCTGACAGGAAGGGTGAGGGCAGAGCTGGACCCCGGACTTTCCCTGGGGCTGAGTGGGCTGAGTGGAATGGTGAGTGTCGACAACTCAGACAGCATACCTTTCCCCGCCCCTCGCTGGCAACCTGGGAGAAACACACTGAGTTGGGACACTGTTGAAGCAGGATCTCGTTTAATTGCATTAGACAGGAACTTATACAGGTTGAAATAGGTGGTGGGAAGCCTGGGATGGGCCGAGGTGGAGCAAGGAACAAAGGCCAATAATATTCTACCATGTTAGCGGTGGCTGGGCAGAGGCAGGCCCAGGTCGGGTTATGCTGGGTCACTTCCTACATGGAAGTCATAGCCAGAGACAGGTCTCCAAACTCGAGTTAGGCTCAGAAAGTTACACTAGGCTTCACACCAACTCAAGTTATGCTCAGGAAGTTACACTGGGTCTCATGCCCAGGCCTCATGAGGTCTAACAGTTTCTGGTGACAGCACAGACCACAGAGATATACGTGGCCTCCAGCATCAGAATGGACAGTGGACTTCAGCATGGTCTCCAGTGGCAGTACAGACCATAATGCATCACGGCTGTATCACGGGCCATGGACACCAACATGACTTCAGCCAGCATCACAGACCAAAGACATCTACATGAATTTCAGTGGTAACATAGACAATAGACATCAACATGGTCTCTAGTGGGAGCCCAGACCACAGATATCCACATGGCCTCTAGCCACAGTGTGGACCATGGATACCATTGTGGCCTTTAGTGGCAGCATAAGCCAGGTATTTATTTTTCTTTCCTTCTTTCATTTGGGGGATGTCACAAGGGTGGGGGTGTACCTGGGACGACTGGGAAGTGAATATAATTGGAGTGCCTTATATGAAACTCTCAACCAACAAAAACATTATGTTGTGTCTAATCTACATGATAAGTAGAAAAAGACAAGATCTCCTGGGTAAATTGGGAGCATGGGGATAATGGGAGAGGGCAGAAGGGCAGGAAGGGAGGGGAGCGGAGAAAAATATTTAGTTCAATAAAACAAAAAATATTTTACAAAAATATGTTGTGGAAAAAAGGGAATGGCCAATTCTTTCTAGCAGCAGTGGCTCAGATGTAAAGAGATCCACATGCATGTCAAAGAAGTGCTTGCTTGCGTGCTTGCCTGCCTTCCAATCTTGCTGAATGTATTCATATCTGTTGCTGTTGCTATTGTCATTCTTGCTGATGTTAGACTCCAGCATCTTTGGGTTCCAATGTGGGCTGAAGACGGGCAACTTTCTAAGAATCTTCCCAGCCCTTGGATTGGAAGTCTCGGTACAAACCAGCTTTATGGGCAGCTATTAGGATCTTAGTCTCCCCAGAATGCAGAAAGTCATTGTATTACCCAATGACTTAATAAATTTCCTTTTATGACATGTATGTATTCAAGTTCAGCTTGGTGGAGTCCCCATGACTTATACTGGTGGTCTTGGAAAAGGAATGAGAGAGACCGCTGTGCCCACTCTCTGTCTCTTGAGGTCTCTTACAGGTCCATGTTCTTTCTCCGATGTTATCCATCATGATGTCATACAGCTATAGGAGCCAGGGATAGGTCTGGAAGGTGCTATTTGGACTATTAGTCATTGTGAGCTGAGCAAATCCCTTTCTGTTATAAGAGATGAACATCAGGTATTTTGTAGAGTAATAGCAAATGAACTAGAAGAGAAGGGCAAGACCAGGTATGGGGGAAAGTGTGTTTGTTTCCATGCATTTGTCACCTTCCAGGAACCTATTGGGAAGTTCTCTGAGATCTGACCTGCTTGGTTCTTATGGAGGCTTTATTACATAAGCATGGTTGACTGTATCACTGGCCATTGGTGACCAACTTAATCTGGAGTTCCTTTTCCCCTCATGGAGGTTGGGGAATAGGGCTGACAATCCCCAAAGACTTTAGACATTCCAAAGATTTTAGCAATTATATGCTAGTAAACAAGATCAAGTAATAGATGCATATTTCAGCATATCATAGTATTATAATAAACATGTGATTTAAATTTTTTTAGTGGCCAGCAGTAAATTTTAGATAACTCACCTTGTCAAAATTGTTATTTAAACACACAGTCAATACAAACACATTCTTACTGAGGGATATTATTTTCTCTCTATGTATGCTTTTAAAATAAATGTAGAATAATTGCACATATTTTGTGATATAGTGTGTAATTTGACACATGTCCAATGTATAACCACTAAATTAGGGTAATTAGCATATTCATATTATGTAACACCATTTCTTTCAACTGAAAAACTTTGAAATTCTCTCTCCTAGTTCTTTATAAATTAGATAATAAATGTCTATGAACTGTAGTCACCCCATTGTGCTGTAGAACACCAGACCCAATTCCTCCCAAGTATATGGATTTTGGTGTCCATTACCCAGGCTCCCCCTGTGACCATTCTTTAAGTTTTTGAAAACCAGTATATGCTGTATATGCTTCACATATGCTTCAGATGTCTCGGTTCAGACACTGAGTTTTCAGCCGTTCAAATGAAAAACAGTCTACCAAAAAATGTTCATCTAATGAATTAGTGTTCTCAGCTTGAGAGAAAGAAGCCACAGTCGTCTGGGAGATGGGTCTCTGGGCATGCCTGTGGGGATGATCCTGATGAGGTGGGAAGACCTGTCCACTATGGGCGTCCCCATTCCCTGCCTGGGATCCTAGACTTTGTATGTGGAGAAAGGGAGCTGAACAGCTGCACGCAGTCATCACTCCCTGCTTCTGGATCACGGCTGAGCTACCACCATATACTTGAAGCTCTTGCTGTCTTGACGTCCTTCCCTCCATAATGGATTGTTCTCTTGAGCTGTGAGCCAGAATAAACCATTTCTTCCCTAAATTGCCTTTGTCAGAGTATTTTATCACAACATTAAGAAAAATGAGGACAGTTGTGTTTAGTGGAAAATATTTTCTTGTTTTAGTTATTTTCTTTTTTATTGTTTAAGGATTTTATATAATACATTTTGATCAAATCTACCCCCCAATTCTCCCCTCTCAAATTCCTCCTCTTATAACCTCCACTGCTTTTCTGCCTCAACTTCATGTGCTCTGTTTTCAAACCCATTGCGTCCATTTAGTGCTGCATGGTGTGTGGGACCTCCTGACGCACGGGAAGCCTCTCCGGGACCACATCCCTGAAGGGAACTATCTCTCCTACAGTGGCCACCGATTGTCAATAGCTTCTCAACTAGAGGTTGTCTTCATGAGCCTTTCCCCCATTCCTCCTAAGATTTGGCAGGCTTCATCTTGTGCAGGTCTCATGCATGCAATCACAGCTGTGTGAGCTCATGTGTTCAAGGGCCCTGTGACTTCCGGTAAATACTGTTTTACTGCAGATGTCTTCTTCCTCTGGTTCTTGCACTCTTTCTGTCTCTAGCCCCATTTAAGATTTACCTTAGCTTATTATCTGTAAAATAGAAAAATAATAAGCTACTGCCTAGGATGCTTCCAGAGATGATCTAGCCAATGAATATACTTATGGCCTATAGGACAGCATTCCTGGGCTCTACCCCCAATAACTCTTTCCTTGTAATGTGGACAGGAGTCTGCCTGGGGAAGGATAACCATGGCTAGTTTTTAGCAGGCTATGGTCTGGGGTGACAGGTGGCATTTTTCAGTGCACACAAACAAACCCAGCCTCTGAGCTCCCTCATCCCACTGAAAGCTTGCCTTTTTATTTACAGCTTCAGATTGATCCAGATCGACCTGTCCACAAACCTTTTCATCAAGAGTGAAAACAAAGAAGCAAGGAGAGAAGGCTGGGGTTCCTCCATATTTCCTCCCTCTGCAGGTGGTGCTGGGGGGTCTGGCCAACTTCCCACTAGTACCACAAAACACAACCAGAGATGTGAGGCGAATAAGCTGACCCAGAGAAGCCCTCTGCATTTCTCTGCAAAGGAGCCCATCCCAGGCTCGCCCAGCCACATCTGTGCTTCTGTCAAGTAAACAAAGAATATGTACTGCTCTCAGGCAGGCCCTAGCATTAGCTGAGTAAGAGCTCTTCGGGGACCAGCGAAAGGAGGTTCGCATTTGAAAATGAACCACTGTATGTGGATTTATAGCATTGCTTTGCTGACAGAGAGCGTGGAATATTTTTCTCTGGGATATTAGGGTTTACTAGTGGATTCAAGTGTAACTTTGGAGAGTGGTGGAGGTATTAGATGTGGCAGTATCACAGTATTGTTTTATTGGCAATTAGATTTCAAACTGGCACGAATGTATGAAAATAAGTCTCAATTATGGGCCTGTGAAGTTTCTCCACCATCTGTCAACAGTTTGCTCCTTATGTCACAACATGTGTACCTTTGGAGGGAAAATGATTTAATAGACCAAGAGAGGGGAGGTACAGCTCACCAGATCACACTGGAGTTTGCAGCAGGTGCCTGTACTTAGGATTTCTGACACACAGAAATTTAGAGGCGAATGTACATGCATTGGTGTATATATACACACACATACATAAACACACTTTTGAAAGTCTCGAACTGGCAGAGATCGAATACAACTTCAGCAGGCAAGAACCCAATTTTCCCACTCGACAGTTGTAAAAGATGAAGTTCACTGGGAGTCAATCAGTCAGGGATGTGTCTGAGACAGTCATGTGAGGGAATACTGGAGCTTTAGCTATTTGCACCGTGTTTTTGCTGGCAAATATGTGGCAACTGTTTCTCTGGGACCGTTGCAAACCTGGTTTGAAGTACTTGCACATTTTCATAGTGTAAACACTATCAGTGGCTGATGTCAGCCAGTGATGTGGTGCCCTGAGCACGAGGTCTGGAGTTCATTGCTTAGGGACCTGAGGGTGCTGTTGTAGACTGTGGCATTTCTGCTCAGCACCTACTTCCTCTCTTGGGCCGAGTGCTCTGATTGTTCCTGAGGTACCCTCTGCTTAGCCTATCGTGTTTATGTGGAGTGACTCCATCATGATGCATGGCCTAGGGTCAGGTCATCCAGTTTATGCTATCTCTCTGTACACTGATTGTTTGGGGTACCTGTGACCCACGGTAGCTCTGAGCGTCAGGCTCAAGACTTTGATAGGACTTGGAGGCTCTAGGCCTGTGCAATGCTTGATGCGTGGTGACTGCTTTGTCCCACAGGAATAGTGCTGTCAGAGGGTGGAGATAAACACAGAGCCAAGAGACAGAGAAGGAACTCCTGGACCCACCCCTGCTTCAAGCTTCATTTCTGGACATTTTATTTAACAAAATCAATAAAATCCCTTGGTTTTTTTTTTATCAACTGTTTCACTCCTGACAGAGGGGGTCCTAAGAGACAAGTTTGTTTCTGGGGCTTATATTAGAAAATCTCCAGGGTCTTTGGGACCTGCTGCTTGGCCAAAGTGTTAGTGTCTCAAAGCCATGAACTCTGTCTAGCCTGGACACTCTTAAAATAAGTTTGATGTCTGTCAAGTTGAAGATACTCAATAAATCTCTGTTAAATATCTGCTTTATTGTGTTGCAGTAGTAAATGGCTCCAGAACCCAATGGCTGCTGATGATAAAGATTCATTCCTTGTTTGTGTCTGCTGTCATTTTTGCTGGCTGTGACTCTGTTCCATGTTGTTCACCTTAGAACTCAACTCAGTAAAATAAGACAAAAGCTTGGGGGATGCCTCCTAGTGTTTCTGCTTAGATATTTATTACTTTTCTTTATGTTTACCTGACCATAAAAGCCACATGGCAAGGAGGTATGCTGCAAACCCCAGGCCTGGGCAGGGGTAGATAATCCCTGGAACTCGCTTTGCAGACCAGCTTGGCCTCGAACTCACAGAGACCCATCTTCCTCTGCCTCCCGAGTGCTGGGATTAAAGGTGTGCACCACCACCACCAGGCCAGGTAGCTACACAGTTTAAGAGAGAATATGGAGATACAGAAAGGCCTTATCTTGAGAGATCAAAGATTTGAATGTCTACAAACCCAGCAATGCCACTCCTTGATGTGGTAACCTGAAAGTATCCCATGTATGGGCACTACTGAGAGATGTACAGACGTGATTATGTCATGCTGAGAATGCCACACAGCCACCATCACTCACTCAAACACCTGCAGAGGAGTGAACGGATAGTGAACTAGAAAAGACAATGCTTAGCAACTGAAATGAAGCAATACTCCTGCAGGCTCCCCTAATTAAACCCAGGGGTTTCAGATGAAACCACACAAACAATGTGTAGATAGAACGGGGACTTGATGGAAAGAAGGAACTTAGCAGGAGTGGGACAGGGCAATGGGGACAGAAAACGGCCAGAATATATTATATACCTTCATGAAGTTATCCAAGAACAACAAAAATTAAAACAAAGAACAGCCTTCGTCTTCCAAAAAACATGACTGCATCTTAGAAACATAATACTGACTGAAATAAGATTGCAGGAAACCGTAAGTAGTGATTCCAATCTTGTTATTAATTTGTATATTAAAACCCTGAGCAAAAACATAAAGGAAGGCTACACACAAAATTCAGAATTTGATGCCTTTAGGTAGGTGGTCCCCGAAGCCAAGGCACCTACCAATGGCTGCTGACCCTCTAGCTCTTGGGTAGGTAGAGAGTTGAAGGACGGTCATCTTAATATCAGGTAGGTTAATCTGCATCTCCAAAATTTACTCTCCCATTGCTGCTATCAAATATTATCCAGGCATAATTAGAAAAAAATGCAAAAAAAACTCCTAATGAAATAAGGAAGTAATGTAGGTTTGTTGTTGTTGTTTGTTTCTTTTAGTGTTTTTCTTTTTCTGTTTGGTTTGTTTTTTGGTTTTTCAAGGCAGGGTTTTTCTGTGTAGCCCTGGCTGTCCTAGAATTTGTTCTGTAGACCAGGCTGGCCTCAAACTCGCAGAGATTTGCCTGCCTCTGCCCGCCTAGTGCTGGGCCACCACTGCCTGGCTCTTTTTGGTGTTTTGGATTGAATTTAGGGCCCTGCATACTAGGTAAAGATCTCTGTCCATCCTACCCTATCTCAGGAAATAATTGAGAAGCAGATAAAGGTGTTTATAAAGAAGAGATACCTGAACAGTGAGCTACTTTGAAGCAAATTTGGCTAGATTTGTTTGTGGACAGAATTCAAGGATTTGGGGGGTCACAGGTGGGGCACTGGGAATCCTAGGTCCCCAAGACAGGCCTTTGTCTCAGATTGTCAACCTATCCATGATGGGGTACAATCTGAGACTGCATTGGGCCAATGCTATTCTACTAAGGCTGAGATTTTGCCTGCTCATGGACTCTATATCATGGGTGTCATAGGAGGCCACCACAGGATATTTTGATTTAATTGCCTGTCACTGAGATGTGAACCTCTCTGTGTGTAAAGAGAAGGCCTCATTTTTGGCTTAGCACAATGGAAAACACTACCTTGGTGGCTAGTAAGATTGACTTCCTTGGCTTAGCCTTGTGGTGGTTTGAATGAGAATAGGCTTATATGTTTGAATGTTTGGTTCCCTAGTTAGTAGAACTATTTGGAAAGGATTAGGAGGTGTGACATTGTTGGAGGAGGTCTGTCACTGGGCATGGGCTTTGAGATTTCAAAAGTCCATGCCAAGCCCAATCTCTCTGTCTTTGTCTCTCTCTCTCTTTGTCTCTCTCTCTGTCTCTTTCTCTCACTTTCTTTCTCTCTCTCTGCCTGCTGCCTTCAGATTAGGACATAAAGCTCTCAGCTACTATCCCAGTATCATATCTGCCTGATTTCTGGCATGATGAATATGAACTAATCCTCTAAAACTGTAAGTGGACCCCCAACTTTCTTTTACAAGAATTGTGTTGGTCATGGTGTCTCTTCATAGCAATAGAACAGTAATTAAGACACCCACCATGCCTGCTATCTTCCTCCACTAGAGTGGCCTTCTGCCAGGAGACTCTCTGATCTGTTTCAATCTAAGTCAGGAGGTAGACACTTCCGAAGTGATCCGAGAGTACTTGGTCCAGGTATCATCTGCCTCGGCAGAACACCTCTTGCTGATGAGGGAAGCCCATCGTGTTGGGACTATTCCAAGGGTTCAAATGGTATCCAAGTCTATTTCCTCATTCTGTCAGCGTGTGGGGAAAGATGGGTCGTGAGGAATGTAGAAGAAGTGAGAGAAGTAAGAGCAAGTGAGACCTCCTCAACCTCCGAACAAGAATCATGCCCAGCCCCAGGCTCCCTGAGCTTTCCTTACCCTCTTATGGGCATGCACAAAAGCCATGCTTTTTCTCTTACTAGCAGGCAGCATGGGGACCCTTGATCCATTTGGGTTTGCTTAATATCAGCTTGACACAAACCTAAACACATTTAGAGAGAGGGGCTCTCTTAATCGAGAGAACGCCTCCACCAGATTGTCTTGTCGGCAAGTCTGTGAGACAGTGCCTGGATTAGTGATTGAGGTGGGAGGGCCCAGGCCACTGTGGGCAGTACCATACCCGGGCAAGTTGTCCAGATGGTATAAGAAAGCTGACCAGTAAGCCGCGGAGAGCAAGCCAGGAAGCAGTATTCCTCCACGGCCTCTGCTTGAGTTCCTGCCCTGACTTCCCTCAGTGACAAAGTATGACCTAAGACTTGTAAACTGAAAAAAAAACTCTTTGCTTTTCAAGTGGTTTTGGCTGTGATGTTTTATCACAGCAACAGAAACCCTTACTAAAATGAGTAATCTGGAGGCTTTTGATGCAAGTAACAGAAACAGGGGAGAAAAGGTAAAAAAAAAATTTTTTTTTGGTTCAGTGCTGTTAACAGAGAGCAGCTTTAAGAGGAATTGAATTCAGAGCTTGTTTTCTCACTTCCTGGCTCTGCCTCTCAGTGCTGTTGCCCTCATTTCCAGAATTTCTTCTTACTGCTGACCAGCATTCTCCCAGGGGCTACATAGAAGTCCTGCGGGAAAACGCGGGTCTATGTGCCTCTGACTACCCACTGGAAGCCCCGATGTTTATCATGTGTTCTTGCTTGGACACAGGTCTCTTCTTTGGTCAGTTACAGAATTGGAAGTGGGATGCACTGAGTGGAGAAGCCAGGCCACATGATATTCTCCAGAACAGATAGGGAAGGATAGGATTAGCTTCCTCCACTAGACAATTCCTCCACCATTGTGGGCCCTTTAATGGAGAGCAAAGGCCATGAGGTACCAGGAAGGGAAAGGATGCTAAGGGTTGTCAACAAACTGTCACTTCCTACCTACTGATACTCTGGTGAGTCCTGGCATTCAGAGGAGTTCTGCATACCCTGAAGATGAAAGTTCATGGGCTATAGTGCCAGAAGATGCATTTCCCCACAGTTGTCTTTTAAATTTGATTCTCCCACCTACCTCCTCCCACCCCTGCATTGGTTTGCTCAGGTCTCTGCCTCCCAAGTGTTGGGAGTACAGGGGTGTGCTACCATGCTTGGCTTACGTGAGTTTTAAAAGTTATGTCAACTTGACACAAGGTGAAGTCATCTGAGAGGAGAGAACCTCAATTAGGAAAATGCCTCCACAAGACTGAGTTGTAAGCAAGCCCGAAAGGCATTTTTTTAGTGACTGAGGAAGGAGGGCCCCTCTCATTGTAGGTGGGGCCATTATTTGGCTGGTGGTCCTGGGTTCTAGAAGAAAGCAGGCTGAACAAGCCATGAGGAAAAAGCCAGTAAGCAGCATCCCTCTGTGGCCTCCATGTCAGTTCCTGCCTCCAGGTTCCTGCCCTGCTTGAGTTCCTGCCCTCACTGCTTTTAATGATGAATTATTGTATGGAACTGTGAGTGAAATAAACCCTTTCCTTCCCAACTTGCTTTTTGGCTGTGGTGTTTCATTGCAGCAATAGAAAACTTAACTAGGACATTTTTTATTTCTTTATTGACACCTTCAAGCACACAGAATCAGAGAGAATGATCCCTCACCTTGGTACCCACCATCCAACTTCAACCATTGTTTGGACACAGTTTTGGCTTTTACAAGTTTCAAATAGTTTGAACCCATTTTTATGTTGTATGTTTCTCCACTTTAGTTTAGAAAGAACACAGATGAATATAAAGTGGCGTGTTCTTGTTTTGATGTTTGCTGCAAGGCTGTGAGATGAGTCTTCAACAGGATCCAGTTTCCCAGTTTCCCAGCTCTGTTTATTGAGTCATCCATCCCGTTGTCCAGTCCAGTGCTTGATCCTTAGTTCTCCCAGGCACCTGTATCTCTTGCTGTCCATATCCTCTGCCTTGTTGACTGCCTGACACTGCTGGTTTAATATTGTAGACGGACACTGAAGTGTCCACAGCCATGCTGCTTCCTTCTGTTCTCTGCAGCATCTCTTGCCTGTCTTTATCCAGATGAAACTTAAAATCATTATTTCCAAAGAAGATTTCAATTAGAAAAAAAGAGAAACATTTCCCCCCATAGTCATAACTCCACTCCAGAAACATGGCACACCTCCCATTGTCTTGTTCTTCTAAGTTCTATGCAAACGAAAACAAAGTGGGCTTGCCTCCTGTGAGGAACGTTTCTGGGTGGGTTATGCTATTTTGCTGTGTTTATAGATGGGGGAGTTCAGTTTTCTTACTTTATCGTTTTTCTCCATTCTCAAAGTCTTTTCATTTTCATTGAGTCTGATTTGGTTTGTGAGGTTTGGATAACACTGAAGAACACTGCTCCCAGTTTGCTACTAGTGAGTAGGAAGGACTCAGATCTCATGGTTGCACAGGAGCCCACCTTCACCCTGCCCTGCCCGGCCATGAGTTCCTGTGAAGTCATCTTCCTCCCCAGGCTCGCAGGCTCCTCACTTGCTAAGGGATTTGATTTATTTTTGTCTTCTTCCTTACATAGCTTTTATTTCTAGGCTTTTCTTTCTTCTCTAGGAGAACATGAACTCCTTGGGAGGAGGGGCTGCCTCCTTTATAGCCACATATAGAAACATCCCATAATGGTGGAAATTTAGTCCCACTTTTTGGTATCAACAACAGAGCCCGGTTAATGACTCCCGTCTCTGTTCATTGCAATAAAATTTTGCAAAAGTCTAGGATATTTCTTTGGAATGTGGATCATTGTTGACAAGATTAAGTCAGACACGCTTCACCGAGGTCTGTCTTAGCACTTGTCCCATTCTAGGTGATTGTTCTGAAAGTATCCCATCAGACCAGATGCTGTCCTAGTGAGAAAGGTGCTATCCCTATCTTAGCTCAGAGAAGGTGAGGAACTGAGCTCACACATGCAGTCAAAGTGCTCCCAGCTGGGCAAACCATGATCCCCACCATGGTAATTCGTTGGAGAGCCAGGCAGTGTCTCATGCTAGGCAGTAGCTGGCAAGGCTAACCTGTCTCCTCTCTGCTTTTGTCACCGTCCTGCTTTGAGCAATCCAGTCACACTGCGGGCTTCATGCTGCCCTCCCCCACCCCTAGCATCTTTCAAACAGCTCTGTGACCAGCCACTTCTCAGCTGTTATACTCCTGCCCACTGAGTCGTGGTCTCAGACAACCCTTGTTCTTGTGGCAAGAATGGCAACCTGGAGTCCCACAGAGGACTGCCATGTGGTGAGGAGGGTCCAAAATAAAGGGAACCCAGAGAGCAGAGGCAGGTGACTTGGAGCCCGATATATGATGGTGGAGAAAGCCCTGGAAGGGAGGCAGAGGCCGCCACTGCTGGCTGACCCTGTGGCTCTATGCACATCTCCAGCTTCCTCTCAACTACTTCCTGATTGCCTCGATGGTGTCTGGATACCTCTGATGGGCTAAGATGGTGAACACCACGGTGGAGGCTCATTGGACAATTTTGGGCATGTAAAAGGTCTTTGCACAAAAAATAATAGAAGAAACTAAAAAGAAGGCAGCAAGCTACATGGAATTTCTCTACCTGACCCCACATGGTGGGGCCTTTTTGTGGGGAACAGGGGTTAGAGTGGGATTGACTGCGTGAGCCTCAGAGCGTGTCTGAGTCACAGAGATTCACAGAGATTTCATCATGATGCTCTTGGACTGAGTGCACTTTGGGAGTGTACTGTGGCAGAGGGTCAACAGTAGAGAGGATGGTGGCCAGCTCTGCTGGTGAGGACCAGTGGCTGTGTGTGTTAGAAGGCCCACCCCAGTCTGTCTTCAGAATGATTACATGGAGTAGGCACTATGCCTTTTCCCAAGGTTAGGATGAATAAACAGGCCAGTGGGCTTAGGTAATTTAAAAAATAGAGTTATTGATTTTTATTTTATGGGTTTGAATGTTTTGCCTGTGTGTATAAAAGTATACCATGTGTGTACAATGCCTGAGGAAACTTCGGGTGCCCTAGAACTGGGGTTACAGGTAGTTGCGAGCCACCATGTGGAGGCTGAGAACCTCTGCCTGGTCCTCTGCAGGAGCAGCAAGTGCTCTGAACTGCGGAGCCATCATCTCCCAGCTCGGGGCTTAGGCAGCTTTAAGTCCCTTTAGGTTATGGATCTGGGAATGTGAATGAATGCCAAGCTGTTGCACAATTTAAGAGATTCTCAATCTGCCTGGCTGTGGTGCACACGCCTTTAATCCCAGCACTCGGGAGGCAGAGGCAGGCAGATCTCTGTGAGTTCGAGACCAGCCTGGTCTACAAGAGCTAGTTCCAGGACAGACTCCAAAGCCACAGAGAAACCCTGTCTCGAAAAACCAAGAGAGAGAGAGAGAGAGAGAGAGAGAGAGAGAGAGAGAGAGAGATTCTCAATCTTTCCAAACCTTTACCTCAGTTGGGTGAGTTAGAAACTCAGAAGCAGCACTCTGAGGTTGCTATTAATGAAAGGTATCTGAGAGATTCAAGTGTGTGGTCACAGACTGGCAATACCTCAGCCAGAAACATCTACGGGGCAGGCAGAAGAGTGTGGGGGTGAGAGACCAGACAGGGGAGACATGATCTTGTGTGGGTTGGTTGGGACATGAGTGAGACAGCGGTCACTCCTCTAAGTCTGAGTTCTTCATGCATGGGTGGAGTTATTCTTGGTTGAATGGAGTTGAAAAAGAAGTTGCACATGTACCCACCATGTGCCCACTTTTGTTTGTCATGATTCCTTATATGATGCAATATGACCATTGTTTACTCATCACGCCATTGTGTGAGGTATCATTTACCCAGAGGGGATGTGAAGTTTCCAGGAGGACATAGAGTGGAGTAGGTTAGGTGCAGACACTGTACCCCTATATCTAAGATCTCAGTATCCTGAGAGAAGGGATGGAACCAGCCTCATGGGTACCAAGGTATTAATGTATGTGACTGGGGATTTAAGTGTTCCTGGGTTGGCTCTTATGCACTTGTATGAATGGATGTGCATGGATGTGAGAAGGTATATATGCGTATGCATGTATCTGTATAGCTGTAGCATTGCATGTATACATGAGTATAAATGACTGCATTTGTATAGCTATAGACCCATGTGTGTGTACATTCACATGGTATTGTGGTCATGGATGTGTATGAGTGAATATGTGTTCATGTGTGGTTTTGTATGTTGATGGCAGCATCTGCACAGGGAAGCTGTGTGTGTGTGTGCTGGTACATACAGTTGTAGGTATTTATGTGTGCATGCTTGTGTGTTTGGCTATATTCCTAAGTTCTTGAGTTGGTGTCAGGATTTGCATGTGGGGATGTGTGTGTGAGAGAGTGTTTGTGCAGGGGAGGGCCTGGGCTGTGGAGTTAGGGGTCTTCTCTTTGCTCCCGACAGATGGCCCAGCAAATGAGGCCCCCTTTGCCACCTGCCTGATGCCCTCCCTAGGGTTCTGCTTCCTCCCTCCAGTCCTGCTGGCAGCCCTAAGCTGTTTCCTCCCTCCCTCGCTTCCCCCTGACATCTGCCCTCTTTGGCTGGTGTGTGGAGAAGAAGGTGTTAGGAAGAGTTGACATGCAGGGCAGGCCTGGCTTTTACCCACTTTGGCAAGGCCAGGGAGTAGATGAAGCTCTAAGTTTTGTTCTGTCTGTGTGCACGTGTGTATGTGCACCTGTGTGTGCATTTGCATATCTGGGACCACAGCAGGGAGGTGCAGCCTGCAGCCATCTCCTGTTCCTGAGCTCTGTCGGCAGGGCTCTGTCGTCAGGGTGGCAGGCAGCCCAGGATAGCAAGCCTGTGCTTTGCAGACAAAAAGGCCAGATGGTGAGTATAGGGGGTGTTTCTGGCCTGGCTGCCAAGGGCAAGGAGGCTTCTGGGCTCTAGAGAGCAGGCCTGTGAGGCTCGCATGGACTGCTGTGGTTTTTTTCTGTTTTGTTTTGTTTTGTTTTGTTTTTTGCATGTGAAGATATTATGTTTTTTGCATATTTCAGGAGGCATTTCCCTTTGGATTTCTATCAGCTTGTTAAAAAATTATGGCCTTAAAGTTCCAGCTATTTTGATGTAAGAAGAGTGCAGTTTCCTGCAAGGGAGACGAAGCACTCATTTTAAACGGAAAGTATATATTTATCAGTTAGTTCTAACAGCATCACCAGAGTGGGCAGTAGAGACTTGACTTCTGGATTGCCAGCCAGCCCCAGGGCAGCCCGAAGTAGATCTGTTCCTTCTAGCAAATGGATGCATCTAAACTGGGCTTCTGTTCTAAACTGGATCCATCCTGGGTGATTACCACACACCATGGTGGAACCAGGCTTGCTCAAGTGCAGGAAAGGCAGGCATCAGACTGGGCTCTGCTTGGCCAACTCCCACCAGCACACTCTGGAGAAAGCCCAGTGCTTTGTCCCCACCAGAAAAACCCTATTGGCAAGGAAATGCGGGAGAGCCTGTTCTGCCTGAGTGATGCGAGGCCCCGGCTGATGCCTGCTTGGAAGCACAGCTGGAATAATGGAAGAAAGGAAGCTTAAGTCTGCAAGGGAAACTGGTGGCTTCTCACAAAAACAGCCAGTCTCCTGCCTCTGACATCCACTCCCTGTGCATGCTCCTAGACTCTGGAGACTCTTGATGGTTTCATGTTGAATAAGGTCCAAATCCCTCATCAGGGTGGTCCAGGCCTAGAACTGGTCATTTATCATTCCACCTTTCTAATGTGCTCCAGGATCTAAATAATATTTACTTTTTTTAAACCTAGGAAATGCTGGGGCAGAAGAGATGGCTCAGTGGGTAAGGCACTTGCTGCACAAGCTTGAGGACCTGAGTTTTGACCCTGCATTCTCATAAAAGCCAGATGCGGTCATGTACACCTGTAACTCTGGTGCTCTGGGGCATGGAGACAGGAGGATTGCTGGAGCTCACTGCCCAGACAGCCTAATGTAAGAAGTTGGTGAACTCAGGGTTGGTGGCAGACCATGTCTCAAGAGACTACGACAGAGAGTGGCAAAGTGCAGGACACCCAACATCCCCCTCTGGTCTTGCACATGCACACATGAACACATTCACCCATGCATGTTTACAGACACATACATATACCACATACACACATATGCCAAACAAACCCTAATTCCCCCAAATCCTAGGAAATACTTTTTTCTTTTCTTTCTTTTTCCTTCCTTTCTTTTTAAAAGCCTTTTCCCTTTATTTTTTTAAAAGAAAACAAACTATATTTTTTTAAATTATATATACCAATCCAAGTTCCCACTCCCTCCCTTCCTCCCATTCCCTCCACACACCCTCCCACTCTACCCCCATCCAATCCTCAGAAAGGGTAAGGCACATTATTTTGAGGAAAGTCCAAGGCCCTCCCTATTATATCTAGGCTGATCAAGGTATTCATCCAAAGAGAATAGGTTTCCAAAAAGCCAGTATAAGCAGTAGGAATAAATCCTGGTGCCACTGCCAGTGGCCCTCTCAGACTGCCCCAGCCATGCAACTGTCAACCACATTCAGAGGGACTAGTTTGGTCCTATGCTTGTTCCTTTCCAGTCCAGCTGGAGTTGGTGAGCTCCCATTAGCTCAGGTAGACCCAACATGGTCTTGACCTCTTTGCTCGTATTCTCATTTCTCTCACTCTTCAACAGGACTTTGGGAGCTCAGTCCAGTGCTCCAATGCAGGTCTCTGCCTCTATTTCCGTCAGTTGCTGGATGAAGGTTCTATGGTGATATTTAAGATATTCATCTGTCTGACTACAGGGCAAGGCCAGTTCAGGCACCCTCTCCTCTATTGCTTAGGGTCTTAGCTGGGTCATCCTTGTGGATTTCTGGGAATTTCTCTAGAGAAAAAAAAAAGAAAAAAAGAAAAAAGTCCCCCCCCCATTGAGACAAGGTTTCTCTATGTACAACTGGCTGTTCTGGAACTCACTACGTAGGTTGGCCTTGAACTCATAGACCTCTACCTACCTCTGCCTCCAGATGCTAGAATTAAATGCATGTGCTGCCATGCCTTGCCAGGAACTATTTCTTGATAAGATATTATAGCAGCAGCAGATAAGACAGAGAACAAGGTAAATGTCACTTGGGCTCTGTCCTCTGGGAGATAAGCCTGCCTTGTACCTTGCATTCCTTCATTCCCAAGTCCCCTTTCTTCTGGTTTCCCTAAGCATCCCCTTCTCATGTCCCTCTCATGGGCTCTGGACACAAAAGCCCTGTGTTATTCTTGCCTGAAACACCAACCTTGTCTCCTTGAGGTCTGAGAAGGCGGTCAGAGTTTTCATGCCAGTCTTGACACAGAGCATCAGTCCTGGCATGTGGGAGGTGTTCCCTTGGCCCAGTGCTAGCTTCCTTGGTACAGATGTGAGTCAGTCTGGAAGCAAACTGATCTACTTATGTTGTTGCTGTCATTGCAGTGTGAGTGTTCATTGTGGGTGTGCCTGTGTAGACTGGCCTGTCCAGTGGGTGTAGACTCTGCATATAAAAAGTGCAGAGCACAGATCCACCAGGAAGTAGGAGATATGGGCTTGGAAATCTTTAGCCTTCATGCACTCCCAGAGGTTATTCTTCTTTCGCCAGTCCTCTCGAACACGGCTTGTGTGAGACCTCTGCCGCAACTCCTTTTATTACTGCTCCTTTTCTCAGTATAACTCAATTCTGGTAGAATTCATTTCTGCCCTAGTGGGAACAGCAGAGAAGTCAGTGGTCCTGAACTGGGCATGTACTGAGTGCTGAGGTTAGAGAGATGGCGGAAGTCAGATGCCTCCTGCTGGAAGCTCCCATCCTAAATGAGAGAGGTGGAAATGGCCACTGAGAGAACTTCGCTAATACTTCAGTACTGACAAGTCAGTTTGCTAATTGGGGCCCTGGAAAGAGGCCTTCCTACCAGAAAACTCCTATTCATCCTTTAAGGTGCAACTCAGAAGCCAGCAACCCTTTAAGTTGAGGAGACACTTAGTGAACTAACAAAGGCATGGAGCTAGGATAGCCTCTTGTGTCTGGGTTATGGGGAATGATGCAATGAGGTGAGTATGTAGTATGTATATTTGATGTGTGTGTGTGTGTGTGTGTGTGCATGCTCACACACATGTGCACCTGTGTGCGCACACAAAGGAGGGAATAATGGAGATGAGGCTCGAAGGCAGATGGACTGATGTCCTCTAAACATTGAGATCATCAAGAGCCTTGAACGTTCTCCTCCTGTGAAGTGATGGGAGCCACTGCTTTGCACAGATCTGTAGTTTGGGAGACTCCCTTAGCATCCACATGGAGGACTGTGTTGAGCACAGACACAGAGCAGTGCTCTGAGAGAAATGGGATAGGAGGATGAACTGACACATCTGGTGACTGTGTCAGATGTTTGGGTATGTGAGATGGCGTGGATGTGTTCAGGTTCTCTGGCTACCGGTTGCTTACATTTTCTCATGGAACAATGTGTCTGAGGACGGAGCTGGGAAATGACAGCGTTGCTCAAGAATTTGGTATGAAAGCACGAGAACCCACATTTTTAAAAAGCTAGGAGTGATGACACATCCTAGCAGGGGAGATGGAGACAGGCCATCCGCGGTGCTCACTAGCCAGTCAGCCTCACTGAATTGCTAAGTTCTAGACCCGTGAGAGATCCTGTTCCAGAAACAACAGCAATGACCAAGTGGATGGGCTAGGGAAATGGCTTAATTCATGAATCACTTGCTGAGCAGGTGTGAGGCCTTGGAGCCAACCCTCAGGACTCCTAGCGCTGGGGAAATGAAGGCAGGAGGGCTCCTGGGGTGGTATGACTGGCCAGCCTAGCCAAACTGATGAGTTCCAGATTCAGTAAGAGCCCTTGCCTCACCTGCTACACCTGTGAGTGGCACAAAAGTGCAATCCAAGAAAAAGTCCCTCTTTATGAAGAAACGGATGTCATAAGACTCTTGTCTTGTTTTCTTGGAGTTTTCTCACAAGCACTCAGAATTTCCTTTATACAGCTCCATTCTTGGACCATGTTCTGACACATGACCAAAGCAACTTATAAAAGAAAACATTTATTTTGAGGCTCCCAGTTCCAGAGGGTTAGGGTTAATGATCATCACGGCGGCAGGGAGCATGGCAGCAGGCAGGCAGGCATGGTGCTGGAGCAGCAGCTGAGAGCTACATCCTGCTCTGAGAGTTGAAGGAGGAGAAAGAGACAACTGATTGGGAGTGACATGGGATTTGAAACATCAGTGACACACCTCCTCCAACAAGGCCACCGTTCCTAATCCTTCTTAAATAGTTCCACCAACTGGGGACCAGGCTCAATATATGAGCCTATGGAGGGAATTCTCATTCAAATAATCACAAACGGTTACTAAGAGCCCCTTAGGTATCTTTTCTGTCCACAGCTGTAAAGGTGGGGCTTATGTCAATCTTTTCCCTACATATCCACCGCACACCCAAATACACACACACACACAGACACCACACATTCTTATATACTATATACCACAGACCACCCTACACACACACCCAGCTACCATATACATGCACATGTACTTGCACCCCTTCATGACACACCCGCACTCACACCATTTTCTCAAGGCAGTTGTGTGCTTAGGTATCCTCACTGAGGAATTGTGAAGAAGTGATTTATATTATAAAAATATGGTAAGACCAGACTCCTTTCTTCTCCCCTGCCCTCTCTCCCCTCCCTACCTTCTCTTCCTCCTCTCTTGGGAGGAGGGTCACTTGTCAAGTTTTGGGGGATCTTAAGGAAGCTCTATTGACCTACTTTGCCCTCACACAGCTACTTCCAGGAGAAATCACACAGAACCGAGAAGTGGGCTTCTAGCAGGCTGTCACACTCTGGTTGCTGCTCCTTACTTGTGGTTAGGTCCAGCCCAGGGGTGGCATAGGGTGTGGTTATCCCAAGTCCTCTGTGGAGAAGAAAGGTCACATGTATTCATGCATTCACCTAACTGACTAGTCCTGAAAGCCCAGCCAGAGAGGCCTCTGGGTTGAGAGAAGATGCTTCAGTCACCTCGGCCTCTCCTTTGGGTGTACAGAATGGGGACTGACAGCTGACATCTCAGTATCTCCAAGGCAGGATGGAAGCCTGAAGTCACTAGGTCGGCTAGTAGAGAAGTCCCAGGAAGAGAGGACGAGCCAGCTGAGTTGAGTGGTGGTGGTGGTGGAGAGAAACCTCTGTCCTGAAGTGGGAAGGTAGTAGTGCGTGAGCCCCTTGCTAGGATTACTAAACATTAATGGGATATCATAAACCACACTGGAGACAGCCCTCTTGGGCCTCAACACCAAAGCACTGCCTGAGAGCCAGGAATCCCGGGCCTGAGTCTGGTTCCTTTCTTATTGTCTGGATGACTTGAACAGCTGGTGCCTCTCTTTGTGTCTAGTCTTCATTTCATCTTTGTGAAGTTCAAAGAAGCAACCGGGAAGGCAGCTGGGGACTTCACAATTTCTCCTTGGTATTAGGACGTTCCACTCTCTACCGAGCATCTCTGTGGAACCCCACGGGGCATAGGCACTGTAGCGTGGAGTCTGAGGATAGGGCCCTGCCTCACAGAGCAGTGATACCTGCTCCTAGGGTCAAATGTAAGAAGAGATCTATGCAAAGGTGTCCAGAGGCTAACGTGCTGAGAGTGTCACATGACACTACTCCAGCAACGGGAGGAAGGAGGGCTTCTTTGAAGTTGGGTGTAGGGAGGAGGGTCACAGGAAACTTCCCGGAAGAAGGGGCTGTTCTTTGATAGCAGGGAGGTTAGAAGGAACTTCCATTTCTAGAGTTGAAAAAGTGTTTTTCTTGGGAACCAAAGAGAACTTGATTCTGCAGTCTGTGAAGGAAAGTGACTGGCTGCAGAAGGCCTTGGAGCAGCACTAAGTCTTGCAACCCCTAAGGTGTCATCAGGCAACCTTTCCTGAGGCTATTGCTTAACCACACAGTGACTTGGGATGTGCCTTGCTCTGAATTCTCTTTGCACACCCTAAAAACAAAGATAGTTACCTACGTAGGCAGGTAGGTTGTGGATAGCTGGGACTCACTGAGTTAATGCAAATAAATGTTTAGCACGGTGCCTGGCGTGTGGCAGTTAGGGTTCAGTAAACACTGGCTGCTATCGTGTTGTTAATACTGATGACAGCATTACTGAGAACTTACTCTCCCCAGGCACTAAGTATCACATTCTAATAATAATTAACACATTCTAAAAACTAGTTGTATAAGAAAAGACTCACCATCAACTCTACTTTGTAGAAATCTGAGGCTTAGAGAGGTCAGAGGCTCAGGGCCACACAGGGAGGGAATAGTAAAGGCCCAACTTGACCCCAGGTATCTTTGCTCACTCTTGGAATTAGTCTGGAGCTCCAGAAAGAGGGCTGAGCGTCTAAGCGGGTACTAGAAGGAAGATGGTGGTGAAGGAAGCACTCTGGGGACACATTTCCCTGTTCTCAGCTAAGCTCAGGGCCTCTGCAGAAGATGCAGAGTGGTGTGTGTGTGTGTGTGTGTGTGTGTGTGTGTGTGTGTGTGTGTGTGTGTGTGTGTAGAAATACCACACACCTGCTTTGGCAGGACTTTCCTGGATGGGTGTGAAATCAGGCTGTGAGCTCTCCAGATCAGACCAAGCTCAGGGATGGGGTCATAGAGAGAGGAAGAGAGTTCTGGAGATGAACTGGGAAGACTCATCTGGCCAGCTTTGGGAGGTGCTGAGCAAAAATAACCCTTTGGTTATTACAAGGCAATGGCTTCAGATGTGTAGAGCTTTCCAGCCTTTAGGGAGCCTCTAACTCCAATATTCCACAGACACTTCAGTGACGCTAGAGATCTGGGAGTCTTTCTCCAAAGTTTCATGACAAATAAGCCTTGGGAACTGCAGCTCTGTTCCCATTTAGAGGTTGCTCTCAGAGTCACTCACGGTCTCTCAGATCCAGCCATGCTCATGAGCTATCATAGATTAACCATGCCAGGATTGATTCCAAGTACCAGAAAACAAGGTGAGACGGTTATTAACATCCCATACAAGAACTCAGCACAGCAATTGCAGACATGGTGTCTACACGGTATCTGCAGGTGTGGCATCTACACAGCTCCTTCAGGTGTGTCATCTACACAGCACCTTCAGGTGTGGCATCTACACAGCTCCTTCAGGTGTGGCGTCTACACAGCACCTGCAGGTGTGGTGTCTACATAGCACAGATCTCTTCCTTGGAGGTTGGGATACACATTTGTGGCTATCATCTGTGGGACACATTTCACTATCACCAGTCCCAGAAGTGGGGGATTAAGCTCCAGGTGCCCACAGAGATCACTGGTCTGGTAGCTTTCTCTGCCCCTTCATCCCCTTAGGGCTCATCTGGGATCATCTTTCAAGCCCATCAACCCTTGCATCAGGTTGTTTCAGAGGGACCAAGCTCTCTCCGCTCTTGAGGATCCCTGTAGTGAGCTGAAGTTGAAGGCTTTGAGAGATCTTGTAATGACGGGCTTGGTTAGCTTTGGCCCCTGTTGTCTACTGCTCAAGCCTGGGGGGCTGAAACCCCAGACCTTCCTGTTGAATAATTCTTAGAGGTTGCAAGACAGAGCTCAGGATGCCAACCTGCTTGGTTGGTTCTGGCAAGGTTCCTCTTCTTGGTTTGCAGATGGCCAGCACCTGGCTGTCACCTCGTAGGAAGGGAGCAGAGGGACTGGAAGAAATGCCTCTCCTGCTTCTCCTTAAGAGGACGGTGATCCTACGGAAAGAGCTCCATCCTCATGACTTAATCATTTCTCATGGACCTTACCTTCAAATGCCATTTCATTGGGATCAAGGCTTCACCATATGTGGATTTTTTTTTGAGGGGGGGCATTCACTCAGTCTGTAGCACAAGGAAAATTGTTTGTCATTAATACAGGGTTTTACAAACTTGAGTGGATCCATTTTGTGGAGGATCCCTATCTAACTCACCTCGCGGTAGACAGTTACAATGGGAAGTAAGCAGCAGCGCCCTCTCCGGGCAGCGCGGGGTTAGGACTTGCACTTCCCCACAGATGATGAATGTTTTGCAGCCTTAACCGGCTCCCCACTCCCCTCACCTGTGAACTGCAGAAAATAATATCAACTCCCAAAGAGCTAACGTACCGTGAAAATCTCAAGTAAGCTAGAGAAGATTATACAAATATGCGGGGTGGCCTGTATCAATGGTGGAAGTGGCGGCAGTGCCAAATAAAGGGCCTGAGCTCACTGTGTCGGGTCTGAGTCCTTTCTTCAGGGGACTGGGATCAAGAGTATTTTCATTTACTAGTTTTCTCAAAAAGAGATGCTTCCTCCTCTGTGCCCATCATTTGCCTACTGCAGATCTGAAATAGTTGCCCAGAGGAAGGGCAGGAATGGGTTTGACGCCAGCGCATCCATCTTGGACCGTCCTTATCTCATTTTCACGGTCACCGGAGACAGCCAGGGAAGATAACCAGATGTTCCAGCATCCCCCCTCATTCGCTCTCTCTGGCTCGCTCTATCTTTTTTTTTTTTTTTTTGTAAATTGAATTTAGAGGGCCTGTTTCTTAGCAACAGCAGCAGTACGTGGCTCCAAAGTACTCTTCAGCCATTGTAGCGCTCAGAGGAGTCTCTCTTTACAGGCTGCAAATTGAGACCTGCACTGGGACCTATAGGAGAGCCGGCTTGAGACCAGCAGGCCCGAGCTGAATTTAGGAGGGGGAGAATTCCCAAGGATTGGGGCGGCGGAGGTGTGTTAGGACTGTCCTTGTGATACGTGGTGCTTGGCTGGAGGCCTGCACTTGCCTACTCTAGCTGTGTCCTGGGAAAAGCTGTCATCTTGGGAGGTGTGGTTTCCTAAAGAGCCTCGGATAAAATATAGCTGTAATGACACTGTAGTGTTACCATGTGTAAGCCATTAGACTTTTCCAAGCACCTCCTTATACACCTGTCACACAGGTAGGATCGCCTGCTTTGCAAAGTACAAAAAGCCGCAGCCAGCAAAGGTCAATAGCAGTGGAAATGATGGCCAAGGCAGAGGTCCCACATCTCTGGTCTGCTGTGCTCTCTTCCCTCCTCTGGAGAAAGGAAAACTAAATGCTGGAAGGGTGCCCACATCACCTGCAGTAAGTCTTTGGGATGTCTTTCAGCCTTGTAGACAAAAAAAGGTGGGAAGGGTAAGAGGAGGAGAAAGGCTGCCTGCATAGACCTGTGTCCTACCAATGCAGGTGCATCAGAACCACAAAAGGACCCAGTATTGGGTATGAAGGCCTTTAAGCCCTTTTATGTTAATATCCATTAGTGTCTGAACCGAACCAGTTGCTATGGAGGCTGCAAGCCCATGGCCCACAGGTCAGATGGGGCATTCATGGTGTTTTATAATTTGGGGAATTAGTTGTAAACAGTTAAAAATGAGAGGATTTCACATAAAAGACCTTTCAATAACCACAAGGATCCATGTTCTCTTCACTCAGTGGAGCAGGGGTTGCTGTATTAGAATGGGACAGGTGTCAGGTGGTGCTGGTGCACGCCTTTAATCCTAGCACTAGGGAGGTAGAGGCAGGTGGATATCTGTGAGTCTGAGGCCAGTTTGGTCTACAAAGTGAGTTCCAGGATAGTCAGGGCTACACAGAGAAATCCTGTCTCGAAAAAGCAGTGGAGGGGGGCAGGTGCTGTGGTTTCTTTGCTCATTTCTTATCTATCTGGTCCTCAAAGGCACCCAGACTTGTAATCCCTGCTGTACCAGTTATCCCTTTCACATGGGCAAAGTAAGGATGCTAGCAGAAACCTACTCCAAATCTTCATTAATTAAGATGATGTAAAGTCATGCCTGTGAAGTGCCTGGCATGTAGCAGGGGTTAGAATTATCTATGTGGAGGCTGGGGAGATTGCTCAATCAGTAAAGTGCTTCTCATGCAAGAATGAGGGTCTGAGTTTGGATCCTCACTACCCACATAGAAAACCAAAGGTGGTGGTAATGCTTTGTGTCTATAACCCCAGTTCTGGGAGTGGAGGGAGAGCCAGGAGGATCCCTGAAATTCATTGGTTAACCAGTCTAACCAAATCAAGGAGCTTCAGGGTCACTGAGAGATCCTGTCTGTGAGGGTTTGAATGTGAATGCTCCCTATAGGCTCCTATGTTTGAATGCTTGGTCCTTAGTTGGTGGAACTATTAGGGAATGGTTATGAGATGTGGTCTTGTTGGAGGAGGTGTGTCACTGGGGATGGGTTTTCATGTTTTAAAAGCTCAAGGTGTTCCCAGTTAGCACGCGTGCTCTCTCTCTCTCTCTCCCACTCCTTCCCACTTTCTCTCTCTCTTCCTCATGGTTATTGTTTCAAGATGTGAGCTCTCAACTTCTGCTACAGCACCATGTCTGCCCACCTTCTGCTACAGCACCATGTCTGCCCACTTTCTGCTACAGCATCATGTCTGCTCGCCTTCTGCTACAGCACCATGTCTGCCCGCCTTCTGCCATGCTCCTCATCTCATGATGGTCATGGACTAAGTTAACCCTCTGAAATGACAAGTCCCAATAATTTTTTTTTGTAAGTTGCCTTGGTCATGGTGTCTCAGCACAACAATAGAAAACTTAACTAAGACTCTCTCTTAAAAATACATGGAAGTTGGACGGTGGTGGCGCACGCCTTTAATCCCAGCACTCTGGAAGCAGAAACAGGCAGATCTCTGTGAGTTTGAGGCCAGCCTGATCTACAGAGCGAGTGCCAGGACAGGCTCCAAAGCCACACAGAGAAACCCTATCTTAAAAAGCAAAACAAAACAAACAAAACAAAACAAACCATGGAGAGAGATTGAAGAAGGCACCCAACATCAACCATTTGCCTTCCCCACAGCGCTCTCACATGCATGAATGCACACACATGAACCAGAAACACACACACACACAAAAGTATTATTTTCCATATGCCTTTTACAGCTTCTACGAGTTTGTGCCATTTGTATTAATGGCTGACCACAGGAGACCAAACTGGGTTTGTCTAAAAGACACCTTTATTTAAGCACTATGCTCATTACTTTGTGTTGTGTCCAGATGCATACAGAAACAATTAAAAGGAGGGAAGACTAACTTCGTTCACAGTTCTGGAGATATCATTCACTCACAATGGACAGGAATCAGAATAGCACAATCAAAGAAAGACGCCAGGGCAAGATACAGCTCCTGTATTAGTTGCTTTTCTATTGTTTTGATAAAACACCATGAGCAAGGCAACTTATGGAAGGAAGGGTTTCCTTGGGGCTTATGGTTTTAGAGGTTTAGGGTTTATGATGGTGGAGTGTAGTTGATCGCAGGTAACAGATCATAGTAGCAGCTGAGAAATCATGTCTTAAACCACAAACAGGAAGCCAAGAAAACAAACTGGGTATCTTAGGGTTTCTATTGCTGTGATAAAATACCATGACCAAAAGCAACTTGGAGAGTAAAGGGTTTGTTTTGCTTACATTACATGTACACACCACAGCTTATCACTGCAGCAACTCAAGGCAGGAACCTAGAGTCAGGACTGAAGCAGAAGCCATGGAAGAACTCTGGCTTGCTCTTAATGGCTTTTTCAGCCCTCTTTCCTATACAACTCAGGGTCACCTGGCCAGAGGTGGCACTCCCCATTACTCAAGAAAATGCACTACAGACCTGTATACATGAAATATGATGGAGACCTCTGCTGAGTTTTCTCTTTCCAGATGACTCTAGTGTGTGTCAAGTTGAAAAACCAAAACCAAACCCAAACAAAAACCCAACAACAACCCAAACCAACTAAAGCACTAGGGATGGCACATGGTGGCTTTTGAACCTCAGGGCCCTACTCCCAGTGACACACTTCTTCCAGCAGGGCCACACCACTGCCCCCAACAACCACCAGCTGGGACCAAGTGTTCAAATGCCTATGGCTTATGGAAGACATCTTATTCAAATCACCGTGGTCCCAGAGGACACACCTTCAGTGACCTACTTCCTCTAACCAGATCCTAGTTCCTGCTTTTCTCCATGACCCCCAAATGCTATCACCTTACGAATCCAGCAGTGTGTCACTCTGTTGGTTAGCTCAGAGCCTTTAGGGTTTAACTGTGTCTGGAAGTGTCCTCACAGACGCGCCTGGGCATGCTTTACTAGTCTCTGTGTGGTTTTCAATCCAAACAAGTTGACAATTAAAATTAACCATCTCACACACAAATTCTTTGTCATCCCTCTGTTCTCCTAGCACTGCCGCCACACCAGGATTTGACCTCAAAAGGCGCAAGGTGAAGGCTTAGCTGGCCTGTTTATGAAGTCATTGACTGTTGCCACAGCATTGGCTTCTGAGCTGCCCCAGGTTGGAGGAAGTAAGGCAGGATAGAGAAGAATAAAAATCCAACCCACATGTAATATTGCTTAGGTCTGATCCATGAAGGATAACAGAACCTTAAATCACAGTGTGAACCACCCAAGGAGAGAGAGTCACCTGCCTGTTCACATATCACTCAGGCACGACTCTGGGCTCTATCCTCCAGGAAACCCTGGTAAAACTTCTGAGCAAAACAACTCCAGTCAACCCAGAGGAGCCCTGGGGAGAAGGGGGGGCAGCTGTGAATTAGGGGCAACTAATGTAGCAGTAGGGAGATGGATGCTGTGATGTTAGCTTTGGCTGTCAATGGGGAACCACCTAGGTCAGGTTGGCCTGGAGCATGCCTGTTGGAAGGTTGTCTTGATTAAGTTAATGTGGGAAAATTCAGCCTACTTTGAGTGGCATCATTCCCTAGGCAGGGGGTCCTGAACCATGTAAGAGTAAAGAAATTGAGCTGAGCACAGGCACTCAAGCCAGCAAGTGATCACGTATGCATTCACTTACTTCTGGTTTCGACGGTGAATGTGATACGACAACTGAAGTTTTGCCTTGGCTTTCCCACACTGATGGACGGTATATCTTGCAATTGTAAACTGAAACAAACCGCTTTCTCCCATTCGTTTCTCTTCACAAGTTTTTTTTTTTTTTAATATTGCTACTTCATAGCAATAGACATGATGCTGAGACAGGTGCCCTGGCTTAGTAAGTGAGGATCTCAGCGGGCCACCAATAGCATCTGCCATGGCTCGCCATGTGCGCTTTACAATTAGTCTTCATCTTCATATCCAGTGAAGCTTGTTTAGTAGGAGCATTTCTGTAATTCTGTGATCACAAGTCCTGAGTAAGCTGATGAGGGGTTAAGAGAGTAAGTTACAGTCTCCACTGCTGTACTAGTCTCAAGGCAACATAGATCTTTTTATCTTTTCTTCCTCTTTCATTACCTTCTTTCTCTACTCCTTGCTTCAGGCTTTTCTTGTCTGTGTTTGGAATATCTGCTGGCCTGGGTGCTTTCCTGGTGTATGACAGAGCCACTCACCTGTAATGACTCTGAGGTCCTGATCACCACACCCTTACCAAATCTGTAGTTGACAATTTACAGGTAATGCTAGACACAGGGATCCCTCGAAACCCAAGGAGAGCATCTAGATCAGTTCTAGATCAATTTCTCCACACTGCTATCAAGTGACATCAAATTAATTCCCTTTTGATGATCAAGGATTATTATTCTTGGCCGTGTCATTACCCCGTGTGCCTGCTGATTTGTTAACTCAAGCAGCAACAACAGCAGCTCTCTTGGTGACAATCTGCACTTTTGGGAATGGATAGCTGATGTTGGTTAATGCCGTCATGGTTTCTGTGCTTCTGTGCAAACCAACAGTTGCTAAAGACTGAGGTGACCACACTGCCTGACTAGGTTTTCACAGTGGATGACCCAGAGGGTGTGTTAGTATATGATTCCAAGGTCTTAGCACTATGAGTCACTTCCCAAAGCCCATTCACATGCCTGTGCCCCAGACTTGCCTTTTCTTTAACTGTGTTCCTTCAGACTCTTACTCAATCCTACCAAAAGCAATCTACAGGTTCAATGCAAATTCCCCATCAAAATCCCAACACAATTCTTCACAGACTTTGAAAGAACAATACTCAGTTTCACATGGAAAAACAAAAAACCCAGGATAACGAAAACAATCCTGTACAATAAAGGAACTTCTAGAGGCATCACCATCCCGGATATCAAGCTCTATTATAGAGCTATAGTAATGAAAACAGCTTGGTATTGGCATAAAAACAAAGAGGTTGACCAATGTAATTGAATTGAAGACCCCGGATATTAATTCACACACCTATGAACACCTGATTTTTGACAAGAAAGCTAAAATTATACAATGAGAAAAAGAAAGCATCTTCAACAAATGGTGCTGGCATAACTAGATGTCAACCTGTAGAAGAATGCAAATAGATCCATATCTATCTCCATGCACAAAACTCAAGTCCAAATGAATTAAAGACGGAAATATAAATTTGACCATACTGAACCTGATAGAAAAGAAAGTGGGAAGTAGCCTTCAATGCATGGGCACAGGAGATGACTTCCTAAATATAACACTAGTAGCACAGACACTGAGAGCAACAATTAATAAATGGGACCTTCTGAAACTGATAAGTTTCTGTAAATCAAAGGACACAGTCAATAAGATAAAAGGGTGGCCTACAGAATGGGAAAAGATCATCACCAACCCCACATCAGACAGAGAACTGATCCCCAAAATATATAAAGAACTCAAGAAATTAGACATCAAAATTCCAAATAATCCAATTAAAAATGGGGTAAAGAACTAAACAGAGAATTCTCAACAGAAGAATCTCAAATGTCTGAAAGACACTTAAGAAAATGTTCAACATCCTCAGCCATCAGGGAGATGCAAACCAAAACAACTTGAGATACCATTTTACATCAGTCAGAATGGCTAAGACCAAAAACGCAGATGACAGCTTACGCTGGAGAGGATGTGAAATAAGGGACCACTCCTCCATTGCTGGTGGGAATGCAAACTTGTACAACCACTCTGGAAATCAGTATGGCCGAATCTCAGAAAATTGGGAATCAACCTACCTTAGGACCCAGCAATACAATTCTTGGGCATATACCCAAAAGATGCTCAATCATACTACAAGGACATTTGTTCAACTGTGTTCATAGAAGCTTCATTTGTAATAGCAAGAACCTGGAAACAACCTAGATGCCCCTCAACTGAAGAAAAGATAAAGAAAATGTGGTACATTTACACAATGAAGTATTACTCAGTGGTAAAAAAAAATGGTATCTTGAAATTTACATGCAAATTGATGGAACTAGAAAATACCATTCTGAGTGAGGTAACCCAGATCCAGAAAGATGAACATGGTATGTACTCACTCATAAGTGGATACTAGCTGTAAAGCAAAGGATATCCTAAAGCTAAGTAACAAGGTGAACCCTAAGAGAAACATATATAGATCCCACTGGGAAGGAGAAATAGACAAATTGAGAGCATGGGGGTGGGGGAAGAAGAGAGGGTGGAAGGGCAGGAGGAGGGGAGAAGGGGAGGGGGAGGAGAACTTGAGGGAATGGGAAAATCGAGATGGGAGAAGGACAGAGATGAGAGCAAGGAAAGAGATATTTTGATTGAGGGAGCCATTATGGGGCTAGCAAGAAACCTGTCACTAGAGACATTCCCAGGAATCCACAAGGATGACCCCAGCTAAGACCCTAAGCAGAGAGGGTATCCGAACTGACCTTGCCCTGTAATCAGATTGATGACTATCTTAAATGTCACCATAGAACCTTCATCCAGCAACTGATGGAGACAGAGGCAAGACCCACAGTGGAGCTCTGGGCTGAGCTCCCAAAGTCCAGTTGAAGAGTGGGAGGAGTGAGAGTATGAGCAAGGAAGTGAAGATCATGATGGGGACGCCCCCTGAAACAGTTGACCTGAGCTAATGGGAGCTCACCAACTCCAGCCTGACAGCAAGGGAACCAGCATAGGACCAAGCTAGACCTCTGAATGTGGGTGACAGTTGTATGGCTGGGGCAGGCTGCAGGGCCACTGGCAGTGGCACCAGGATTTAATCCCTACTACTTGTACTGACTTTTTGAAACCCATTCTCTTTTGCTCAGCCTGGATATAGTGGGGAGGGCCTTGGTCCTTCCTCAGAGCAATGTGCCTTGCCCTCTCTGGTGAGCGGATGGGGGGGTAGTGTGAGGGGGAAGGTAGAGAGAATGGATGGAGGGGAGGGAGTGGGAACTGGGGATTGGTATGTAAAATGAAAAAAAGATAGTTTGTTTTCTTTTTTAAAAAAATTTAAAAAGTTATACCATTTACCAAATTCCATTGATCCCTGGCTATCCCTACCTCATCTCTTTGAATTTTTTTCCCTCTCTTTCAATGGTTCTCAACCTATGGGTTGTGATCATTTGGGAGATTGAATGATCCGTTTACAGGGGTCACCTAAGACCATTGGAAAACACAGATATTTATATTACAACTCACAACAGTAGGAAAATTACAGTTATGAAGTAACCATGAAAATAATTTTATAGTTGGTGGTTCATCATAACATGATAAACTGTACCAAACGGTCACAGAATTAGGAAGGCTGAGAAACATAGCTCTATTTGAAAGATTTCAGGGCCCTTGAGGAGGTCTGTAGTATGGGTTATCAGCATCTATGAATCAAACTGGAGCTTTTACTCCTCCATCAGAGCATAGGTGTGAGCTGAGGAGATACACTGGGGTTCACATTTGGTGACATTGAATATGTGCAAGCTGTTTGCTTAGTGATTTCTGTCTCTGCACTTGTTCAGATCTGATCTTGGATATTTCCCTTCCATCTTCTGATGGATCACTCACCTGTGACTCATGATAGGAAGCTCTTGTTTCGGTTCAGCTGACATCCTATGTGTGAACACTCTCTTCTTTCCCTCTACCAGTATGTCTACTGCAACATGCTAGGTCCATTTTAGAATGATGCATGTATTTCTTTTCTTTATTTTTTAAATACCTTTTTATTGACTCTTTGTGGATTTCATTCCATGTACCCCAAACCCATTCATCCTCCTGTCCCTTCATATCTGCCTTCTGCCCTTGCAGACCCCCACCAAAAAATATCTCATCATAGAAGCTGTAGTGGCACACAGTGAGTCACACAATATAGCATTTATTTTCACATTTTTACTTGCAAATGTTCATTGCACTGATTCATTGGCACTGGTCCAGAAGGCCGCTGACTTCTGCTAGTATATCAATACTGGATCCTCACTGGGACTCCTCTTGGATATCCTGTTGTTGCCCTGTGTCATGGAGATCCTGCAGCTTTGGATCTGCAGGACTGGCCCCTCCACATGCTCCAGCAGTTCTTAGATGGGGTAGATGTTGGGGGTGGGCCAACTCAGCCCTGGATCTGAGCCTGGGTGGTAGCTGAGTGGGTCAACTCTCCAGCTCTTCTGGCTCCTTATCAGTAGGGGAAGCTCTCTAGTATTACCCAGCCTCTCTAGCACTACCCAGCCTAGCTCACCCAGTGCTGCAGGAAATAAGGGGCAGGGTCAGTTCTCCCGCTTTCACTCCCTGCCCTCCGGCAGGCTCACCCACGCTCACACTACCAAGGCCAGCTCTCCTGTGCTTAAGCCCTTGGGTCAGCTCTCCTGTGCTGCTCAGGTAAGGTACAGGTCCCACTCTCTCTAGTGCAATGCATGTATTTCTTAATTAGTTTTAAAAGACTTATTTTTGTTTTGATGTATGTATGTGTCTGTGTAGTGAATGCTGTGTGTGTGTATGCCTGTGGGTCTCCTGGAGCTAGAGTTACAGGCATTTGTGAGCCACCTACCTGGGTGCTGAGAACTGAACTCTGGTCTTCTGTTAGAGCAGAAAGCATCTGACCTCGTGTGTGTGTGTGTGTGTGTGTGTGTGTGTGTGTGTGTGTGTGTATTCTAGAACTGGGGTGAACTATTCAGAACTTTCACCTTTTGTGTCTGATCTTGCATTTATTTGGTCTCTAACACCTCTGGTATAAGGGGCTATGGTTGGGTTTTGAGTCCTAGTGTATCAGCAACAACTGAGGTCCCACACCTAACATTTCACTGGACACCTGGGTTTTCTTTATTGTAAGTCCTCCGTTCTCTCAGAACATGGCCAGGGGTCTGTGTTCATAAATGACTACAATGTCGCAAGCTTCTCCTTTCTTTGGAGGACCCAACTTCTTTTTCAGTTGATGGATTTTGGGTCTGAGAATTAGCACAGATCTGGAAATGGCAAGTGTCCACTTTTCTTACTGGTGACTCTAAACAGTCTTCTGTCCACACATTCTTTATCTCTGTTGATTCTACATATTACAAAGAGCCCCCACTGGTTCATTAGAACCGTGTGTTCTATTTGGTATTTCCATAGATTTGATGCCAGTGATCCTATCTAGAAAAGACTGGGTAGATAGGTAAATATCTTAGGCTTTGCAATATTGGATAAGTTTCACAACCACCCAAATTTGGCCACTGAAGCCCCAAACCAGCTATAAACAGTACTTAAGCCAATGGGCATGACTCTGATAAAACTTTATTTACAAAAACAGGGGTGAGCAGAATTGATGTGCAGGTCATAACTGCTGACACTTGTAGAGTGGCCTGGTTCCTTCCCGTGACCCCATTTTTGATGCACAAAAGGCAGTTACACACATTTTGCTTCTGGAAGTCAAAGCCACCTCTTGTCCCCACTAATCGTTTCCAGTCCAGATTGCCATAGGGACTCCAGTTATACACAAGCATCTCCTACTGAGGCCACTGTTTCCCTGTCGTGCAATCCTCACTCCATGGAACGTGGAGTGCCTGGCTGGCTCCATCCCAACGGTCCTAGCGTCCGAGAGGTCTCAGCTCAGCCTTCCGCTCATCCAACTTTCATCCTTTCCCCCACTTAATAAATTATTGAGGCAAAATTTACATCGCCTGGAATCAGCCATCTTAGAGGGGACAACTCAGTGGCACTTTAGTGCATTTCTGATGTTGTGTAGCCATCGCTGTCTTCTTCCGAAACATCTCCATCAGTCCTCCCACTAAGCAATTAGGCGCTTCCTTCTGATCTACCACGGGCCCCATAGCCACCAAGCTGTGTTCTGCTTATCTGAATTTATCTCTTGAGGACATTTCTTACAAATGGAATTATGTAATTCCATTTATGGCATGAGTATTAGCGTGATGTTTCTGAATTTTAGCTGTGTTGTCAGCCCTTATCTCCTTTTAGGAGACCTCCAGCTCTTGTTAACGGTGCTGTCATGAACATTTATGGATATCCATTTGCTTGAATATATGTTTTACATTGTTTGGAACAGTTGGGCCTGGTGGCACATACCTGTAACACCAGCGTTTGGGAGGCTGAGGCAGAAGAATCATGAAATGGAGGCTACTATTGGCTACATAGATTTTCAGAGTACCATGGGCTACACAGGGAGACCCTGTCTCAAACAGAACAAATAAAATAAAAGTAAAACATTTCAGGGAATACATCTAGGAGTGGAATTGTGGGAGCAGCGGGCAAGTCCATATTTAACTTTTTGAGGAACTGCCAAGTTGGTTTTCATTGTTCCATGGAAAGCACTTTGCATCCCTACATTCTTCCCAACAATGTACAATATCCTTGCAACACTCAGTACTTTTTGGGTTTTAAGGTTTTTAATTATCATTTTCTTAGTGGGTGTGACGTGGTACCTCACTGTGGTCTTGATTTGCATTCCCCAAATGACCAATGATATTGAGTATCTTCCTATAGGGATGCTGGCCATTTTTATACTTTCTTTGTAGAAATAGCCATTCAAGTGGTCTGTCCATAGCTGTTGGATTATATTGCTAGTGTTTGTTTTTGCTGTTTACCTTTTAATCTTTAATACATATACATATATATTGTATATATTGAATATTAGACTGTTATATGTGTTATCTGACAATATTTTGTTTCAGTTTTCCGACTGCCTCTTCACTCTCTTGATAATATCAGCCAGTGCACAGAGGGTTTTGATTTTGATGAGGCCTCATCTATCTATTTTTCCCTCTCGTTGCTCAGGCTTTTGCTGTCATGTCTGATATTCCATTGCTCAACTTAAGGATTTTATATTAGCTTTTATATTTAAGTTGTTGACCTAGTTGAATCCATTCTAGCATTTCTATGAGGTAAGGTCCTAGCTCCATCCTGCTGCATATGGATGTCCACTTGTTGGTTGAGCATCGTTTGCTGAGGAAGCTATTCTTTCTCTATTGGGTGGTCTTGGTACTCCTTTTCGAGGTCTGTGGTCTCTTCTAGGATATTGATCTTTATCTTTTCTGAACCTAAATTCTAAGTAATACTCTTTTGGATCCTGGGAGAATCACGCTCTTACTTTCTTGCATCAGATATCAGCAAACATGTTCTGCAAAGGGCCAGTAAACATATTAGGTTTCAAGAACCATCGAATCTTAAAGAGAATCTGTGGCCCCCTCACGGGCCAGTAAACATATTAGGTTTCAAGAACCATCGAATCTTAAAGAGAATCTGTGGCCCCCTCACCACGATTTGCTGTATCTACTTCCAAGAATCACGCTGGCATTAGAACCAGCTCCTGGTGAGGTTCATGCTGTGAGACTCTTTAGACTCCTCTCCCACGTAGTCCTTACAGACACCTGCTTCCATGTCTGCCCTCCCAATGTCTCCTGATTTGTACTGGCCAGTTCTCCAAGCTTCTCAGGTGGGTCTCTTAGCAGAGTGAACGCTTACCCTGTGAAGCCTGGCTGTGATTCGGTGCCAATCACAATTAGGGTGGCTGGAGAGGGTCAACACTGAGCAGGAAAATACTTGACTTTCTGGGGTGTGCAGGTCAGCTCCCATCACAGCAGGGATGGTGAAGAGGACATCTGCTGTCACACTGGAAAGAGTGGACAGTTGTAGCAAGTGCTGGGGCTGCAGGCAGTTTGAAATGCTAAGGGTTCAAGTATATCGATTTGGATGCTTCTAGATTATGCTTCAGGGGTCTGTTTCTTCCCATCAGGATGTTAACTTGGCAGGTGTGAGTTGCAGGACTAAGGAGACAGGTTGTCTAAAAGCCTGCCGCTCTTGCCATTATGTCCTGTGCCTGACCTCAGCTCTATCTGCTGGCCAACTTCAGGAAACGAGGATCGCTTCAAATGCTGTTCAAGGAGTTCTCTGCCTCTCACACTTGCTTTATATTGCTGACTGGTTCGTCTTAAGTCTGTCATTTTCTCTCTTCAATGTAGAGTGTTCAACAGCAGTTACTCCATTTGAAAGTCCTTGTACTTATGCTTCTTGAGCCCCTTTCAACCTCTGTGGCCACAGAATAAGTCTGTGAATGTCTGTTTCCCAGTACTCAGCCCAGCTCTACAGTTAAAAGTCATAGCAACTGGGCTATGGGGAATGGCTCAGTAAAGTGTCCCAGCATCCACCTAAAAGTTGGTTGCAGCAGTGTGTGTGTGTGTGTGTGTGTGTGTGTGTGTGTGTGTGTAACTTCAGTACTGGGGGAGGGCTGGAAACAAGTGGATACCTGGAGCTCATTGGCAAGTCTGTTTAGCTGGATCAATGAACATCAGGTTCTATGAGAGACCCTGTCTCAAAAAACAATAACAAACAAGCAAACAAACAAAAAACAGTGGAGGGGGTTGGCTCAATGGTTAAGGCTGAATACTCCTCTTCCAGAGGACCTGAGTTCAATTTCCAGCACCCACATTTGGTGGCTCACAACTGCCTGTAACTTCAGCTTCAGGTATCTGAAATCTTTGGCCTCTATAGGCACCCACACTCATGTGCACATATACACCTATACACACAATTAAAAATAAAATAAATCTTTAAAAAAACAAAGTGAGGAACAAGGGGAAAAAACTGATATCGACCTTTGGCCTCCACATGTCTGATCACACACATACACATGCCCTTGCATACACATGTAAATACACACAAACATATCTATATCTGCATCATCTATATTTGTATCTGTCTCTATCATCTGTATATCTTTATCCATCTATATCTATATTTTCTATATTTATCTTTATCACATATGCACTCACACCCATATACACATGCATGTGCATACACAGACACACGCACACGTAGAAGCAATTGTACTGCATTGCCACCAAGTATTCCGATAAAGTTCTCTACCCACCTCCAGATAAGTGGTTCTTCCTAGAATCCTCTCCTTAGGTTAGCTTCCCAGGACCACTGGGCCCCAGCTCTCTTAGGCTGGTTCTCTGCATCTGAGACATGCAGGCAGAGCCCTCCCCAGGAACAGCTTATAGGGAATGAACCAGGATAGGGTATAGGAAGGGGCTCAGTAAGCTAGTCTAGGCTGCCCATAAATGCCATGGAGAATTATCTGCTGAGCCTTCCCATCCTGCAGCAGCTGCCTATGTGCTTCGGGTGAGAGATGGAAGCTCCTTAGCAGGTGACTTGTTGGCCAAGAGCCAGTCTCTGGAGATGGGGTGGCTGCAAATTATTATCAGTCAATGAACCAAGCTCCTGGAACAGGTGGGCAAGGGAACAGGGAGCCACAGCATCTACCTCACAGAGGAGGGCATGTCCTGGTGTCAGCGGCCTGTCAGCAGTGCTGGGCTGGGTAGGATGAGGCCATCAGGCGGTGGAGAAGCTTGGGCCAGGATGGGTAACCAGAGGTAGTGGGAAGTGGTTGAACTTGAGACACATTTTAGAAGACAACTTTGTTGAAGCCCAATCAGCATAAAGAAGCCACACCTGAAATGCACATTTGACACACTTAATGTATGTATTTATCTGTAATGTCATCTCAACACCCAAGATAATGAGCATTTCCACCATGCCTTATCCCTCGGTACCCTCCCTGTTACTTATCCACACCAGCCCTCTGTGTCCCAGGCAATCACTGGTCTTATTTCTGTTATTATTAGTGATAGATAATGTGTATATTCATACACATATGGATTTTCAAGAATTTTGTATGGATGGATGGACTCACATAGCATGTACCTCCCCATCTCTTTCATTCAGCATTATCTGTATGAAACTCATGCATCAATTGTGTGTGTCAACGGTTCCCCCCTTCGTACTCCATGATATGGACACATGAGTTGTTTCAGGTGAGGGTGATTACATCTCAGGCTGCCTGGAACTGTTTTTGCGTGGACATCTGCTTTCTTTTCTCTTGGGTAATAGCTGTCTGTATCTGGTTGAGTCTTAAGGCAGGGATGGATTTAACACTGCGGGCAACTGTCCTTACCTCTGTTTCCCAGGGTGACTGACTTTTCTACCACCCCTTAACCAGCTCATGGGAATTTCCTTCCCCAGCACCTGGCATGGTCAGTCTTTCTATGATAGCCATTCCAGGAAGTGCTCTGGATATATAGTGAGGGTAGAGACCATGGATTTGTCATGGATGGGAGGTGGGAGGGGTATGATAGAGGAAGGAGTTAGGTAGTCAACAAAAACTGAATAGCTGCCCTGGCATGATTCTAAGACCTGAGTGGAGACAGAGAATAGACACAGATAATCTCTTGCCCCATGAGTTCCACACTTCTGTCATGCCAGACTGGGGACGACTAGGGTGGCATGACACTCTGGAGGGGGTGAAGATAGGGAGGTGAAGGCATAAAAAGGAGCGTGTATAAGATAAAGATAGTCTCTTTGGTGTAAGAATTGGCTGGCTGCCAAAATGACTTCGAAGTAGCTATGTGTATCCCTACAAACTGGCACCGCTGTTATCTTTGGTCAAAGAGCTTCATTTTATGCACTGGGCAGCAGTAACTGCAGAGACACATTAACTGCTCTAAGTGCTGCCATAAGGGGCTCTTCTCATGCTGAGCCCAAGATGGCACTTCTACGGTCAACCCCTCTGAGGCTCAAAGAACATTGCAGAAAGAGAGCTGGAAAGGAGGGAAGAGCCTGAGGGTGGGAAGACTGGAACTGCCATGGAAAGTGTGGTCATCGGCACAAGATGATGTGTGAGAGATTGGGCCCATCACCATGCTGTCAGGGAGGCAGGAGAGACTTAACAAAGCCCCACCACTTTTGAAGGATCTATAGCCAGTTAGTGGTTGCTAAGGGAGACAGAGTCTTCAGGAGTATAGCCACTAGTAAGGCACCATGCTCCTGAGTCATTAAGAAAAACACAAACAAAACAAAAACCATATATGAAAGTAGAATAGAAAAGGGGGACTCATGGGAAGAGAAAGGTGATCAGTAGAAGTGGGAGGGGTCAAGAAAACATACTGGGGGGTAGTGGTGGCAGATATGATCAAATATATCATGTATATATAAGAACATCATAACAGAAACCATAATTATGTTAATAAACATTTAAAAATAATTGGCTGAACTGGTCTAGAAAGATTCAACGATATTTCACTTTACTGTTTCTTATTCTCTGACCCTGGCCAAAATCTGTCACTGCACCAAGCAGCCTCCTCTACAACATGGGAAAGATGGCTCCTTCTGATGAACAGAGGTGTTTGACAACACATGACCAAATGCAGATGCTTCCTGACCTGACTGAAGTCCTACACTGAATCTACTCCCTCACTTCTGTAGAGAGGCTCCTGTGTCTTCAGAAGCATCCCACAGCCCAGCACCCTATCCCACCTCTCCTCCTGGCCCCCAGGTGCAGCCTCAGCCTGGAGGCTCTGAGGAGGTGAGGAGAAGGAGAGGCCTGCTGGCAGCTTTATTTTTAGAGCCTCCCTGAAAGCCAGCTCAGACTCCCTAGCTCCATGGGGAGCTGAAGTCAAGCTATATTTAGGAGGCACAGCTGCGACCCACTATGCCTCCTGCACCACTGGGTTTCAGTCCTCATGGTGCTTGGAGTAATCACACGACTTTTGTTTATGCTGGATTTCCCCCCCTCTTGGAACTACCCAGGAGCTGTGGGCTCTCTTGCTTCCAAAGTTCCATCTCATGTGCTCTGTGATGCAAAGCAGGAGGGGTGAACCCACCTGATTTGCTGAAGCCATGGTTTCTGCCTCATCATGGGCACTCACAGCTGGGAGTGTAGTTCCTGTTGGTGCCCTCTGTGTAGCCATAGCAACCACGATGAGCCACATTTACTGTGTGTCTCTCAGTTACCCAGTGTTTTTCCAATCAGCCCCTATCTCAACCTCCCGATGGGTGTGGAATGTGGTACCCCAATCATGATCTCCACATTCTCCATGAGGAAACAGGTGCCAAGAAGTGCAGGGATAGCAGGGATTTGTTCAAAGACACTCAGGATGGAGATGCTGAAGTCAGGGTTCTGCCTGTTAAGGTGTGGCTGTAATGCTGAATGTGTGGTTGTGTGGCCTTTCATCTAAGCTTACCCTCTCTGTTTGCAGGAATACAACTTTTCACATGAGACTCTGCAGTTGGCTCAAGCGCCACCTTCTCTGGGAAGCCCTCTCTTGCCCTTCCAGTCATTGCTGTTTCACAATGAAGTACAGAACGTGACAAGAGTTGAGGGTGGGAGAGCTCAGTTCTAAAAGCCACAAGGCATCTCCTGCTGTAACCCAGGCTCCTCCAGGGCAGGAATTCGCACCCATCATCACCAGACATGCCCACCCGCCCCTCCCCATCACTTTCTGGGGACTACACCAGCACTTAGAAGGTGCTTAGCAAATCTTCACTGGGCTGAGTTCTAAGCAACTTCTCTAACTGGGAGGTCCACAGAGACTTGAAGTGTGTGATATTTGACAGGCCCTTGAGCTTAGCTTGTGCTAGTTGAGCCACTTGGGCTGCTCACATAACCAGTGGGAGCCTTGGTATATTAATTTTTGTTGTAATAAAACAGCGTGACCCGAAATGACTAATGGAAGGAAGAGCTTATTTGGGCTGACAGTTCCCGGGGGATAAGAGTTCACCATGATGGGGAGGCCTGTCAGCAAATGGCAGGTGTGGCAGCAGAAGCAGGAAACTGAGAGCTCACATCTTCAAATGCCATTAGGAAACAGAGAGAGAACACTGGAAGTGGCTGAGGCTTTGAATTTTCAAAGCCTGCCCCCAGTTACATATATATCCCAGCAAGGGCACACCTTAAACCTTCCCAAACATCACCACCAGCTGGGCACCAAATGATTTAATACCCAAGCCGATGGGAGACAATCTTCATTCAAACCTCCACCTTGGCTTGCTCATGTGTAATGTGGGAAGAACCATCTCATGTTGAAATGTTAGCTGAGCACATTCACAGTCTCATTGGCCATCTTGTCCCACTCTCAAGGCTGGATACCACATCAGCTTATATGTGACTCGAGCTACTCCACAGAGAATGAGCCAGTGAACAGTCACCACACATCCCTTCTCTTCTTCATTCAGAAGTTGTATGGCTTGCCTGGGAACACCCAAAAAGGGCGGGAAACTGCATGTCTTCCTTTACGGTCAAAGCTGTTCTGTTTTTTCATATAATTTTTTTTCATTTTTACATACCAATCCCAGTGTCCCCTCCCTCTCCTTCTTCCACTCACCACCTCCCCGCATCCTTTTCCCCATCTATTCCACAGAGGGGGCAAGGCCTCCCTTGGGAATTTATAAAAGTCTGGCATACGAAGTTGAGGTAGGACCAAGGCTGAGCAAGGTATCCCACCATAGGGAATGGGCTCAAAAAAGCTGGTTCATGCACCCAGGATAAGTTCTGGCTCTACTGCCAGCCCCCTCCAACAGATTAAGCCACATAACTGTCACCCACATTCAGAGGGCCTAGTTCAGTCCCATGCAGGTTCCCCAGCTGTCAGTCCAGAGTCCTGAGCTCCCACTAGATGGGGTCAGTTGTCTCTGTGGTTTTCCCCACCATGATCTTGACCTCCCTTGCTCATATGATCCCTCCTTCCCCTCTTCAACTGAACTTCAGGGACTCCCTGTGCTTGGCTGTGGATCTCTGAATCTGCTTCCATCAGTTACTGGATATAGGTTCTATGAGGACAATTAGGGTAGTCACAATCTGATTATAGTTCAGGCCCCCTTTCCAGTATTACTAGGAGTCTTAGCTGGAGTCATCTTTGTGGATTCTTGGGAATTTCCCTAGTACCAGGTTTCTCACTAACCCCATAATGCCCCCTATATCAAGATATCTCTTTCATTGCTCTCCCTTTCTGTCCTTCCCCCAACTCGGTTATCTTAATCCCTCACATTTCCATACCCCATCCCCTCCCTTCTACCCTCTCACAGTTTACCCAGGAGATCTTAACTATTTCCCTTCTAGGCACCCTCCATGTCTCCTTTTTAGGGTCCTTCCTCCTTTTTATCTAGCTTCTCTGGAGTTGTGGATTGTAGTCTGGTTATTCTTTGCTTTACATGTAATATCCACTTATGAGTGAACACACAACATGTTTGTCTTTCAGTGTCTGGATTTCCTCACTCAGGTTGTTTTTTTCCAGTTCCATTCATTTGCCTGCAAATTTCAGAATGTCATTGTTTTTGAACACTGAGTAGTATTCTATTGTATAAATGTACCACGTTTTCTTCTTCCTTCCTTCCTTCCTTCCTTCCTTCCTTCCTTCCTTCCTTCCTTCCTTCCTTCCTTCCTTCCTTCTTCCATCCCTCCCTCCCTCCCTCCCTCCCTCCCTCCCTCTTTCTTTCTTTCTTTCTTTCTTTCTTTCTTTCTTTCTTTCTTTCTTTCTTTCTTTTTTGGCTTTTTGAGTCAGGGTTTCTCTGTAGCTTTGGGGCCTGTCCTGGAACTAGCTTGTAGACCAGGCTGGCCTCGAACTATCAGAGATCCGCCTGCTTCTGTCTCCCAAGTGTTGGGATTAAAGGTGTGCACCAACCACTGCACATTTTCTTTATCTATTGTTTGGTTGAGGAGCATCTAGGTTGTATCCAGGTTCAGGCTATTAAAAATAATGCTGCAATGAACATAGTTGAGTAAATGTCCTTGAGGTATGATTGTGCATCCTTTGGGTATATGCCCAAGAGTGGCATTACTGGGTCTTGCAGTAAATTGATTTCCATTTTACTGAGAAACTGCCATACTGATTTCCAAAGTGGCTGTACAAGTTTGCATTCCCACCAGCAATGGAGGAGTGTTCCCCTTATTCCACATCCTCTCCAGCATAAGCTATCATTAGTGTTTGTGATCTTAGCTATTCTGACAGGCGTAAGATGCTATCTCAGTGTTGTTTTGATTTGCATTTCCCAGATGGCTAAGAATTTTGAACAATTCCTTAAATGTCTTTGGTCATTTGAGATTTTTCTTCTTTTTTTTTTTTGAAACAGATCTTTATTCAAGTTAGCGTTTTCCACCAACTCGGGGAGCAGAGACCTTCACAGGCTTCACAATTTTTTGTTTAGGTGCTGCTTTTGTAGGGGCCTTGGCAGCAGCCATTGTGGTCTTCTTGGATGACTGCTTAGCCTTTTTTGCTTCCTTGGCAGCCCTGATGGCCTGCTCTCGCTGGGCTTTCCTAACTTCAGGTTTCTGATTCCTCTTGGCCATTATATCAGCAAGGGATGCACCAGTGATGGCCCGCTGGAATTTGACTGCGCGGTGGGTTCTTTTCTTTCTTTTTTTTTTAAAAACATAATTACAATTTTTAATAATATACAGGATAGTATCAAAAAAATAAACAATTGTATATCAAATGTATTTTTCAAGGCAGTTGCTGTCATTTGTTTAATAAATTAACATATTGATAAACTCTTTGTTTGTGAGCGTACATTATTTTCCATAATGAAAAGATTCATATATGGTATAAGTACATGAAATACATCAATATTAACAGACAGAATTAGGCCATAGTTCATACATTTTATGTCTGTTGTAGTCTCTTTAATGAACCACTCAAAAAACCTATTACCACATACTTCAAAGATTCTGCTGGGATTATATCTACGCTCTATATTCCCGTGAGACTTCAGATTATTGTACATGACTTCATTCCCCCTTAACACAATTTATTGTGCTTAAGGAATGTGAGATTTCTCTCATAAAGGCTCATTCTTTGTCCTTAAATGTCATGCTCCCTAAAGTTGGAAATGCTATGATCACTATATCTTCCATTTACTAAAAAGACATGTACTCTAGTTTAGTTTTAAGGCAGTGAGATACAAACTCTGTGGCAAGAGAAGCATGTAAGAAAGTGGAATTGGAAGCCACACATGGGTATTTAGAACAATAACGATACTCAGGGTATATAAACTAATTGGAAATAATGATATTTTGGTCTTAGTGTGAGTTTCCATGGGGGAATTAAATGATGGGATTTTACATATTCAAATAACCAACCTGAATGAGATAGAGATCAGGCAGGATGAGAAAGGCACTCACTCAACACCTGAAAATCATGATGAAGGTGAATACAGGTGAGTTGTTAGAAAGAACAGGTAGGTGGAGATAATAAGATATTGATTTACCTGACATTCAATGATTAGTATGATCTTGAAGTATGTGGTAATAGGTTTTTTGAGTGGTTCTTTTCTTTTGAATTTCTTCCGACTGTCCTTTTTTGTGTTTTCTTCTGTACAGGACAGTCCAGTTTATCTGCCGGGGATTCCTTTTGGACAGGAATGCGGACTCGCATTTTGCATTAAGAAACTGGAAAACCTTCCCGTCGGTCCTGGCATAGCGCCTCCCGTGTCCGGGGTAGATCTTGTACCCACTGAAACTGCACAGCTCGACCTTCATGATGAGAGCTGCCACCCGGCCGGAGGAAAGATGGCAAAGAGCTCATTTGAGATTTTTCTGTTGAGAATTTTTTGTTTAGAACTGTACCTGATTTTTAAATTGGATTATTTGGTATTTTGATGTCAGTTCCTTGAATTCTTTCTCCATGTTTTGAAGATCAGCCCACTGTCAGATGTGGGGTTGGTGAAGATCTTCTCCCATTCTGTAGGCTGCAGTTTTGTCTTACTGGTCATGTCTTTTGCCTTTCAGAGGGTCCCACTTATTAATTGGTGCCCTCAGTGTCCGTGCTACTGATGCTATATTTAGGAAGTGTTCTTCTGTGCCCATGAGTTCAAGGCTACTTCTCATGTTCTCTTCTATCAGGTTCAGTGTAACTGGATTTATATTGAGGTCTTTGATCCATTTGGACTTGAGTTTTGTGCATAGGGATAGATATGGATCTATTTGCATTCTTCTACACGTCAACATCAAATTGAATCCATTGATATTAAAAGATGTTAATGACTAGTGATTGTTAATTCCTGTTATTTTTGGTTCTGTTGGTGGTGATGGTGTAGTGTTTGTATGTTTCCCTTCTTTGGTGTGCCCATGTTTTTGTGGGTACAGCAAACTTTCTTGGGTTGGAGTTTTCCTTCTAGTATTTTCTGTAGGGCTGGATTTGTAGATAGGTATTGTTTAAATCTGGTTTGGTCACGGAATATCCTGTTTTTTTTTTTTTTTTTTTACCTATGGTGATTGAGAGCTTTGCTGGGTATAGTAGTCTGGGATGGCATCTTTGGTCTCTTAGTGTCTGTAGAAAGTTTGTTCAGGACCTTCTGACTTTCATGCTTTCCAATGAGAAGTCAGGTGTAATTCTGATAGGTCTGACTTTATATGTTACTTGTCCTTTTTCCTTTGCAGCTCTTAATATTCCTTCTTTATTCTGTATGTTTTGTGTTTTGATTATTATGTGGTGAGGGAACTTTTTTTTTGGTCCAGTCTGTATGGTGTTCTGTAAGCTTCTTGTACCTTCATAGGCATATCCTTCTTTAGGTTGGGAAAGTTTTCTTTTTAGTTTATGATTTTATTGAATTTATGATTTAGTTTATGATTTTATTGAATAAATTTTCTATGTCTTTGAGCTAGAATTCTTATTCTAACCCTATTATTCTTAGGTTTGGCCTTTCATGGCATCCCAGATTTCCTGGATGTTTTGTGTTAAGAATTTGTTGGAATTAACATTTTCTTTGATCCTCTATCCTAGCTTCAATGCCCGAAGTTCTCTCTTCCATCTCTTGCATTCTTATAGCACGATTAATAAAAACCCAGAGACAGAAATTGCAGTTCAGCCTGAAGGTCAGAAAAGCAAAACAGTTAACCACCGGCTCTTACCTTCACCTCAGCCTGAAGTGGCCATCCTGCCTCTAGGAATCTCAGAATGAGACTGTGTGTGAGAGCTATCTCCTCCTGTCTTATATTCCTCTCTAGTGCTGGGATTAAAGGTGTGCACACTACCACCCAGTTTCTATGGCAAACTAGCGTGGCTACTGGGGTTAAATGTGTTTGCTGCTGGGTCTGGAAAGCTTATCAGTGCGCTGTTTTACTCTCTGAACTTCAGACAAACTTTATTTAATAAAATACAAATGAAATATCACTACACATTCTGTTGTTTATGCTCGCAACTGTAGTTCCTGTTCATTTACCCAGATTTTCCATTTCCAGAAAACCCTCAGTTTGTGTTTTCTTTATTGCCTCTATTTCAGTTTTCAAATCTTGAACTGCTTCCTTCACTTGTTTGATTGTTTTTTCATGGTTTTCTTTAAGGAATTTATTGATTGCTTTCAATTTTCTGTTTGTCTTTTCCTTTATTTCTTTAAGGTAATTTTTCGTTTCCTCTTCAGGGACTCTATCATCTTTGTAAAGTTATTTTTAAGGTCGTTTTCTTCTGCTTCATCTGCGTTGGGATGGTCAGGTCTTGCTGCTGTAGAGCCACTTGTTTATGGTGTTACCATATTGCTCTTTAAGTTGTTAATGTATTCTTCTACCATGTACCCATCTCTTCCTCCAATTGGTGCAGATGGAGCCTGTGCCTCCAGGGGTCTTTCTTCCTCCAATTGGTGTAGGTGGGGCCTGTGGCTCCAGGGGTCGCTCTTCCTCCAGGTGCAGGTGGAACCAGAGGTTCCGGTGGTCACTAATGTGACAGGGGATGATGTGAGGGCAGAGAGGATGCTGCTACCTGGTCACTGGGGCTGCGGTAGGTGGGGGAGGGGCACGGGATGTGTCCCCCAAGGGGGGGATAGTGAGTAGGGCTGTCCAGGCGGGAGCTCAGACACTCCAGGTGCGTGTGGATCGTGTGACTCAAAGCTGTTCTTTGGGTAAAGGGAATGGGTATCTTTGCCTTCTTTTTCACAGTGTTGTGGTCAGAACCTGTGGCTTTGTGCATGTTAGGCCAGCGCTTTGCTGCTGAACTCTCCTGTCAGCCCCTCTCCGTGCCATCTTAATGGAAAAGTCCTCGGTTGCTGGTATTTCCTGAGGAGGAATTCCGGAAAGAGGGAGACTTGGCGATTTGGGTGGGGATCTTTTCAAGAGATTTCCATGTGTCTAGAAATGGCCAGTGTAGAACATGCAAGTCCTACCAGGTGGCGGGGAGAGCAGGGTCTGAGGCTGGGGTCTTCCATAGTGACCTTTTATATCTGGGTAATTTGTTTAGCCAGGTAGTAGAGGATGGTAGGTAGTCATGCAGCCAGGACCTGTCCTTTGGCTCAAGGCGGTGGGAATGGGCCTGGCTGTGGGACCTGCGAGTGGCTGTACTGGCTTTAGTCTAAGTGATATTAATCAACTAGACTCTGTTTGGTACAGGCGAGGATTTCAGTGGCCTTGTGATTAGGCTAGCCACTTTGATCCTGGATTGTGGGTAGTGACATTTAGGCTGGCTGTCTTCTTCCATTCAGTCTTAAGAGAAGCAGTCTGGCTTTGGTCTAGGTCTTTGGGGGACTGTCTTAGTTGGCTCTGTGGAAGGTAGAGTGGGAGTGGGGAACATCTCTAGATGGTTCAGTGTCCCAGGATGCACAGAGACCACAGCGACTCCTCCAGAACTGTGGGTCAACTGTGAATGGTAGGGAGGCGGGTCCCTGGGTGGGGCCCAGCAGCAGCTGGTGTGGGACCTGCTGCCTCTCTTGTCTACTGCAGGAACAGAACAGCCCTGGGGCTCCAGGTGCAGGGTTTTCTATCTGCCAGTGTCCCTAGGTGACAGTGTGGAGCAGAGCCCTCCTCAGAATTAAAGTAGCAGAGCAAAGTATGGCCTTTGAGAATTACACTGGGGATTTGGGGATTATTTCTACAATGAAACCTTGGAAAGCTGCCAATGATGCTGTGGGAAGACGCAGATGTCATTCAACTCCCTCTATGTCACATTCTAGAAATAGAGGCCCAAAAATAAGGTATAGATGCCCACTGTGGCTAAGTAACATACACAAAGTCATTTTGTTTAGGGGCATAGCCATCCCTGATAATCTTTGTTTTAACAAGTTGTGTACAAATAAATTGTTTTTTTAAACACAGAGGAGTCCATTTGTCTACTGATTTTACTATACTTCTCAGTAATCTGGTTCTATGTTTTTTAAAAATTGTTATGTGTTGCTCAAGCTCCACAGTACATGGAAGCCGCTTTGCCTTTGTAATCAAGTGTTCAGTGTCAGTCAGTAAACATTTAGAAATGGTGAAAGAGCCTACTCTGAAATAAGAGGGGGGGTCCCTCAGATGAACAAGAACTTTTATTTTCAGAATATATTTATTTATTTAGTGTGTGTGAGTGTTTTGCCTGCACAGCAGAAGCTAGAAAAGAGCATCAAAGCCTCTGGAACTGGAGTTACAGATGGGTGTGAGCTGCCTAATGTAGAATTTGGTAGCTGAACTTGGGTCCTCTGCAAGAGCAGAACCTACTCTTAACCATTGAGCCAGCTCTCCAGATCTGCAGTCAGAACTTTGGAAGAAGCAGCAATGATGGTAGAAGGAGGAACAATGACAAAGGAGGCAAAGTGGCAGAAGGAGGCTTTCTCTTTGCTCTGTTTGCAAACTAGAAATTTCTTATGTTGGAGACTAAACAAATATTGATTTTGGGTATTTGTGAGTACATATGTTCTTTGGTGTATATGTGGTTTTTTGGTATACCTTTGGACATGTATGCACTGTCTGTATTTATATATGTGTCTTAGTTAGGGCTTTATTGCTGTGAAGAGACACCATGACCGCAGAAACTCTTGGAAAGCAAAACATTTAATTGGGGCTGGCTTAGTTTCAGCCATTTAATTGGGGACGGCTTAGTCTACCATCAACATGACAGGAAGCATGGCAGCACGCAGGCAGACACGGTGCTGGAGAAGGAGCTGAGAGGTCTGCATCCAGATCCACAGGCAGCAGGAAGAGAGAGTGACATTGAGACTGGCTTGAACATTTGAAACCTCAAAGTTCACCCCCAGTGGCACACTTCCTCCAACAAGGCCACACCTCCTAATGGTGGCATTCCCTATGAGCCTGTGGGGACCATTTTCATTCAAATCACAACTTGTTAGTTTGATCAACACATAACCAATTAACTAAGTTTTTAATGACCTTAAACTCTTTTATGGGAATGAAGAGAATAAAAAAAAAGCATGAATAAATTTCATAGAATCATGAACATTTTAATCTTCTGGATTTCTTGAATTTTGATGAATCTCAGTCTCCCAAACCTTTACATTGCATCAGTTTATTCTTGGAATGCATTTAGTGTGTGCCTACTGTGTCTCGGGGTCTCAGGGGCAGGACCTTAAGGAGACTGGAGCTTTCTGGGGTGATGAAGACAGAAAAACCACATCTCCATGGTATAGAAACATATGACAAACATATCATAACAGGATTCCCCAGAAACTTCGTACCATTCAGAAGAGGGATTTGGGTCATTTGAGTCTGGAGTCAGGCAGGAGTTGGAGAGGATGAAACATTGTGACTCACTTAGGTTGGTAAGGTTGTATAGATCTTGACTCTAGATTTTGGGAGAGGCTGTTCCTAAGACACACACACAATGGGCTGGAGGGAAGGGGTGAGAGTATCAAATGCAATTTCACTCGGAGGCTGAAATATAAAGGCGATTGTAGGCTCATCTCGGTTCTTTCACCTGGCAGATGCCCGTCCCTTAGACCTCTTATGGAAGGTGCTCCATTGATGAAGCTGCTCTTGCTTGTGCCTGGTGTGTGATGCTACACAGTCCCAGAAATGCTCCCACCTTTCTCTAGCTCCACACTTCCCTGAATACCCCCTTTTGCACATTGTGGGCTTGGGTGTTTGCACCCCTCTTGTAGCAGAGAGGGGTGCTGCTGCCTGTCAGTCAGGAAGATACATTCTCAGCACGCCATGCTGTGGCCCCACAGAGACCCGGTTCCAAGAGGATTGCAAATGTAATCACAACAGTTTTTATTAGCAAAAGAACAGCAGGATCCCTTCTGCTGTCCATATGGAAAGATCCCGATGGGTATTCATGAAGCAGTTTGCCATGTGAACAGCCGTGTCTAAAACTCCTTGTCCAATTACCTTTGAACTTGCCCCCCACTTTTTTGCTGTGGTGGCTGCCGCTGCTGAATGCAAAATGTCTTAAATTTTGTTTTTGTTTCTACCAAAGAGGGGGAGGAGCCTTCTTTCCTCTGTGTGGCCTTGCTTTGCAGGCCAGCCAGTGGTGATCTAGACAAGACCCAAGAGTTTGAAGTCTTGGTCACTCATGATTGCTGTCACAGTGTTTTAATCAATTTCATTGTCCTATATAAAACCATCCAGCTGACTGGGTCAAATCACAGCTTCTGGCGAGGCCTCTCAGGAGTGTTGGGACACTGGTGACAGGCTCAAGAGCTTATTGATTGGTGCACTGCTTTCTTGCCTTGTTCGCAGGCTGTCTCGGCTTGGTATAGGACTTTTGTGACCATCCTAGTTTGGAATCTTAGTCTTTCCTGATTCAAAATATTCCTTCTCATATCAATGACAGACTAGATTCTTGGAGAGACAATAGTAGTTTTTGTTTCTAGAGGAAGGGAATACACTGGAAACAAGGTTAAAACAGAAGCATCTCTCTTCTGCATGTGGTCGGTGCTATTGTGTGTTGTTTTTGTTCTTTTAGCTTTTTGGGGGGCCCACCACCAAGTCCCAAATAAATCACACACGGAAGCTTATTCTTAGTTATAAATGCCCAACCTTAGCTTGGCTTGTTTCTTGCCAGCTTTTCTTAACCTAAATTAACCCGACTAACTTTTGCCTCTCAGCTTTTATCTTTCTCTATTTCTGTATACCTTTCTTTGCTTCTTCCTCTGTGGCTTGCTGGGTAGCGGGATGACTGGCCCCCAATGTTGTCCTCTCCTTGTTCTCTTGCTCTTCCTTTTCTTCATTTGCAGGTCTCCTTCTATTTATACTTGCTGCCTGCTAGTCCCATGTTGCAAGGAACCGCTTGTTCGTCCTGGCCGCCCAGAACTGAAATAACCACACAGAAACTGTATTAATTAAATCACTTCTTGGCCCATTAGCTCTAACTTCTTATTGGCTAACTTTTACATCTTAGTTTAACCCATTTCTAGTAATCTGTATATCACCATGAGGTCATGGCCTACCAGCAAAGTTTTGGCATGTCTGACTCTGGCAGCTTCATAGCATCTCCCTCCGCCTCTTCTTCCCAGCATTCCATTTAGTCTTCCCCACCTAGCTCTGTTCTCCTATAGCTCTGCTATGGGCCCAAAGCAGTTCCTTTATTAACCAATGAAAGCAACACATAGATAGAGGACCTCCTATACCAGTCCCACCTATTCTTGCTCCTGCCTTGCTATTGACCGTTCATCTCTTTATTAGGACTATTAGGTGTTTTAGACAGGCACAGTAACACACTCTCACAGAATTAAACAAGTGCAGTGTAAACTGAAGTTACATACCTGAAAATAATATTCCCCAACACAGTGCCAAACTTTGAACTTCATTGGCTTGAAGAGGCCAGAGAAGTGGGGTCAGGCAGTCTGAAGTCACCCTTCTGAGTCCATGACAACCCACAACTGGAGGAGCATCCAGTCAGGCAAATATCATTTGATCATCGGGGCCTTAGATCTGTCCTAGCACCCAACTCTGGGAACCCAAGGGGACAACTGTCATTGTGCCTGCTTCCCTGACCACCTTCTAGCCAAAAATCTGTTTTCCTTGGGAGCTCCAGGCTCTCCTGCTTTTAGGGACGGGGCCGTTTTGAGCTGGTTTTCTTCCTCTTCTCCATGGAATGGGGGTAAACCCAGCATTAATCTGCTTGGAATGGGTCTACTTGGGTCAAGATAAGGCTGACTTGGACCTTTATACATAGGCTTCCTTTCAAGCAGGGCATGTGAGCTCTGGAGGCCTGGGATGGTTACCTAGGTGTCACCTGGGACAAAGATGCTGAGAACATCACTGTTTGGACCCAACAATGTTCAAGTGACACCATCTCTGATTTTTGACCCAGAACTGATAGACTTTCTTTTGTACTTAGGTTGCTGAGAGAAACTTCCAGGCTAAAGATTCAGCCAGATAATCCTTTCCTAAGAGTCAGTGGTTTTGTTTTGTTTGTTGGTTGGTTTTGTTTTGTTTATTTCATCTTCTGTTTTTAATATGACTTACAACTTCCCTTTCCTGGCCAGGATGGGGCTTCCCATGTGACTGAAGGATAGTTAGCCTCTTCCCCTGGTGTGGTGGCCCATATGGCCATGTCAGATGGAGTTGTCCACAATCCTGGCTCAAGGGAGCAGCTCATTAGATCATGCTAATGATGCTGTGGCACACATTTCCAGGCTTTCTCTGCTTCCCATCTCTGAAGACAGAACCACCTAAGGTGGGCTTTGGAGTCAAATAGCTCTGGATGCTTCTGCCACTGTCATTTCTAGTGGCAAAAACTGAGTTTTTGGCAAGGTATAAAGGTCGTCTTTTAAAAACAAGTGATGGTGGAGTAATAGAGCACCCATATATAAGAAATAAAATTAGACTCCTAGCTTGAATGATTAGGCAAAAATTAGGTCAAAGTGAATGTTAAATCTGAATGTAAAACCCCAAATGTAAAAGTTCTAGAAGAAAATATTAACAGCTGTGGTTTAGGCAAAATTCTTAAATACAATCCATTGAATGGAAATATCAACAGTTGGACGTTATTCAACGTAAAATCACCTTTTGGTCATTGAATAAAAGGACAAGCCACAGGCTGGAAGGCATTTTATCTTATCAGGATTTTATCTTATCCAGTTCTCCACATCCCACCTCACGCCATTTTACTTCATCCTGAACCCAGGGCTCACCTGAGCAGACACTGCAGCTCACTGCATTCAGAAGTTCACTGGATCCAGGGGTTTAGAGGCCCAGCCCCCACCACTAGCTTCCGGACCTCTGCACCTTTGTGCTGAAGTATGAATGGCAGGGGGCTCCCCATGGTCAACCACACTGGCCAGGTCAGGCCAGGCCAACTTAGGCTTCTTCATTGTAGTTCTGTGTTTTGTTAATGATGCAGCTCGTGCAGCTTGGCTTCTCTCTCTTAGGCACAGTTTCCTCATCTGCAAAAAGAGGATGATAAAGCCAGGCAGTGGTGGAGCAAGCCTTTAGTCCCAGCACTTGTTAGGCAGAGGGAGGTGGATCTCAGTGAGTTCGAGGTCAACCTGGTCTACAAAATAAGTTCCAGGGCAGTAAGAGCTGTTACACAGAGAAACCCTGTCTTGAAAAACAAAAATAAATAAATAAATTGATTAATTAAAAGAGGATGATAAATCTGGCTTGTTGGATAATTAAAAATAAAGACTGAAGAGAAAGGATTGAATTGCCTAACCCTGGCTAAGCAGGGTCACAGCAGGGCCAGGCAAACCTTTGGGGATGTTGGGGGAGGAGTGGGGCGGGAGGAGAGGAAGAGAATATGCTGTAGCAGGGCATTTAGCAGGCAAGCTGAAACAAGGTTATCATTTTAACAACTGGCCCATCACAGATGTGCCTGCTGGGCAGTACCTAGCATAGAGATGTGTAAGGAAAACAAGTTAGTGTTTGATTCAGGGGCATCACCTGTATGTGCTGTTAACTGCTAGGAAGCGCACGCTCTCATTTTTAAAAAGCTCTAATATTTAGTATTTACCTTTGTATGTCTGTGTGTGTGTGTGTGTGTGTGTGTGTGTGTGTGTGTGTGTGTGTGTGTGTGAATACCATCCACTTCCAGAGTCAATTTCGAGCAGCCAACATGTCCTCTTGAACTTCTGTTTTACAAGAGATGTGTTGTGGCCACCGTCATATAGAACTCTCACTCTCTCTCTGTCTCTCTGTCTGTCTCTGTCTCTCTGTCTCTCTCTGTCTCTCTCTGTCTCTCTCTGTCTCTCTCTCTCTCTCTCTTTGTATGGGGGGGCAGGCATCAGCACCAGGTGTTTCTCTTGATTAATCTCCACCTCTCCTTTGGGATCTGCTTTCTCATTGAACCTGGAGTTCGATGACTTGGTTAGGCTCACCAGCCAATGAGTTCTAGGGATCCACTTGTCTCCACCCATCAGCACAAACATGCATCACCGTGACCAATGTTTTACATAGGTGCTGGGGATCCTAACTCGGGGCTTCATGCTTGTGTGGCAGGCAGTTTGCTGACTGATTTATCTCCCCAGCCCCTTTCATTTTTTAATATGCTTATTGTAAGTTTGCATGATCTAGTTTTCAATGGTTTCTTTAACAATTGGCTTGCCAGATTTTGGAAGTTTAACCATTGCCTCTTGAGAGCTGTCTCAAGGCCACCTGTGATCAAAGCTCACACCTGCCAGGATGCTAGCCACACCTTTGCCTGTTTGCAGGTTTGAGACTTCTCTTCATGCATTTACTTTGTCCTGATACCTGGCTTCCCCTTCCCCACTTCCTGCTTGTGGTGTCTCTATTCCAGGTAGGCAGTGCCCATCCAAGGAGACATGCCTGATACCAAAAGGTTCTTGGGCCTTTTCATCTGTACACTTTATTCAACTCCATTGATCAGCTTTGTTCCTGAGCTGGGGCCTGATGGAAAAGTGCTATCTTGGGAAAGAGAAGAGTGTGGGTAAAGGAGAGCACACTCTGGGGGCAGAGACACAGCTACAGAGGAGGAAGGTTTGGCTCTTTTTGGCAGGTTGCTGGTTCCCCAACTCTTGGCTGCTGTCCTCAAGAGTTTCAGCTGGTAAAGATGCTTGCCAAATGAATCTTCACCCCCTTCCCCCACGCACAGAAATTTCTCCTGCCAAATTCAGTCCTCCAATCAGAGATAGTCACTGTTGGCTGGTGCAACTAAAATCAAAGCAAGAACAGTGGTGCTGGGGTGGGAAATTCATAGTCCCTTGAGATCCTGCACGTCTGTATATCACAAAGTTATCAAATGAATTAAAGGGCCAAAGCGATCTGGGGAGACTGCTTAGCCAGTAAACTGTATAAGAACCCAACTTTGATGCCAACATGCAAGTAAAAATTCTGGGTGTGGTGGTGTGTAAGTAATCCCAGTGCTGGGGAGGCAGAGACAGGAGGGTCATGGGCTAACTGGCCGGCCAGTATAGCCTAATTGATGGCCTCCAGACCAATATGGGATCCTGTGTCAAAAGAGGTGAACCTTGTTCCTCAGGATGACATCTGAGGTTATTCTTGCCTCACATGTGCACATATAAGCTGAGCACAGGGTGCTCCATCCAGACACTCAGTAGGCAGGCCTACTATCAAGCCTTTATTTTAGGGACATCTGCAGAAGAAGCTCATTCAAAGGACCAGAGAGGACATAATTTGAAAACAGGAATGACCTTATTTTTTGGGTTCAGAATGAGAAGGAAGAGAGAAGAGGAAAGCTAGATTTGGAAGACAGTAAATGGTTCAAAGAACAGAGACTTTTGCCTGTGGTTGTAGTTTAGTTGGTAGTTTACACAGCAAACAACAAAGCCTGCTTGTTCTCCAGCACCACACAAGCTGGGTATGGTGGCGCAGGCCTGTAATCCCAGCACTTGGGAAAACAGGTTAGGAGAATTAGAAGTGCAAGGTCATCCTTGACTATGTAATAAGTTTGAGACTAGCCTGGACTACATGAAAGTCTGTTTCAACAAAGCAAAACAACAGCAGTAGCAACAAACAGAGACTTTAGGGCAAACTGATACCATTCAAATTTAGAATTTTAAGGCTTTCAACTTGCCTGACCTGACCTGTATAATCTTGGTCATATTAGTTACCACCTCAGAGTATCACATCCAGGAGAAGCATGATGGATGTTGCTGGCGCTTGGTCCCTGTTAGTTAGCTCTCTCCATCCCTCACTGGCCCCGGAGACTTCTGACAACCACCTGTGGTTTGGTTGCAAGTCACAGGTCAATTGATATTAGGAACTGCTGTTCCTGGTGGAGAATAGATCCCTCATTTCTCAGCCCTCAGCGTGATGCTGTGGCATGCTGGTAGATCCCCAGAGAGCCTCAACAGATGGAGCCTCACATGACTGCATTAGTGGGGTTCTCTCTCCTGCATTCATTGTCTTTCCTCACCCCAGTTGGTGCCTTTTGGAGCCATACTGCAAATAAACTGCCTACTTGAACTTGGCCGCTTGCCTCAGCATCTCCTGGAAGAACCTGTTGTAAGGAAGTACATACGTCGTGGAAGTTTGAGAATTAAGTAGGAAGACACATAATCCATTTAGGGAAAAATAGCATGCAGAGAGCCACACATAGTGGGGATCTGAGTAGGTTCTGTCCCATCTCTGCCTTTCTGTGACCTTCTCAAGAAGGATCAAACACAGTGAAACCATCTTCTTTCAAGTTCCCTTCCCAATTTTCCAGGAGCTATTGGTGTTCTGTCTACACGTGGAATGGGCAAGTAGCTATGGGCAGGGTGGTCTCCTTCACTGACTGGAGCCTGCGCCTCGGCAGGGAGTGGAACTCCCCGCCCATGGGGGTAGAAGTGGAGCCTCTGGGAGTTCTTTTGGGGACTAAACAGACTCAAGGATTAATTAGCTAATGCCTGTGGAGTGCCTAGGAATGTCAAGTACCGAGTGTGAAGTACCATCATTGAGATGGCTTCCCCTCTTTAAGCCCTCCATGAGAGATTCGTCGATTACCACGTTCAGAGGAGCGGCTGCTGCTTCTCCAGTTGGGGCTCTCAGCCAGGCAAATATTTACAGTCCACATCAGGCACCGAGGGCCGCACATCTTCTAGAGCTTTGATCACAGCCCCCTTCCAGATGCAGCAGATGTTAGCTTGGGGAGTAGTTTAGGATGGCAGCTCCTCCAAGGTGTCCACTTTGGAGCTGTGCCACCCAGCATCTTCAGCCTTAGGCTACCTTCTTCTTTGACTTATGTAACCATGGCTAGAGGTCACAGAGGAGTCTGTCCTTCACCATTTATCCAGGGATCTGGAGTTGTGTTCCCTCCAAATCTGCCTTCTTCTATTGGGCTGGCATTGCAACCCTCCCTAACATTCAGGCATCTTTACTCCCTATCCGTCTTAGGTTTTCTGTTGCTGTGATAAAACTCCATGGCCAAAAGCAAGTTGGGGAGGAAAGGGTTAATTTCATCTTAACTCTTAGGCCACACCTCATCAGTGAGTGAAGTCAGGGCAGGAACTCAAGGCAGAAACCTGGATGTAAGAACTGACCATGGAGAATGCTGCTTACTGGCTTGTTCATCATGGCTTGCTCAGTCTTCCTTATCCTACTCAGACCTACATATCCAGGGGTGGTACCACCCACATCAAGCATGAATTAAAAAATAAGTCTGACAGAGTTGCCTATAGCACAATCTTATGGAGGCATTTCTCAGTTTAGAGTCCCTCTTTCCAAATAATTCTGGAGTGTGTCCAGTTGATAGACAACTGACCAGGACACCACCCTAGTGACCAGCTGCCTCCCAAGTTGTACTCATTCTGATGTTCATGTCCTTCTTTTCCCCACCTTGTTGCCACTGTGCTGGCTCAGGGTGCTGACCACTCTCTGATCTGTTGCTTTCATCTCCTGGACCACTCTCCTAGCCTCCCGTGTGTTCCTCACACAGCCTGTGGAAGCTCATTCTGAAACCAGTTCCTTAGTGAACATCCATCCCATTAGCTGTCTATGCTTATGGAATAGAACCCAAACTCTTAGTATTCCCAACACTCACCATGACTTGGTCCTAGCTGACCTCGTTCATCTTATTTCCATCTCCCCTTCTATGTTCCTAATGCTTGAGCGACTTGAACTGACTCTGCGTTCAAGGCCACTGCCCTATTGGGTCATCCCAGATATTAGACTAGTCCGCTTCCTTTCCTTCATGCTTTCTACATCCACATCTATGTTTAGAAAACAGTTAACTTCTTGTTTTGCTCTCCATAGCAATATGCCCCATGTCGTGCAAGAGGTTCGGGTTTGATGATGAACAAGGAGCGGGTCTCCTACCTCCTGTCTGTGGCTGAGTGGGGCTGTAATATAGTTTTCCTACAGCAGCATCAGAGAGCCTTACATATAGCCCCCCAGGTTGCCTGCTGTCTGGCTGTAACTAAGAATGGGTAAGAGAGTTTGTCTTTTCTCACATCCTTCACAGAGCTCTTTGCACCTAATATTTACCCCCATGTCAGCAATTATTAGTTGTTCAATGCTTGCTGAAGTAACATAAACTTAAGACTTCTGAGATGACTGTGTATGCTCAGAAGATGCGCTGTGATTTCAAGCTGGGCTCATAGAATGCCACAGCCAGTGTGGGATTCTGTGGAATCAATGTCCGACTTGATGTTTGTTCCCCAAGTCCCTCCCCATCCTTGGCTCTTCAGGTGGCTGCTGTTCTGCAGCTGTCACCCCTGAGAAGGCAGGGATGTGAAGATTGAGGTTCCATTTGGATAAACAGGAATTCAGACAAGGGCATTTTCTTGGCTATTTTGAGCTTTGAGAAATGGGGAATCTAAAGCTCTGCTGTGTGAGTGGCAGGGGCAGTGAAGAGAAAGGGTGCAGCGCACTCTGGAGGAGTCCAGCCTTCACCGGTGGGAAGGGGGCCACTGTGGTGCTGGCCAGACATTAGGTAGCAGGACAGCTTCATTTTGGGTTGCTTCTTCTCTCTCTACAAAGAAACCACAATATGAGGTGTCCTTATCTGCCTGGGGTTAGAAACACTGACTTGCCTGATGCCAGGGTTGCATAGGACAACCTAGAATTGGGGTTCTTGGGACTGTGTCAGCTCTGGGCTTAAGATAAAGGCCCTGTGTCAGATGCGCCTTTCTGCTCAGTTTTGTTTGGTCTGCCAGTGTTTTAAGAAGCACAGCTAATATTTTTAAACGATCACTTTGCAAGCAAGGTCACGCCTGCTTTCTTTTAAAGAGAAGTAGAAGGGGGAGGGGAAAGGAGGAGGAATCGGGCTCCTTGCTCTTGTAAGACAGCAAATGGAGAGCTGGGGTCAACAGTGACTGCCTTGTGGACAGAGGGGGCGGCATCGCTGGGTCATGGGAATCACCTGGATTGCGTCGCTTATCTTCTGTCCTGACCTGTGGCCTGGCCTTAGGTCAAGGAAAATACCCTGCTCCAGTGGAGAACCTTTGCGACTAAGAAGGAGGCCAGAATGATGCAGTACAGTTGTGTGTGTTCATGTGGTAGCATGCCAGAGCATGGCAAAGTTCCTGTTGGACTTTCTTCCCATCTCTCTTACCAGAAGACTTAGATTGGTAACCTGGAGATGAATAGGTATGTACCCAAGATACCTTCATGGCGCCCTCATGAGTTGATGGAACTAGAGATCAAACCCATGACCAGGAATCTTTCTGATTACGAGAACATTTCTTCCCCACCCCCTCCTTCCTTTTGTACCTCTCATTTGTGGCCATCAGCTCCCTTGCAGACTGGGGAGAGATTGTGATGAGGAGGGCTGGGGAATAAAGGGGAGGGGAGAGGCCAGGGCTGCTCAGGATAAAGGCTGAATGCAGGGGCGTTCAAAAGCCACTGGGCACTGAGCGAATTAAGCCATGCCTGTCTCCGTTGCCTGGGTACTCTTTATGCATCTCATAATACTATTGTTCAGCCAGAACCCGGGGCCAGAACCATCAGTCTTTGCAGGTAGCAGCCAGAGCCAGCTCGGCAGCAGGAGAGGGAGAGGATGGAATATTTCAGCTTGAAAATAGAGCAGCTGTACAATAGAGCCAGCCTGGTTTGTCTCTGGGCCCCACCTGTCCCTTCTCCCACCTCAAAGTAGCAGCATGAATCAGTTCACTGCGGCAATGGTCCAGGCGATGTGACTTGCATTCCTATCAGCTACCTGATTGCGGTCCCTGGATATGTGAGGCACAGGATGTGCCTGGCATACCAAACCATCATCCTCGTGCTGCAGCTCCAGGTAGAGCAGGGGATCCTGCAAGGCCAGCATTGGCCTTCATCTTGTCCTGAGTCTCTAGGACAGTCCTAAAATCCCGGGACTGCTTTTGATAGGGCCCTAGTTGGTCTCAAAGATGCCCCTGACAAGCCCCTCCATTTCCCTGCAGACAAAGGCTTGAAAGGGGATGAATTGCGCAAGTCTAGAGGCTGCTGTTACTAATACATTATTCTGACACACAATGAGCTGCAAAATTTCCTTGAAAGAAAGAGCCTGGGCCTTCAGAGGGTGTGCATGGCTCCAGCTGAGTTCAGTCCCTTGCAAACCTTGCCCTACCTTCCTGGAGACCTAGGGATACCAGGTTCCTCACCATGATGCCAAAGTGCTTGGTGCTTGTGGATGGCACCTATTGAGAGGATGCCCAGCTCAGGACCAGAAGGACCAGGGCATGTTTGCGTGAGGTTGGGGGTGGGGCTTCACAAAACCTCCCAGGAGAGCCCTCTGAAACAACAATCCTTCAAAAAATGGCGGCGCTTATCCTCTGCTGACAAAAGAGTGAGCGGAGCTCTCCCCGGAGGTGGATGAAGCACGCACTGCCTTTTATCTCCCCTTCGCTTTGAGAGGGGAGCCGGCTGGTGCAGAGCGTGGTGGGGAGCCATAGAGAAGGCACTCCGGAATGAAAAGCATAATCTCTCGCTCCCCAAACCAGGAGGGGAGGTGGCTTTCATCCCCTGTGCTACAAGGCTCTCCATCCTGGAGGCATCTGAATGGGAGTGAGGGCTTGGAAGGATGCTACACAATGCAGTACTATATTGCCTCTCCCCAGGAGCCCAGGGCAGGCCAGGGGTACACAGCATCTAACTTTGAAACCAAGCCTCCAATCAGCGATTTAAATAAGAAATATAATCTCATTGAACACCAAGAGCTGTCGCTCGGAGACGCTTCCATTTACAAGGCACTTGAAGAGAGTCCCCAAGCCTCCAGTTTATCAGAGCAGCCAGCTTTGGACTATTTCCCTGCAAGAGGGATGCTGGGGAGGAGGATGGGAGCCGAAGTGGCTCTTAGGAATCCAGGCTGCAGGCAGCTCAAGAGGGTGGGGGTGGGGGCACTGTGCTTCAAGTGCTTGCCTTCTGTAAGGAGGTGGGTGAGATCTCAGGCCAAGAGATGCTCTGAGAAGACCCTGTGACTGGACAGGAGGGCCTCAAAGTTTTGCCTGTCACCTTTGGGGAGACATCGCCCTGAGTACCTGCCATATTCTTTCACAGCCTTGTGCGTTTCTGAGGATCAATGACTAGAAAGACACAGAGGACCAAGTTTCCCTTATGAGACCAGGCCTGCGAGCAGATGGGTGTGTGCTGGACTGACTGAGCCTCTTCTGCGTGGGTCCGGTCGTTTCCAGGCCTTGCCTTATCTGCCTTGGGGGATTCTGGAGACAGCTTTGTCTGGAGAGGGAGACACTGGTGCTTGTGATTTGGGCATGCCCTTGAGGGTTACTGGAGCAAACCAGGAGCCAATCACCACAGTAGGAGTCCTGAGGAAAGTTCTCTTCTATTTTAATCCATGTGCAGAAACTCATTCACAGCCTCAGTTTCCCCATCTGTAAAAGGCCAGCTGAAATGAATGACAGATTATGCCAGGCAGGCGGGCTCTGCCCCATAAGGGATATTTCTACCACGGAGAAGGCGTGGCTCCATCTCACTCACAACCCATTGCTCTAGTTCTGGCTGTGCCAGCTCTGTCTCATCTTGCCCCACCCTGTTTTGCTCAATTCTGTCATCTCATTTGCTTCAAAATCCAAGATGTCGATGTCTGTTCCATGATGGTGGGAAATAGGGTGTTGGTGTGAGCTGGAAGGCTGCCTGGAGGAAGTGTCTGAGGGGGCGGGAAAGCTGTGAAGAGGAGAGAGGTGAGGAGCAAGTAGAGAAGAATAGAGAGGTTGGGAGACCAGCCTACTGCCAGGCTTCCAGAGAAGAGTGCTGGGAGACAAGCATGCAGGCCTCTTTGGCGACTTTGGGTCACCCCAGTGTCATTGACCTTTGGAGGAAGAGGTAAGATTGAAGCAGGTGCATCCTGGAAGCACAGTGTCCCAGAGGCGTGGTAAAGACGGGCCTCTTTAGTCCAGAGAAGAGTCAAAGGCAGGTGGCAGGTACCCACCCTGCTTCTTCCCCAGTCTCTAAGGTAGAAGTCAGGGAGCTCTTTCCTTACCAGTCACCGCCAGTCACTCTTCTCACTCCTGGGCTGTATCCCATACTAACCATACCACGAGCTTCTCCTTGTACCCATTCCACAGATGGAGAGGGTAAGATCAGACATGCTCTAAGTGTGGCTGGAATCTTCTACTCAGGACAAGGCAGGGTGAGCACAGGCAGAGGATTCTTGTGTTTTCTTTGTCTTCTTGCCTCAGGTGAGTGGGACCCCCCCCCCCGGTCTGCACCCTTGTCACACCTTAGGACAGGAAGACTTGGCTTCATTTAATATTTTCTTCCTCTCAACCAAGAGACAAATTGTGCCTGTGTGCCCATATCCTAGAGTGCCAGAAGGTGCGAAGAGAAGGTCTCAGCCCTGTGTCCCTCTGTGCTCATTTGTCTGACTGCCATCATCCTTCTGAGAGCCATCCATCAAGGCTATCCCTTCACAGCCTGCTCACAGAGCTGCTACTGTGTCCTTCAGCTACAGGAACCAGAGGGAGCCACAGGCAACAACACTTAGCTGTGTCCACCGTGGTGATAACTGCACACTTGATGGGCTTTGTCTCACCCAACCTCCACAACGGCCAGCGGACACCCATTTTTGCCATCCACCGACATGGAACCTGACACCCAAGGAATTTTGTTCACTCACCCACAGTTTACAGGCACTTTGAAGGTGCTATAGCTATGAAGAGTCCAGACTTCTCCCAGCCTTTCCCTGCTTAGGCTGCGGGAGGACAGGGCAGGTACTTGGTAGTGAGTGGCGGCTTGCAGTGTTAAAGTACATCTGTGGCCTTTGCTCAGAGGAGGATAACCCTGGCCAAAGTCATCCGAGGACCTCAGACATCTGTGTCCAGATATTAGAACTCTGGGCATCCCACCACCTGGTTTATTAGCTGGCCCAGGTTGCTAGGGACCCTGTCCTCTCTCCCTCCACCTGTGTTATCAATGACTGCTTTACCAAGTCTCCCTGGGAGTGGTTTTGAATCTGGAATCCGAGCCTCCTTGCCATGCTCCTGTCCTTCTTCTGGGGCACCTGTTTCCTGCTTGTGTCTGGCCTCATCCTACAGGATGCTTCTTTCCAGGGACCAGAGTTCTTACCAGAGACATCCTAATCTGCTGCTGGCTTCTCTGTGGTGATCTTGGCCCCCATTCTCACACCATGGTCTTGCTTCACCCCAAGCAGCTATGCCATTCTGGTCTTGCTGCTTGGTAACTCTTGGCTCCTTGTGCAGACTCAGCTTAAGCTGGTCTCCCTCGGGTACTATGGCCTGAATAGCTTGGTCCTGGAAACCTGATCGGCATGATGAGGAAATGAAGAAAGGACACAGAAAATCTGCGATTAGGAGGGCCGTGCACCAACTATGCAACAATCTGGAATCTCAGCGCGTTTATTATGTGTAGCAGAAGGAGTGGTTAGCTAGTCTTGGTGGCTCTTAGGAGGGGAGCTATCTCAGGTTGTAGTCATCTGAGAGGAGGAAGCTTGATCATAAATAGTCTCACTTGGGCCAGAGGAAAGCTTTGTCATCCCCCTGAACCTCAGACAGAGGAAGGCTTTACCACTCACATTGGTCTGAGACCAATGTGAGTGTGTGTGTGTGTGTGTGTGTGTGTGTATGGAGGCCTGAACTTCTGGGATTAAACTAGGCCCCAGTGTCCTCCTTATAAGCCATGTGTCCTCCATCATTAGGTTCAGCCCCCAGGCCTGAGCTCGCTCACATACAATAGAAGATGATAGTAATTCCTTTATCGTGACTTTGTGGGAGGGGCTCCAGCGGTGATGTTGCTATGCCTGGCCCAGGCTAGGTACAGAGAAGCATATGAGGCTTGGTTGGAAGCTTCTCTAAGGCCAGGAGGGTAGGGCTGGAACTTGATTCTGAATCGCAGCACTGTGAGGTGAAGAACCACAGGGAAAGCAGAAGAATTCAGGACAGTCTCTGGAGTTTGAGGCCACAGACCGAAGCCAGGCATGCAGAAGCTAGTCTCTTGCTCATTTTCGTTCACAGTCAAGGTCAGAGCTGACTTTGGCTTTTTACAATGTGGGCAGAGCTGGACTGTGGGTGGGGAGGCTGAGTAGAGAGAGAGGAAGCCCACCCCTTTCATTGATGACCTGCTATGGTGGGGGCAGATGTGCTCACCTCTCTTGAGTCCACGGGTACCAGCTTTGGTGTGGCAAGCCACCTCCAATTTCTGGTTGCATGACTATAAGTAATATTTCCCTTGGTCCCCATAGAGAGAGTGTGACAGTATAGAAGGAAATCACCCAAGGCTGAGTGCTGGCTGCTAAGTGGAGCCTAGGTGGGCCTGGTACTGTTACTTCATTTCCAGATGAGGATGTAAGTAAGGCTGGAAAAGATCCAAGCGGAGAACCCAGGACTACCCAGTTATCAGGGACAAGCAACGAACGAGCCACTCCAGGCCTCCGTGGGGTGGGGAAGCTGCCCACCAGCAGACCGCGTACAGCAGGCAGCTTTCTCCTTACAGCGCTCGTGTTGCGTTTCTTAATTTAAAATGGGAAATTCTGTATTTGGAACCTCATCCATCATTTTTGTGAGCTGGGCTCTGCGGAAAGCATGGGGAAACATTTAGATTTGCAGCTTGAACTGTTGAAAATGGGAAACAATTTAAATAATATTAACATTTTAACAGCCTCCACTCAGGGCTCTGTGAAATTAACTATTATCTCTTGGAGTGTTTGTTAAATTCAGCAGTGGGTAAGTGGTGGATCCTGTGGGTGGTATTCACGTTTGGGAGGTTGGATGGGGACCTTGTGTGAGGTCTCTTGGGGCTAGTCTCACTGAGGCCCTGCTGGCAGTACTAACATTCTCATGCCCTCAACAATAGAGCCATCCTCCCTGCAGTGGAGACTGTGGATCCAACAGGGCTGAGTGTCAAGGTTAACTAGGGGTCATTCACATAAACTCTGCCCTCAACGGACCCCAGTGATGGGGGAGGTGGCAGTGGTGTTGGACATGGGCTACACATGAGAAGGAAGTGTGTGGGGGTCTTGGAAAGGGAATAAGGGTATTTCATGGAGGAGGCAGCACCTGAAAGGATCCTTGGCACCGGGCAGTCACAGAATGAGGGACAGCTCATCTCCAAGGTCTGGCTTGACTCTGGCCTTCAAGAACCAAGGGGAGGGGCCTGAAGATGATGCCAGGTAGGGCATGAGAAGATGCTCAGGACTGTACTCTTTCAACAGAGTCTGTCCAAGCCCGCATGCAGATCTCTGATAGGTCTGTACTCACAGGTACACAGGTGAAAGAATGGTCAGGCAGACATTTGCTATGCAGCTTGCTGGCCCCAGGGCTGATGATAAGCCAGGACAAGCCAAGACTCAGAAGAATAAGGTTATTGCTATTGCTGGAATGGCTTTTCCCAGGGCCTCAGTGGGAGACCTGGGCTCTGGATGGATGGGCTGCATGGTGACGAAGCTTTCTTTTTCTTTTCTTTCTTTTTGTCTCCTCCCATTTTATTTTTTATAATTTATTTTATTTCAAAAAAGAAAACAAACTATCTTTTTTTTTCATTTAATATACCAATCCCAGCTCTCCCTTCCTCCCTTCCCTCCTCTCATTCCCTCCACCTACCCACCCCCCATCCACTCCTCAAAGAGGATAAGGCAAATTGCTTTGAGGAAGGACCAAGGCCCTCCCTACTATGTCTATGATGAGCAACATATCCATCCAAAGAGAATGGGTTCCCAAAAAGCCAGTACAAGCAGTAGGGATAAATCCTGGTGCTACTGTCAGTGGCCCCACAGTCTGCCCCAGCCATACAACTGGGTGACGAAGCTTTCTGCCTGTGCTCTCTTACTCATTCTTTCCTTAGTGTGTAAGCAGTCACGGGAGAGTGAGCCAGCCATGGGGTGGTGGCCTTCCCATCACTGTGGTGCTGGGCAGATGTTGAGTGGAAGGTGTATCAGGGCCTTGTATAAAGGACTCCTGCATGGGACATAACAGCCCTATTGTGGGCCAGACAGCCCTTCCTTGGGCAGACATGGCCTTTCAGGGATGTTGTGGGCGGAATGAGACACTCCCCCCACCCCAGAGGATATACTAAAGCCCTACATACAGTGCATCACGTCTGTACTTGGTTCCTGAGGTCAAGTGAGGTCATAAGGCTAAGCGAGAGCACAGCAAGAAGGCGGTCATCCACAAGCTCGGAAGATCTCCTTAGACACTACCCCCCACACCTACCCCAGTCATCTTAATCTCAGACAAATAGGCATCAAAGCAGGACCCTTGGGGGAGGTGGGTGCATGGGCAAGGGCAGAAGAATGGGGATCTGTTGAGGTAGTGAAAAGAGTGTGGAAGGAATGGTCTATACAAGAGGTGTCAAGGGATGATGGGCTCTGGGGCCCTGCACAGGGAAAGGAAGGAATATGAGGGGAGAAAGGCTGGGAGCACAACTGGTGTCCATTGGTAAGGTTCGACCCTTCTGCATCTTGCAGAGAATGCTGATTAGAGACTCCCACCTCCCAGCAGACTCTGCTTAGTGACTTGTAACTTCTGTGTGCCCAGAGTTCTCTCATTTGTAAAAGCGAATGAGGAACCTCTACCCTGCCTGTCTCGCCTCCTCCCCAAGGCTTTGCGGGCTCAAGGAGGCAACTGCTTGGTCTGGTGAAAGTCCGACGACAGTGCTGAGGAGATGGCAAGTGTTGCTGTGGAACCACCCAGACTTCAGAGAGGCACAGTGTCAGCTGGAGTCTTGAAGGCTATTGGGGAATCAGCTGATCTCTGAAGCTTGTCACTGAGACCTGCCTTTTCTTTGCATCCCTTTTATGCCACTGTGGGTTCCACGAAGAAGGGAAGAGAGTGTTTGATATGTATAAATATTCTATTACCACCAGGGTAGAGAAATTCTGAGGCAGAACTATCATTAACGTCTGAGTCTTTGTGGACCAGAACCTGCGCTCTTGCATAAACAGCTCCCTGTGTGCCTGGTGGCCAGGACCTGCAGGTTTGGGTAGAGTGCAGGAGCTGCAAGCCGGTTTCAGCCCTACTGGCTGAGTGTCTGTAGTACAGATCTGCAAGGCAGGAGGTCTGGCTTCCTCTCCCTACACTGTATCCCTTTGCAGGCAACCAGTGGCTAGCCACTTGCTTTTTTTGATCCAAGAAAGACAATATGGTTCCTACTAGCAATGAGGGCTTTTATGAGCAGGAAAAGCAAGATGTGTATGCTGTGTACTTAAGACTGCATACAAGCACAGGATGCTGACCCCAGAGTAGCGATGCCAGGGACTCACCTCGCTGGAAGACACAATAGGGTTTGAGTAGATTTTGCCCCAGAACCATCGGGAATTTGAAAATCAGATTATCAGTACTACTCCAGGTTTAGAGCCACTTCTTCGGCATAGACCTGGGACCTTCTTCAGCAAACTCCCAGGGGATGCGCATCAGTACTGGTCCACACTCCTGTCCCTGTGGATCTGTGGAGTGGGATTCTGTCTGACTTGTCCATGGAGACAGTCAGGTCACATATCTGTGCCTGCTATTTCTTTGTGGGCTTCTAGGCCAGGAGGAGCCTTTTGTCCATGAGCTGTGGAAGTGGTGACCAAGCTCTGGCTTTGGGACAGATTTATCTGGGAATTTGCCTTCCAGACCAGTTTCTCCTTGACTTTTTGCTGTGTCGCTGGCTCTCAGATCTTCTACAAATTAACTGGGATGCCTGAGCTTTGAGCTTTGTGTCCCTGGCCTGTTGAAATTACTTGTGACTTGCCACCGTGTTGCATTTACCAGGGAGGCCTCAAAATATCATCCTACTCTGACTGTGGTTTCAGGAGTCAAACATGGTCTTTGAAAAGCTAAACTAGGGGATAACTTTCACCAGACCCTATGTCCTACTGGGTCATTGTTGATTACCCATGGTCTGGGCAGCTCAAAAAAAGTTCCAGCCTTATCAGGCATCCAGAAGAGAGCATGTGTTATAATGTAGGACAGAGTCCTGGAAACAGCTACAACCTATTCTTGTCCTGACACCATTGATGCTGTATCTTCAGACCTGAGATAGTCAGAAAGTCACCCCTTGCTGGGTGTGGCACATCACAGTCCCAGGTCCCTGCCTCTTGTCATGCCAAGGGGATCCAAGGGTAGGTATTGCCATGGTCATGACCTTTTTGCCTGTTGGAACTCCCCAAGGAACTTTAAAACATCTCTATGTGCTGGTCACACCCTGAACAATCAAGTGAGTGGCTTAGAGTGGTCCCAGGTATTTGTGGGTATTTTTTCCAGCTTCCCAGTGATTTGGCTGTGCAGCTCAAGGGAGAAGAAGGCTGCTTCAAAGCGGTCATTCTGACTCTGAAGGGATGCATGGCAATGCCTGGGGACACTCCCCATTGTTACACTCAAGAAGCTGCTGCTGATACCTGGCCCAGAGAGGTCAGGGTGCCAATCACTATGTTCTTTTTCCCATGCAGGGTGAGCTACACCCACAGGAGGGATTCTGGAGTCATCCTGCCCAAATGCCTATGGTGTGCAAAATTGAGGATAGGGGAGGTGTCTTCTAGCATCGTCTTGTCTTCTCTGAATGAATCTCGCCCCCCAGAGCTCTAATGGTTCACCTTGTTGTGAGCTGCTCTGTGCATGGAGGCCACTTGGGTTTCTTGCCATGACCAAAGGCAGTCCAGAGGCACAATAATCTTATGTATTTGCATATGATAAAGGCATACTGCTTCAGGATGCCTGGGGTGGGAGTGGGGGTGATAGTGGGGAGTGGGTGGAGGTGGGGATAAGGCTAAGAGTGGGGTGAAGGTGGGACATCGGACACAGCAACCTCTAGACAGGATGACTGAGCATCAAAGCTCACTTCTTTCTGCGGAGATGGTGGGAGCCAGCGGTGGGAGGTCCGTCCACATATCCACATGTCCACATGTCCACATGCCAGGCACTCAGGTTCCTTCCAGTCTGTTGCTCTTCTCTACCCACACACTGACACTGGTCTGTGATGAATGTTAGGGTCTAAGATACAGAGTTGGCCTGGCAAAAGTCCTCTCATGTCTCCTTTTTAAAAATTTTTTGTGAGACTTGGACTTTTATAAGCATACATGGGTTTCATTATGGCATTTTCATATATGTATACAATGTGTTTTTGTCATAGTCATTTCTTAGTCCTCTCCCACTTCTGTCAACTACCTCCTCTTCCTCTTTCCTCCCTCCCTTCCTTCCTTCCTTTCTTCCTTCCTTCCTTCCTTCCTCCCTTCCTCCCGATGACCCAGTGAGTTCCATTAGGGTCGTTTATAGGAACCTGGGCACCTTCACAGTGACAGTACTGCTAAGATGTGTGCTTCCCTTACCAGCCATTAGCTAATTATAAATCCTCAGATAGGGATGGGGCCTTGTAAGCTTCCTGCTCCTCTATGACAAGATGTTGGCAGACCCAATCTTGTACAGATCTGGGGCGGGTAATCCCAGATGCTGTGAGTTTAAGAATGCCAACAGCCATGCGATGCCCTGAAGTCAGTGTTCCATATGAGCCCAACCCTTCCTCTGGCTCTTACATTCTTCCCACCTCTCCTCCCAAAATGTTCCATGAGTCTCAGAGGGGTTGATATAGATGCCCAACTTATGGATGAACATCAGATCTTCCCTTTGCTCCTATGACAACCTGTAACGGATACAGTGCAGGTTTTATGTTGGCCCAGTTTGAGGACCAGGACTTTGCATCTGTGCCTGGAGTTGGTGGGACTGACGCCTTGTCACCCTCTCAGTCATGGTCTTCCTCTAGAGAAGCTATGGGTGGCTGTGCACTTTCTCACGTAAGCGGATTTTACCCCAGTTGTGGCTCAGGTATTGAAGTCTTTAAGGCAGTGTTTGCCCTCCAAGTTTAGGCTACACCAGGGCCATATAGTCTAAGACATGGCTCTCAATCACTGGATAGTAGCATCGCATTCTTTTGGGAAACTAGAAATGCAGATCTGGCCTGAGGTCCACTCAGACTCCTGAATCAAAAGTTCTGAGAGTGTGGCTTAATCTTGCTCTCTCTCTTTATCTGTAGAAATACACACACACACATATATACAAATATACATACATACACACATGTATATATGTGTGTGTTGGTTATTATTACTACTACTAATTTTTTAGTTTATTTCTTGAGGTAAGTTTTGCTATCAACACCTTAACTTCTTCTGCCTCAGCTTACTGGGAGGAGTGCACCACTAAAGCGCCTGGTATAGCATCTGTGCTCTAACGTGTCTCCAGGAGCTTCTGAGGTCTGCTCTCTGAAGTTTGGTCTGTGATCTGTAGACATCTTTGTACATCCCAGGCCAGAGGGGTGGTGTGAACCACAGAGACTGCAGCCAGTCTGATCCAAGAAGGAGCAGGAATTCCAAGATGTGATGCTGATCTTGGCAGTGGAACAAAGTGACTCCAAAGTCTTAACTGCAAGGACAAAGAGTAGGGGTTCTAGGTGTGAGAGGAACAGGGTGCTCTGGGCAGCTCCATCCCTTTAGGTGTCTCGTCTACTGCAAAGAAGGTTTTTGATGCCATAAACAGGATCTCTTTGCATCACAGTCTTCTGCCTTGTCTCACAGGACATGTCCTTGTCTATCTGGCTGACAATGGGTAAAAAGCACTTGGATGTTCTTCATGCTCCAGAAGTGTCAGATTGGAAGTAGTAGATTTATCCCCTTTCCACATTCTAGAGCTTGGTCATACACAAAGCAGGCTGGGAAATGGATGCAACTGGGTAGCCTGAGCCCTGTTACCTTCTTGCCTATGATGCCTTTACCATTCCAGTGCTGATTTTCTTTGTTCCATCCAAACGCTTGTGTTCTTCCTATCTCAGCCTTTGCAGATGCTCCTTCTGTCTGAACGCTGTGTTCTCTCTTGTTATCACACTATGCCTAGCTCAAGTGGCTATCAGGGCTCTCCCTACGATTCTGCCTCTGCCACTAGCTTGTTTCCCTCTCATTGATCCAACCTGCATTTGCATATTTGATGACTAAGCAGTTCTTCAGCCTGTTTATAGCTCTAGATCTAAACTCAGACCAGCACCATCAACACTAGCATCAGCTTCAGCATCAGCTTTAGCGTCAGCATCAGCATCATTAGCAAGCTTCAGCATCTTCTTCAACCTCAGCTTCAGTGTCAAAGTCAGTGCCTGCAAGGACCTTATTAGAAGTATAAATTACTTAGCCCTACTCCAGGTTTACTGAAACAGAGAATGTGCAGCGGGGCCCGTCAATGGGAACTTTAAAAGCCCTCCAAATGTGTATTTTAGAATCAAGCAAGTTATTTGAGTTAGCACAGGCCAGCATTCCCAGCCACCTGGGAGGTGGATTGCAAGTTCAAGGCATGTGTGTGGGCCATGGAGTGAAACTCTGTTTCCAAACAAAAAGTAAAAAGTAAGGTGGAGTAATAGAATCCTTGCTTCACGTATACAAGGCCCTAGGTTTGATTCCCAGTACCACACACACATTCTACCTGAGAATAGAATCTGTGCATCTTAGTCTCTTGGGTCTGGGGTATACTTGCGGCCTGCTCCATGGGGAGTCACATAGATACAATGAGTTGGGGAAAAGTGTGAATGAGGAATAGATGCCAGTTGAGGAGTTTTGCAGGGGGTGGTGAGAGAGCCCAGGGAGTACACAGAGTCGGAATCCACACCAGAGAACTCACTTCAGAAAGTCAGTGGCAAGATGGCAAAAGTAGGGTATGGAGGATGAAGGGAAGAACCAGTGCCCCCACAGATGCCCTTTGCCTGGCTATCTAAGAGGTGGTTAGAATGATACTTCACATATGGTCAGTGGGGTCATGGACTTTTGATGAAAACTTTTGCTGTGTGTCCTGTCTGTGCCAGGCCCGACCAAGCACTGTGCAGGCCTCAAATGTATCATTTTCATGGCAGCCCTTTGATAAAGAATCTAGATGATATCTGACTGACAGATGAGAAAGCTGGCATGGGGGCTCTGCAGTCATACAAACATGGTGACCTCAAAGCAGCCTCTGACTGGTCTGGGTAGAGGCAAGGGGACATGAATGATCTTGCTCTATCAGACACTGGGCAGCTTCTTATTCTGTCATAGCCTCCCCCTCCCCCACTCTGCCTGGCACAGCCAGGACTGCAAGAAGAATCACTGCATGGGCTCTGGTTGTATGTACTCCATGACTTGACAAGCCATGTAGGGTGTTGCTTCTAAGTGGCATAGGGCAACATGCATGTGATAAATGGGAAGTGACCCAGCCTGGTATCCTGGCTTACTGCATCAGCATATTGCTGTCTGCAGGCCACCTGGCTCTTGTGTATATATGCTCGCCTTATGGAGTTGTGTTAAGTCTATGTTCTGTTGCTATAACTGAACATACATATGGGATACTTTATAAAGAAGATATGCGTGTTTGTTGCTCTGGAGACCAGGCACTCTAAGGTAAAGTTGGGTTTGATGGTGGCCTTTTTGCTAGTGGGAGCTCTACAGAATCCCAAGATGCCTCAGTGAACCACATGTGACAAGACAGAGCAGGCTTGCTAACTTGGGTGTCTTTTCCTATCCAAGTACAATACCATCATGGAGGCCACACCCTCATAAACTCATCTAACCCAAACACCAGCACGTTTCCATCACGTGAACCTTCAGAGGACACACCTAAATCACAACAGCAATGTAGAATGATAAGCAAAACTCTTACCTTTACATTGAAGGAATTCACTCATCATTCGTTCATTCAATCATTCATTCATTCATTCTTACATTCCCCCAATGGACTCACTAACCTGTGGTAAGAAAAGAGGCTCTGTCATCTTATATAGTCTTATTCTTCAAATCAGACTGCAATTCCCAGATCTGCAGCCTCAGGGGAGCTGTGGCCAATGGGGGGAGTTCCCAGGACAACTCCTGCTCTGAAAGTTCATCTAATAGTACAAGTGATGCTTGTCAGGGAGAAGAGGAGGGACGTAGGAAAGCCCATGAGCAGCAGGAATATAAAGGAAGAGGGTCCTGGGTACCAGATGTGTCCCAACTGGAGTGGAAGGAAGGATACACTGTCTGTTATGGGGTCCTGTGTCTCCCATAGCAACCTTGGGTGGTATAGCTGGGTGATTTCTAGCCTCCCAGTGTGGGACAAAGGCAGGATAGGGGGCATCTAAAAGGGACCAAGGCTGGAGGTTTTATCTGCAGTCTGCTAAAAACTTCCTAGAGGGGGTGACATCTACCCTGGGATTTGGGGACACATCAGAAGTCTTTATGTTCAGGAGGCATGGGGTAAGGTTCCTGCTTGCAGATTGTCATGTACACAAAAGGAATGACTTGTATTTCTTTTGGATATTCCTGAATTCAGTCATGGCACTTTTTAAAACAGCCTTCTTCCCTTGAGTCTAAACTGGCAAGGTCTGGCTGCCCAATTAGAGGCAAACAACAACTGTGTATTGAGTACCACTTTGTGACTGGCAATATGCTACCCCCTGGGGACTGAGAGATGCATAAAACAGAGTCCCTGCTCCTGAGAGCTCACAGCCCAGGTAAGCAGATGGTGGTCCCACTTACAAGAAGACTAATGAGAGCGAGAGAAGACACAGATAGCTCATGTCTATGGCGAGTGCGAGAGATGTGTTCTGATGGTGACCAGGGGTAATCAGGGAAGATTTCCTGTAGGAGGAACATTCTTGGGTTGGGATTTGACAGAGGACTTGGCTAGGGGAGCATTCTGAACAAAGGGAACAGTGAGGCCTAGACTTGTTGAAAACCAGGCTGGGGTTGGAAAATGCCAGAAACCTGAGTGGCATCCCCATGGGATTCCAGGCTAGCCAGGGTCAGAGGCTACCTCCTAGCTACGTCAGCCATGACCAGATAGCATGCGAGACCACACAACAGAGTATGCACCAGGCTAGATGTGGGATTCACAATGAGCCAATGTACCTGCTTTGTGTGTATGTGTGTCTGTATGGCTGTGTGTGTGTGTGTCTGTGTTTGTGAATGAGAGTACAAGCTTTTGTGCATCTGTGTGTGTGAATGTGCATGGGTACAGGAATGTGTGTTTATGTGTGAGCATGTGTGTGTTTGTAAATGTATGAGAGTGCGTCTTTGTGTATACATATGAGTTGTTTGCATTTGTGAGTGTGTGTATGTTGCACGGTTTTGCATACTTGTGATTGTGTGTGTCAAGATGGTAGTGCTGACTGTAATGGAGACTTGCAGCCTTCAGGCATCCTGAGAAGGGCACTTTCTTTCCTATAATGCATGGAACCACAGGAGAGAATTTGTTCCAGGCTCTCTGTCCTGGGAACTGGGCCAGGCCCCGAGCCCAGACTCACTAATTCTTTCCCTTTGTGGGGCTCACAGAACATGTGAAAGATCAAAGTCTGCTCATCCAGTAGACTGTGGGGGTGGTGACACAGCAGGCCTGGGGGACACAGCAATGACTAAGACAGTCACATCTCTCCTGGTAAGCTTCCTTCCTAGTCAAAGAGGACAGAGGGTAATTCCAAAAGCAAAGCACAGACCAGGGATAAAACACAAAAGCAATTAGCAATGACTGTATGGGAATGGAATAATTTCTAGAAGGCATAGGAAGGGGCAAGTGTCAGTCAGGGGACACTGTGCCTAGGAGGTACATTCGAACTGTGCCTTGCTTGGTGCATACTGGGACAGTGTAGAAGAGGCTCATTTTGAGCAGAACAAGCTGATGATCAAAGGCCCTGAAATAGGGGTGGATTTTGCAGTCTACAGGAGGTAGAAGGAGGCTACTATGGCTGGAGCCCAGTGTATGATGGGGAGGGGAGGGTTGAGCTGTGAGAGGTGAGACCCATGACACAGGACAGTGCGTGGTGAGGACCAGGTGTTTGGAGCTTTCGTGTATGCTACAGGAGCTTTGGGACAGGCCAGTCACAAGATTCTAATTTCAAAGTGTCAACAGATAAGGAAACTCAGGTTGTATGTCACAAGCATGATGGCATTCCCGGAGGAGAAAGGCAGGAGTGTGGGTCATGATGTGAGGGCCAGAGCGAGAGAGTAGTCACCCGGCTTCCTTAGAGGGAACGTCCTGCAGGGGCGCTGTTAGCGTGGATGGACAGCCAGAAGCCTGGCTAGAGTTCAGAGCTACGGAAGTAGCATCTAGGAGATGAGGGTGTCCAGACATGACAAGGTGTGATCTACAGGTCTGGCAGGGATGAGAGCAGGAAGGAGTTGTTCACTGGGAGTTCAAGCAGTATCTCTATCAGCTGTGTTCCATCGTGGCCTTACTTGCAACGAAGGTCATTGCCAATGCAAGTAATGTAAGAACCAAAGATGAAATAATTCTGTGTTAGACGGTGTCCTGCACTCAGTGGCATAGGAGGTAGAGAAGACCTGAGACCCAGGGAGGCAGGTGTCGAGAAGATAGCAGCAGAGACAGGGTGATGTGTCCATAAATCAAGCTACCTGGGGGGCATCAGAAGCTCGAAAAGGCCAGGAACAAGGTCTCCCTGCCAGCCTTGGAAAGCACGTAGCTCTGTGAACACTTAAACTTCAGATGTCTGGAAGCTTCTGGAACTGTGGGAATATAGTCTCGTTGCTTGTAGCCACCCATCTGTGGTCATGTTCTGTGTTGGACCCCAAGAATTGAATGTGATGCTCACCCAGAGAGCCCAGCTAGCTTTGCTCTGCTGAAGCCCACATGCTGCCCTGGTACCCTTTGCAAAGCTTGACTCTGTTCCCATCTTGTACCCACCCCTCCCTCTCCCATCTATATTAGAATAAGATTGAATTTTCTAGTTTGGGTTACTAAGCTTTCAGATCTCAGAACTGTGGCCGTTCATCAACTGTCAGGGGATGTCGTAAACAAGGGACTTTAAAAACCATGTTTGCTTCTTAGGGTGATAATACTTGGGAGGTGAAGCTAGGAGGTTTATACATAATGCATGCGTTTTAATGGGCCACGCGCTACGGCCCTCTTTAGTTGGAATGATTCGTTTTAATGTTCAAAATAAATATCAGAGACAATTTGCCAACAAAGCTGATTTTCTTCTCCCGCCATTAACTTAATCTTTATACCTCAGCTTAATGACAGAGGGACTGTGGGATTATGGGCTGGGGCTTCAGATGGAAAGTCAGTGGGAGGGGCAGGAGGCACGGTCATGAGCCAAAGGGTTATGACCCATCTTGGTTTGTATAACAGTCCCAACCATTGCTCAGTGTCCTGAGTGACTGATTATTCTGAGGTGGGATCAGTTGGCACTGTCAAGATTCAAATACTTCTCATGGACCAAATCTCAATTTCATAGGGTATAATAGAAAGGTAAAGAAGTTTCCTGAAATGTATGTTAAAGTGTATGGTTTTACACATAGGGAAACTGAACTCTGTGAGCCCAGGAGCATGGCCTGGGAACATGAAGCTCCATGAAGTATAAGCCCCAAGCCCTGCCCACTGCTCCTGCTTCTCTTTCTTCTCCTCCTCTGCCTGCTCTTCTGTCCCCAGATCCATAACCTTCTTGTCATACCTGGAAGGCAAATCCTGAGGGCTTCTCATAGTCTGCTCTGGCTTCCTGGGACTGATGATGATGAGGAAGGACCTGCAGAGCCATGGTCTGATCACAGCCTCCCCACCCATCCCAAACCAGTCATACCCTGCCCCCACAGAACACCCACCGCGCCTACTTATGCGGCTAATTAATTTTTATATCTGTACGGAATTTCAGAAAGGTATGAGGTGGTTGATCCTCCTCACTGAGACCTGTGCTCTGGCCTCACTCACAGCTGCTGTCAGGTGAGGTGAAGGTGCAGGGAGCAGGGAACTCAGGGAAGGGCTCGCCAAACTCAGTGGATTTGACTCTAGAGTCCCATAGCCCGGCGCTGTTCATCTGTCCTGTGTTGCTATCTCAGAACAGTGACTGAAAGAGGAAAGTAATGTCCTTCTCAGTTTTGTAGGTTGAGGCAAAGTCATCTGAGATGAAGGCTGGGTATGTGACAAGAACTTCAAGTGGCATCATTCCATGGCAGCAGATAGGATGGGAGAGTGTGAGAGACAGAGAGATGGAACTTGCTGTGACATTTATCTCTTGTCTGTCTGTCTGTCTATCTATCTTCTATCTATAGATCCCTGGATTTGAAAGTGGTATATTCTCAGTTTTTATGGCTACAGAGTGCAATATGACTGTTTAGAACAAGAGGACAGTAGGAACTGAGACCCTCTGCACCTTGGAAAAATCTTTTGGCTTCTCTAGACCTAAATTTTCTCATCTGAATATTAGGGAAACTGCCTATATATCCTCTGTCGTCTACCACCCAATGGTAATACGTGGGTCTTGTGGGTCTAGGGCCAATGTGGGGGTATAGGGCAGGGTCTAAGTCTCCCTGTTGGAGGTCAGTCCCTGCAGCACATTGAGCAGTGTGTGACTGCCCTGGGGAGAATCCCAGTCTCTCTGGGCTTTGACTTCCTCTCAAGGTGAGAGTGAGAGATAGGTAGGAAGCAGCTGAGTTTGCAGTGAAAACTGACATTACCATGGAGACACCTGGCACTGCCCAGGGGCTGCCCTCCACATACCCCATAAGAATATGGTTCTTCCCACATTTTCATATTATTGTCCACAGCCTGTCCCAGAAGCTTCTCAGATAAAGGGTTTGTGGGGTGGAACACCCTGTTGAAACTTTTGTTGCTCTTTTCTGAAAGGTCCCCTCCCCACTGCCAGTTCTCTTCACGGAAGGACTGCTGCCCACCCCAGGACTGCCCTGGTCCTCAGAATTCCTCTGCATTCAGTGCTGTAGTACTGTAAGACTCCACCTACCTGAGAGTCATGTGCATCGCACAGGGACTCTCATCTTCCCAATCTCATGTGTGTGTCCATGCATGTACATATGTGTGCATTTATGTATATATAGGTCAGAAATTGACATCTGGTGTCTTTCCCAGATGGCATCTATCTATCTATGTATCTTTGTGGATATCTATCTATCTATCTATCTATCTATCTATCTATCTATCTATCTATCATTTTTCTATATATCTTTCTATCTATTATCTATCTATATCATCTATGAACAGTCATCTGTCTGTCTATCTGTCTATCTATCTATCTATCTATCTATCTATCTATCTATCTATCTATCTATCTATCTATCTATCTACCTACTATCAGTAGGGCCTCATACTAAACCTAGAAGCCCCCGATCTGGCTAGATTAGTTAGCTGTCTTCTGTCTCCACCCCCCTGTCCAGTGCTGGGCTTACAGGTATGCACACCGTGCCTGCATTTTGATGTGGGTAATGGGAATGCAAGCTCTCATCCTTATGTTGTTGCAACAACCACTTTACTGAGTCCTTCTCCAGCCTATTATCTGCCCACTCTCTCCCCACCCCAGGGGCCTTGGATTATCTCTCTGTCCCTGACATAACTATGAAGGCTTCTTCTTGCTTCAGTGCTCCTGATGGAGCCCTGGCCTAGGCTTTATATACCCACATGTTATAGACCCATTCCTTGGGGACCAACACTGAAGCTGCAGGAGAAGAAATATCTGAATCTGATTCCCAGCTCTGCCATTCCCCGACTCCGTGGCTTGGGGGAAAAGTTGGCTTCAGCTCCTGAGTGCAAGCATCTTGCCCTGTGTAGTGGGAATGCTCAAAGGGAAGCCACTGGGCCACCATCATCAGGGACTTAGGATGCAAGGTGATGAAGGACTCTCTCCTAGGGCTGTTGCTGTTGCCGGGGTCAGTGCCTCAGGATCAGCCACAGAGTGGGTGTCCCAGTCAGAAGTTGTTGTGTGGTGAAGGTTCCATGAAGTTGTTTTGTGTGTGGATAACCCCAGAGAGCAGGAGAACCCAGTGGCACCATTCAGGGGCTCAGAGAGATAAGCACATTATGGCGGTAAGACCTCAGTCTCCTGTTTCCTGTGAGGGACCATCATATGGGTCTTCTAGCTCTGTATCACTGGGGGTTCCACAGGCCTGGGAGCTCTGTCAGTAGCTTTTTCCCCCTCTTCATGGACATGGAGTGCACAGCTGAGTCCTAGCAGTGAGAAGCAAAGGGGAGCTGGGGTTGGAACGAGAACTTCTTGCCCCCACACTGACTTATGTGCACTTAGGCACAACACTTTACCTTTCTGAGCTTTGGTTTCCTTATCTGTGAAGTAAAAGGCTAGGGCACCATTATCCACATGGAAACGATGTGTGTGTGTGTGTGTGTGTGTGTGTGTGGTGTGTGTGTGTGTCTATGTGTGCGTGTGCGTGCACTTGTAGTAATGGTATGTGCCTTTTATATACCTGCAGCTTTCCTCCTTTGTCTACCCTTCCACCTGGCTCTCTTCAGGTGGGCCTATTGCCTCTAGGCAGCCCTCTCTGAATATCTCTTTTGGCTCAGGAGGCTTCTTTTTGGTCCCCGTGACCCAGGACTTTCCTCTACCTAACATCATCTCCTCACCTCAGTACAGAGCCTGAACAGTGGAAACTCCCTCATCATGCTGTGTCAATCAGATGATTGACAGGCCATTAGGTGAGAGAGGTCTCCTGGTATTAACAGTCTGGTTACCCCTTTCTGAAGAGTCCGAATGACAAGTTAGACTAGTTCCCAGAAGCTGTAGGGAAAGCTTGCTCTAAGGTCTGGGTCTAGCCAGAGGCTGCTGGACAAAGTGGGCCTTGCTTTGCTCTGGGGTGCAAGGGTAGTTGGTAGACCTCTGATTTTCTCATTCGTTTGGTCTCTGATCATTTAGCTTTGGCCTTGGTGCTCTGTGGAAAGGAACCTGGATCCCCTGGATCCTGCTGGTCTCTCTAACGCTTTTCAAGAGGAAATACCCCAGTGAGAGTGCTTTTCTGCTCAATTACATTTTTTTTTTACCAGCTTTCATGTACCCCACACTGGCCTTGAACTTTCTAATATAGCTGAGAATGGTGTTGAACTTCTGATCCTCCTGCCCCTGCCTAACTGGTGTTGGGGTTGCAGGTATGAACTGCTACTCCCAGTTTATGTGGCACTGGGGGTTGAACCTAAGACTTTAGGCATATTAGGTAGGGACTCTAACAACAAAGCTCTACCCCCAGGTCCCCATATCAGTTTTCGGTGTCAGTTTCTGCTCTATAGTTTAAAAATGAGAAATCCAGATGAAGGGCAAGCACCGAGGAAGGCACAGAGAGATTTCAAGGCTCAGTCCTGTCATTGTTCCACTCTGGTCCAAGGGCCATTGCCTGATCGGCTTTCAGGAAGAACAACCACCAGGCAGCCTTGTCAGTCAGACCCTCCATCCTGTCCCTAGCCAGTCTGATTCTTCACAGCTCCCACACTCCCTAAAGAGTATCTTTGCCTCCCAACTTCTGGCCGAGTCTTTGCAGAAGGTCTCCCTAGTGTCCTAACTAGAGACGGGGGTGCCAAGATTTGAATATGGTTTAATCATGTCCTCTAAAAGCGTTTGGAATCCTGCTTGCCAGGGATAAGATGGTGAGTGGCCATGGATCTGGAGGAGATGGAGCCTAGTGAAACATGGTTAGGTTACTGTTTGAAGAAGGAATTAAGATAGTTTTCGTGGGTCCCTAGTTAACTCTCTCAAGACCAGCCCTCCTCATCTGCTCTCTGCTTCATGTCTCTTTACTCAGTCTCTCCTTGCATTTTTTTAGACCTTGATACCATTTGCTTGGTGATGCAGTGAAAGAGAACCTCACCAGAGCCAAGCATGATGTAGAACCATGCACCTAAACTTCTCAAAACTATGGGATAAATAAACCCCTTGACTTTGTAAAGCATCTAGCCCTGGGTGTTTTATTATTGCGATAGAAACTGGACTAATACAGAGGGCATCAGTCACCCCACTCTATAGCCTTTAAGTCTACCACTAGAAGTCAGGGGCAGAAAATGCACACGTTTGGAGCCCAGGAGATCTGGGGTGAAAGTGGGCATTGCCATCGGAACTTGGCACCTCACTATTTCTCCCACCTTGAAAATGTAAGAAATCTTGTCTCAGCATGGATGATGTATCAAACAGTGGTTATCTCCATCTATCCCTCCTCTATCATCCACTCATTTATCCACCCATCCATCCATCTATCCATCATCAACTCATCTAGTCTTTTAGCCACCCATTCATCTATTTATTGGCCCATTTATCAATTTATCTAGCTATCTCTCCATCCATTCACCAATCCATCCATCATCAATTGATCTAGTCTTTTATCCATCCATTCATCTATTTATCAATCCATTTATCCATTTATCTATCTATCTCTCCATCCATCCACCAATCCATCCATCTATCCATCATCAGTTCATCTAGTCTTTTATCTATTCATCTATCACAAACTAGTCCTATTCTCAAAGGAACTAAAGTTAGCATCTACGATTCACCTGCTAAGACAGATGGGGAAGAGGAAAAGCCTTATCCTCAGAAGCTGGTTTGCCCAGTTAAGCTCAGGTCATTAGACTACTCTGTTGTACTTGGGAGTGATGTAGGCAGGGCCAGGAGCAGACCCAGTGCCGATTCCTTCATTCATGCTTGCTTGGCTTCCTTTAGCTGTAACAACACAAGCAAGGGCTCCTTTTTGTTTGTCCTTTATCTTCCCCAGACTCAGTCAGGAGTTTGTTCCCTTTTCTCCACTGGCAAACTCATTTCCTTTTATTATGGACCCCAGAAAAGTGGCGAGTAAGGGCTTGATGGAGTTAGAAAGATTGCCTTTTGCTTTGCAACTATCAGCTTAAAAATAATATTTAAGAGATTATGAATGGGTGATTAGCTGTTTTTTCCATTACTTCTCTCTCAGAAGCAAACCTGCAATGCTTGTGATAGGCACGGCAAAAGTGGAGGCCTCATTCCCGGAAGCTGGGGGAGAGCACAGACTTTCCTACCTGAGGGGTGACAGGAGGATGATGGAGGTTGCTAAGGACACTATCAGTGTCCTGGGTTGATGATGGAGGTTGCTAAGGACACTATCAGTGTCCTGGGTTGATGCTTCTGCCTTGCCTTTCCCACCCCACCTGATGGGGAACAGCAGTTATGAGAACTGAAGGCAGATTCCCTATTTACTGCTTTTCCAGAGTCAGTTTGTTTTGGGTGGAAACAGCCTCTGATGGGGCTCTATTGGGCCATTTCGGGAGACGTTTATCATTTAAAAGGAACAATTTTAATACCTACATTTGCTGTGCAGTATGAGCCATAAATGTGATTTAGGCTTCTCTTTATAACAGACTCTACAGGCCATTGCACAGGCTCCAGCAGCCTTCCTGCAGGTGGGGGCCTGAACGTGAGCAACTTCCTCTTTTACAAAAGTCTGCCCCGCCTACCTCCTGCCCCTCTCTCCCTCCTCCCTCCCTGTCCTTCCTTCCCCTCTCTCCTTTCCTTTCTTCTTCCCTCCCTCTCTCCCTTCCATTTTTCCTCTCCTCTTTTCCTTCCTTCCTTTTTCCTTTCCTTTCTCCCTTCCTCACTTCTCTTTCTTCCTCTTTCCCTCTCTCCCTTCCTTCCCTCCCTTCTTTTCTACAAGCCTCCCCCCTTCCACTCTCCTTCCCTTCTTCCCTCCCTCTTGTCTTCCTTCTCTTCCTTTTTCTTTATTGTAGTACTGGGAGTTCACGCAGGTGCTCTACTGCTGAGCTCTATAGTTCTAGTCCTTTCTCTAACCTTTCTTTTGAGACTTTCTGACTTTCTTTGAATACCTCTTGCTGGCCTTGAGCAGGATTTATAGTCCATATGGGCCTTGGGCTTGTAACCTCCTGCCCCAGTCTCCCTCAGACCTGGGGTTCAGGTCTGCAGCACAGGGCAAAGCTGGAAGTTTCTCTCTCTACTCTTTCCTGAAGTTAATTAGTGTTAACTGAAGGAATGTGCTGAGTTGTTTAATCTTCCTTGAAGGGAGTCTGGATTCCCCACCCTCTGGGAGTGTCAGAAAAGGATGCTCTCCAGGCAGTGAATGTCTTGGTCGGCTAGGCTGGCACTTTGAGGACCTTCAGGGCTGTCTGTCTCTCCTGCCTCTCTGGCTCAGCTGCTCCATCTTCAGTAACAGCTGAGGCAGCCATAGTAACAGGTCTGCCTGAGTTCTGCTAAGAGTCAGGAGACCAAGAGCTTGCTAGAGATGCCCAGACCTTGATTCTGTTGAGGCTATGAAATCAGAGTGGCAGGGGAAAGATACTCCGTGCTCTAAGCCATGAGGAGGAATATGATTTACACAAGCTAGGAGCAGGTCAAGGACAGAGAGCTAGCTATTCAGACTTCACAGAGCGCCTTAACCCATTAGCTTCTGGTCATGGGAGCTAGAGACCCACCCACCAAGTGCCAAGCTGGCCAATGACCAATTAACAGGTCCAGTCCTGATCACTAGACTTGAGTTAAATGTTGAAGAACTTGGGTGTGTGTCCTGAGATAGTGAGGAGGAGGGTGACAGTGGAAGACAAGACTGACCTAATGGGTACCCACTCATGTTAGAGAGCCCTGTGCACTCTGACTTGTGTTTGTGTGTTGGGTGAAGGCGGACACAGGCTCAGCCTTGTATAAAATGTTACCCCTGGAGAGACAGAGACCTAGAAACCCTTCTGGTCACGGGTATTAGCGCGGACGTCTATATCATCCCGGAATGTAGAGCTGGGCAACTGTCCACTAAAGCCATACATGTAAGAGGTAGTGCAAGTAGAACCCCCCCCCCACGATCCCATTTGCTGTGGGTACCGTTCCTATGTTGGCAAAGGGCCCCCCCCCCCCGTGGTCCCAACATTCTAAGTTCTGTCTGTTCTTGCCTACACTTGACCTTCTGCTGTAGTGGCCTCCTGCCCTGCCAAGGCTGGTAGAGCTGGAAAGGAGACAAACCCTTCTGCAGGGGTCTGCAGCATCCTGTTGAGAGATGCCCCATGGGGCTGGGGGAGGGGAGGGGTTGGGTTAATTTTTGGTAGAAGCAGTGTTGACTGAATGCGTAGTTTTCAAATTGTCGACTATGATATTAAGTAACAGGCAGACTCCTGTCCAATGGATGTTATTAAAATTAACTGTTTTAGCACTACATTTAGAATCAAAACCAATCTGTCACTCCTAAATTGGTTTCTTTCAACTGCTATTTGCGGGTAAAACGAACAGTTTTAACAATTACATCTCCAGTGCAAATCATAAACATGATTTACAGGAAAACGCTTAATCTACTGCCCTTGACTGTACCCAGAGCTGCCAATTAGATGGCGGTAAATTTCTCAGCGTGTTGATTTGCTTCCCAGACAGCAGCTCAGCCCCAGTGCCTCCATCACCTGTGGGTTTCCTTCAGAAGAGGGCATTGCAAAGCAAATGACTGTCCCTCTGGAGCTGCTTGCTGGGGGTCCTCTGCTCTAGAGATATACGTGGATTATCAGTAGTATTTAACCCAATCAGAGCTAGCTGCTAGAGAGGGAGACTCTTTGAGTGTTTGGACAGAAAGACCCTGAGGATCATAAATTCATTCATCAAACATTGTTTCAGCAGGCATCCCTCCAGAACGAGGATCAGAAACTCTGTCATGATCCCCACAGTCCCTCAGTGAACTAAAAGGAAAGACGGGTGCCAGAAATGTCATTCACGGTTTGATGACTCACCCTCCTCCTATTCCTCCTCCTCCTCCTCCCTCCCTTCCTCCCTCCCTCCCTCCCTCCCTCCCTCTCTCTCTCTCTCTCTCTCAGGTCTGGAGGTGCGCACATACCTGTGTATGTGCATTTGGAGGCCAGAGGTGAAGTCAGGCGTCCTCCTTAGTCACTCTCCCCCCTTACACTTTCAACTGTCTCTTATGAGACATCAGCTCCAGGGACCCTCCTGTCTCCCCTCCCAGCACCGTGGGCCTGGATGTGCGCTACTGCACCCAGCTTTTCACGCGGGTCCTGGGGACCCAAACTCAGGTCCACATGCCGCCACAACAAACTCAGGTCCACATGCCGCCACAACAAACTCAGGTCCACATGCCGCCACAACAAACTCAGGTCCACATGCCGCCACAACAAGTACTTTGGGGGGCGGTAAGTCAATATAGAGAGGCTTTACAGACCTTTCCTTTGAGTGGGGTCTTGAAGGCTGACTAGGAGTTTCTCAGATAAAGAAGGAGAGGAAAGGGTCTCTTGGGAACCATCAGGAGCAGACGCTTGTCAGCAGGGAATTTTCAGTGAGAGGCTGCTACTCTGGTCCAGCAGGAGCCCAGGAAATCCCCGAAATCCGAATACCTCTTTTGACAAGTTTTGATTTGGGCTAATGTACTGTTGAAACGATTGTCTAGTTAAGAAAACAAAAGGCATTGAGGTGCCTGGTGCCAGTCTCCAGGAAGTTCTAAGTTGTAGATTGGAGGATGGTCCCTGGGCATTGTGAGAAGTCAGAAAGCATATGCAAACCATATGCAAATGAAATGCAAGCCAGCACCTGCTGTGTGCATTGTGTACTCAGGCACTCTCTACAGCACGGAGGTAGGCTGGCCAGTCTTCAGAGCTCCCACTAGCTATACCAGCTATTACTGGGCTGTGAGAGAAAGAAAACTCCACCAAGACTCCTCTGGAAGAGAAGAAGGACCAGAGTGTGGGCTCCAGAAGGGAGGGACAAGAGGGACAAAGCCCAAGATGGCTAGTCTTTTTTTTTTTTTTCCAAGACAAGGTTTCTCTGTGTAGTCCTGGCCATCCTGGAACTCACTCTGTAGACCAGCTGGCCTTGAACTCAGAGATTAGCCAGTCTCTGGGCAGTGTTGGGGGATTAAAGGCATGAGCTATCAGTGCCTGGCCCCAAGGTGGCTATTCTTAAGGGAGCTGAGTGAAAGGGTTAACATGCTCGTGCCTCTGCCCAGACCACAGTCCTCGGTGCTGTCTGTTATGCCCAGATCACGGAGTCCCCCCAAAACCAACCAGGAGACCGAGTTCTGATAAGCTGGGTCCTACACTGTCCTTCAAAGGGTCTCCCAGAACGAAAGCTCGGAGTGCAGGGAAGCTGTGTTCTTTCTTGACCTGATGTCTGTCCAGGTCAGTCTTCCTCCTCTGTGCCTCAGTTGCCAGTTCCTGCACAGTGTTGGTGATGGTGATGGTGTTGGTCCCTGGGGGACTCTGTCACTCTTTGCCCTGCCCACCTTGAAGATGCGCCCAGCAGTTGTTGTGGATTGAGGTTCACTGGACTCCTGAGATTAGGAAAGCAAACCCAGGACACAGGACAGAGGGATTTTTTTTAAACCTAAATCCCTCTCTCCTTAGGACTTATACCAAGAAGCCAGAAGACAGCATGCTGAGACATCTCAGTTGAAAAAGTGCTTGCTGCTCAGATGTAACAAGACAGGCATGTGACATGTGCCTGTAATCTCAGGGCTTGGTGCTGAGACAGCAGGATCCTGGGGACTGTCTGGCCAGCCAGTTTAGCCGAAACAGCAAGCTTCTGTAGGACAAGAGAACGTTATCCAAAGTTGACACCTAGCCTCCAGCACGTACATGCTCCTGAGTATATGCAGCACACTTCCTCCCCTACCCCCAAAACAGGAAGTGAGGATCCTCCCCTAGGCTGACATGAGGACACCATGCTTGGCTTTAAGAAGTTTCCAGGGCCAACTCTGCCTAATTGGTTGTGTGGCCTTGCACAGCTTCCCTCTGTGACAATCGCTGAGCCTTAGCAGTTGACAGGCGTTTGCACACCGGCTGTGTCCTGCATGACTTTGGACTTGACCTGACTGGGACATAGGGAATGAAGAAATGGTGAATACTGTGGACCTCTGAAAGCTGGGATCGGGTGGGCTGTGTACTCGGATGGAGACAGGAGCTGCTGTCCTGGAGTTTAGTGTATTTGTGCTATACAACACGAATGAGCAGGCAGAGTAGCTAATTTTGGTGGGGGTGAGTCTCTGTAAAGTAGCAGGCCAAGGCTGCAGTCATCTGGGATATCCTGGCATCCTTGACATGATGGTGCTCATGACAACAGTACGCATTCACTCGGGACTTCATCTACTCCCCACACATACTTGCTTCTCTCTCTCTCTCTCTGTGTGTGTGCATGTGTCTCTCTCTGTGTGTGTATGTGCGTACACGTGTGAGAGAGACAGACAGGCAGAGAGATAGAGAGACAGAGATTCTAAGGAAGAGGGACTGAATAGCAAGCAGTTTGGAGGACTGAAGTGGCACAGGGATATTCCATGGCCTCAGGTCCCTGCACGGAGAGGCTCCTGGAGGGAGGATGGACATGGGTCAGGCTTGCTCCATTTATAGTGTGGGGCCAGCAGAAAGGGGCTTTTGAGTGTACTGTTGCCCCTTTGGCCCCCACCTTGCTCTCTGCTCTTCCTGCTGTCTGCTTCCCAACAGGCAGCCGGCAGCAGAATGGGCTCACCTCAGACCCGTCTTCATGTTGGCTTCTCTGGTGTCTCTCCCCTTTTCAGTCACCGCATCACACCCGATCCCAACCCTAGCCGTTTACTGTCTGGGTCCAGAAACCGATTTTCCCACCTTTCTCCTTGCCATTCCCTCACCTTCTTCATCAAGATGAAGGCCCTAGGCACTTTGGGGAAACCGAGGAAGAGTCGCAGTCTGCTGAGGATAGAAGGGCAGGAGGGAAGGGGATCAGGAAAAGCCAGTCTTCAGCAGGTGGCACTGTTGGGTGACTTTTGCTTTTAATGCTGGGGGGAAAGCAACCTACCAAAACCATACTAGAATCCACTGGCATTTGAGGTTTTGTTTCTGTTTTTGTTTTAAATAAAAACCATGACTCTTATTTCCCTGGCATCATTAAACAAGGTGCAGTGTTTCTATGTGTGATGTGTGTGCTGAGGATATGTGAATTGTGAGTGCCTGTATCTGCATGGGGCTCTGAGGCTGGAGTGTGTGGGTGTATGTGTGTGTGTGTGTGTGAGTGGGTGTGTGAGAGAGTGTGTATGTGAGTGTGTGTGTGTGAGAGAGTGTGTGTGTGTGTGTGTGTGTTGACAGAGCCCTTTCCAAGTCCATGACTGTGTCTATGCACTGGCATGATGTGAGTGGGTGTACAGACAGGAGTGCCTGTGTGAAGTAACAAGCACCAGGGATGTGTATGGTGAGTGTTCCCATGAAAGGTATGTTCACCCCTGGTTACCACTGCTAGGTGGGGGGGACTCACCCCCTCCTTATGCCCATATTGTCAATGACACCTGTAGCAGACCAGGTTTTTCCTAGAGACAAGAGGAATCTTCTGAATACAGGTTCCGAAACCCTGGCTGCACAATACTCCTGGCTTTGCTAAAAGCCTCGGTAACCTCTGCATCTGCTCTCTGGCTTTTCCTGGAGCGAGCACCCATACAGAGCAAGCTGCTGTATACCAGTGATAGCAATGGCTTGGGTTAGGTTTGCCTTGCTCCCACTGATCACTGGAGCTGAATGTAGTAAGTACAGGGTTCCACACAGTAAAACCCGTGCCCTATCCTGTCCCTTCAGTTCAGAAGAAAGGCGGATCCTAGGATTGCTGTGAGATAGGAGAAGCCCAGAGAAGGTGCTGAGAGGCCGTGAGGTCACACAGGAAGAGAACTGGCGCCCAGGAGGGGTTGGGGCTCAGTTCCTCTGTCCATGAGGCCTAGGAAGCCTGGACTAGCCGTCCAAAGTATCGGAAGGAGCCCTAGAAGGAAGGGCTTCTGGCTTGGGCTAGGGTGAGGGTGACATTGATTTAAAAATTACTTCATGGTTCCCTCCATTTTTTTTTTACAAATACAGTATGTACTCTTTGTAGAAAATATAAAAACACTGATAACAGAAGAAAATTAGACAGCTGGAGTCCAGCCTTACAGAGACACTGCCCCTGTGTGGGCATACCATTAGCCTTTATCTTTTCCTTTAAATAAAAGCACTTTATTTTTTAATTACACATAGAATATTGGAATGCATTTTTGTTAGAAAATTCCAATAATTCAGATCATGCTGGAATCTCCCTCCCCCCACAGCCTTGACTTTTCCTTGCTGGGGGTTCTTGATGTACGTATGCAGCTGCACATCTTTTTAGGTTCGTACGCACTGGCGAATACCGTATGGAAAGTCGGTCAAAAGCCCACGAGTCAAGAGGTTTCTCCGGGGACCCTAATGCACGAACACACTGTCAAACTGCCTTCTGTGTGTTTACGTTTTTATCCCTAGCTCAGTGCTGCCTACACCTTGGTCAAGGAAGCGGTTGTCTGCAGCGGGCAGCAGAGAGCCTGGACTGGTCAAAGGATGGTGTTCAGTCTTAAGTGGGACTTCTGTGTCAACCACCCAAGATTCAGGGACATCACAGAAGAGGAGTTGAAAAGATTGTGTACTGGGCCGTGAAATACTGTCTTCAGGACATCCGTATGGTCACTGTGCTCATGAACCCACTGCAGCTGTGGTTAGCATGGGAGTAAGCCAGCAAGAGCAGTCATTTGGGTGAGGTTACAAAGAAGATGGCCACATGGGAAAGTGAGAGAGAAATATGTCAGTGGGGGGGGGCATGTCTGTGGAAGACTCAGAGAAGGGACTTTCGGAGTGCATAGGATCAAGATACATTGTATGCATGAATGAAATTGTCAAAGGATATGTAAAAGTATAAAAAATAAAACTCACACACCTTTGGATACGCTCACATGGGACTGCAATTCATGTAGCCCAGGCTGTTCTTGAACTCCCTGTAGAGCTGAAGATGATGTTGAACTTCTGATCCTCCTGCCTCCAAGGCCCAAGTGCTAGGATTGCAGGCACTGCTACCATGCAGTGTATGCAATGATGGGGAGCAGACGTCAAGATGCTGGCTTTAACTTTTGTGTTTGGATTTTTTTTCCAACTTGAATGGTATCATGCCATGTGCATTGTTTATACCTTGATCTTGGCTCCTGATTACTAGTTTCCAGGTTCTCTCAGTGGGCGATGGTGTTCAGAACACTCACCCATCTGTCAAAGCCACTGGATGGATCTCCCCAGCAGGTCAGAGTTCATTTAGCCATCCCCTTTTCATGGACATTCTGATGGCTTTCACTGCGTTCTGTTGCCACTGTTCTAGGCCAAAGGCCTCCTTATTACCCAGCTTCTCTAGATCAATGGAAACAAGAATTTGGTACTGGACTCTCCCTTCACACATTAGTAAAAATGGGAACCCCTGGGACTGCTGTCATGAGAACACATCTTCTCCGGGCATCCACGCAGATAAGGCAGCCACAACAGCAGACTGAGACCACCAGCGCTGTATGCAGTGAGGCCTTGGCAGGTGTCCCAGTGAGAAAAGCATCGAATGGTTACAGAAGGGAGCGCATTCAGAGGACGTTCTTGGCAAGTCGCTGCCGCCCCCTTAGTGTATCAGGAGGTATCCTGGAGAAAGGAGCAAGTTTGTCTCCATTAGGCCCAGGCTGGGAGCTGCAGTGTAGGCAGCATAGGATATAGAAGGCAGACAGTGCCTGCCCCTTTCTGCTTCCTCATTTCCTAGGCACAGCCAGCTCTGTTCCGCTTGCTTCTTCTTCAGTGTGTTACCTAGAGGCCTAGGGCAGGTCAGAGAGTGGAAGCTGTGCCCTGTCCACAGTCCCCAACAGTCTTCAAGTACTAACCCGGTGGTTTGGTGTGAGGATCTCCAGCTTCCCGTACCCCTCCAGTGGCATGGCTTTCAGGCTAATGCTTTTATGCAAACCATGGGTTCCCAGAAGCATGGCCTCTTTCCTTACTGAAGTACTGATTTGCACATAAACCTGGTCTGGCCACTTTCCTTCCTAATCTCACTCACCCACACCTCCACTTACCCACCTCCATTAAGGCTAGCCTGCGTTTGAATTCTGGGTCTGTTGAAGGACTCAAAACCAATCAGTGGTCACTTTGTTTGAAAACTGTATTTTATTAAACATTTATTCTTTTGTGTGCGTGTGTGTGTATATATGTGAGTGTGTGTATGTGTGTGTGAGTGTGTGTGTATATGTGTGAGTGTGTGTGAGTGTGCATGTGTGTAAGTGTGTGTATGTGTGTGTGAGTGCACATGTGTCAGCGTGTGTGTGTGTGAGTGTGTGTGCCTGTGTGTGAGTATGTATGTATGTGTGAGTGTGTATGTGTGTGTGCATGCGTGTGTGCATGCAGATGCTCTTGCCTGCACGTGGAGGTCAGAGGCCAGTGTGTAGGAGCTGGTTTTCTCCTTTCACCATATGGGTTCCAGGTATCAAACTCAGGTCATCAACCTTGGCAACCAAGACCTTTACCCACTTAGTCAACTCCTTGGCCCACAATGGTCACACTTTCATGATTCAATAAGAGTATGCTGCACATTTCTCAGCCAATTCTATGTGAATATAGGTGGCTTCCTACTCTGTGCACCACCATCCCCACCCCCACCCTCCACCCATACCTTAAACATCCCTGTGGAGGACATTCTTGTAACTGCTGTGTGTGTGCTTGAACACATGGAAGCCAGAGATCAGCTTCACTGTTGTCCTCAGGCACCATCCACCTTATTTATGGGACAGGGTTTCTCACTGACCTGGAGCTTGCCAGGTTGGTGCCTGGATTAGGTTGGCCAGCGAACTTAAGGATCAGCCTGTTTCTGCAATGCTGAGATTACAAGTGTGCGCCATGACACCTTGGGTTTTGTCTTGGGTTCAGGGTATCAAACCCAGCTCCTGATGCTTGTATAGCAAGCTCTTTGCAGCCTGAGCCATCTCCATGGGACTGTGTGTATTATTTCTCATTGCCTTGGGGACCATTTCTATTCCCAGAGCCAGGAGGAGTTCCTTTTTTTAAGGCTTTGATAGACATACTTGGTACCCAAATCTGCTCTTCTTATTTGGGCCGAATGCCACCTTGCAGCCCACAGGGCACACAGAGGTACCAGCTGTAAGTATGCTCTGGGGACAAGGAAGTCACCCAGAAAATCACCCTGGAGGAGGTACTGAACAGAACGCAGGGTGACAGATGGACACTTATCTGCAAGTTCCCAGTGGGGGTTCTGCAGCTTGGTGTGTGTGAGTGCTTCTTTCCGGCTTCTTATCTGACAAGGCCTGGTGGAAGTCCTCAAAGTCTTCCTTACCTTCTACCCTTCTGGATCCCATCTTGAGGCATTGTCAGATTCAGCACTAATTTTGTCTGGTCTATGCTGCCTCCTGCGGGCAGTAATAGTCTATAAAAGTCAATGTCTCCCATGGGACACCCACGGGGCTTAATAAACAAACAAATTAATTAATAACTAGGCTAGGAGAGCTTGGACCTGAGCCCCACCTCTGCAGATGGCCCCTATGGGGATCCGTGGGGCTCAGGGCAAAGCCCTGAGGTGGACACAAATCGGAATGAGTACCTCAGGGGCCACCTGTCTCCCCTCTCAGCTCCACTTTTGCCAGCCTTGCAGGGAGCCACTCTATCAACCCAGAGGCTGGGCTGTTTGTATTCTGTGTGGGGATGTGGATATCTCTGTGCCTTTCCTTTCATCCTTCCAGGTGCAGGTTTCTGGAGACAAATATACCCTCCGTACCAGCCCCTCGATCTGTCTAAACACAATTTGACACGCGTTGCTATTAGCTTAGCACCTTATCAAATAATGTGGCTTGATCGAGATAAAAGGTTTTACAACCCTGGCTGCCTTTGTTTCTGCCTGCATTCACCCGCCGAGACAGCTAATAATTACCACCAAAGACAAAGAGAAATCTATACGCACCGCTCCCAGCTCTCGCGTGCATGTTAAGCAGTGGCAGAGGCAGAGAGCTGGGAGGAGCCGACCGATGTTTGGTCTTGGCCAATCCTGGGGACAGTGACAGAGGCAGGAGACTAGGACCAAAACCTGGCCTAGTTGAGGTGGCCAGTGGTGAACTGAAAGGAAGGACACACAGGGTGTTCTGCTGGAGATGCTGGGACCCTAGGTTCTGCTCTGTCAGGACTGCTGGGAACAGTTCTCACCCTCTGAGGTATCCGTTCTGCTCCTGAGACTAGGCACCTTGGCTCTAGAGTGAGCATGCTGTCCAGCCTCGGTTTCCCCATCCAGGAAGTTGAAGGGTTATGGGTGATGGAAATGGTCATCTTAGGCAGAGGATGGGACCAGACTTGTGTGAGGCCTTGACCATGGGTGCTGAAGAAGGAGGAGACACAGGCCTTATGGAGAGACAGTTTTCTTCTCTAAGGCAACAAGCACAGAAGGTGGAAGGAGTGAGTTGGGTGGGGGGAGCTTTGGGAATGAAAGCTGACTGAGGAGGCTTCCCGGGTGAAGAGGGCCTGAGCAGTGCCCAGGTGGAATGAGCAATGAGAAGGACTGAAGGGAAAAAATGCAAAGGCTTTGAGTTTGGACTATAGTGTCTGCAGGCACTGGTGGTTTCCAGGGGACAAGGTTCGCTCCAGAGCTCAGACTGAAGTGACCTCTTGGAGTTCCCATCCTCCACAGCCTCTGCCTGCTGTGCAAATGGTAGGCTGCAAAATGTTGAAAAGCTATCTTGGAAAACGTTCATTTGTAGCGTTATACCAATTTCCATGCTGTAAACATTCCCACCATGGCCAACTCCAAGATGCCAGTATGATGCCACGGAATGAGGATGAGGGTGGCAATAAGTACAGGTGGCTCTCGCAATGGAGTGGAAACCCAAGCGCAACCCCGGAGTTCAGTGTGGACCCAAGGAGTCAAGCCATCAGGAACCAAGAAGATGGAGTAGCACACAGGCTTCTTCCGCTCCCGCTTGCCCACTGTAGCAGGCATTAGTAATCAATTATGATTTTTGTTACGCTGAGGATTCTTCTCATCCAAGTGTTATTGGAAGATATTATGGATTGATTAAAGTCAGCACGTAATATGCCAACTCTTTTCTATTGGTTGATCTAGACTATTTTCCTCAAAAGCCATGGGTAGGGAAACTGAGGCTCAGAGAGGAAGAGTTCCCCCAAAACGATCAGCCCTGATGGCTTGCCTCCCAAACCAGCACTGTCCCCACTTCCATGCTGTCATTCCTCCTTTTGAGAGCAGCCACGAGGGAAAGCTTCTAAGAGGAAAGCCAGGGCCAGGCTGGCAGTTCCTTGCTTTGAAGACAGGGAGAATCTTGTCATGATCAAGCCTGTCATTGTAAAGACCTGTCTGCTAAACATTGCTGTTTTTGCTCTGTATCCTTCCTGGAGGATGTGTGCATGCAGAGGTGTGTGTGTGTGTGTGTGTGTGTGTGTGTGTGTGTGTGTTGTGAGAGTGTCTACATACATGTGCTCACAGGGGGTGTGTGTCTGCATATGCAGAAACAGACATCCCTACACACAAACAGATGTGCTTTTACTTCCAATTATGTGGTGACAAAGTTGAGGACATCCCCTGAGTGCCGCAGTCCCTCCAGGGAACTACTCACCAATCTCCCAGATTTTCAGATCCAGGCATGATACTATGAATTACCTAGAGCCGGGCTTTGGGCCAGCCTCTTAGGGCTGCCTTGAAATATCTTGCTCTTTCCTGCCTGATTTCTTTTTTATGTTTCAGTGGGCCAGCTCAGAACATCCTCACTGGTCTCGGAGCCTGAGCCCTGTCCCTTCTCATCCTTTTAGTCTTCACACTCATCCTTGGGTTGGCTGTTTTGCAGGCAGCCCTCAGACCTCCATGACTTTCTCTCTTAGAAGTAGGTGCCTTTCCCTCTCTCAAAGGGAGAGGTGATGGTTGGAGTGGAGGAGGGTGCTGTTTTGGAAGACAGGGCATCAGATCTGATCATTGAGGAGAATTCCTTCCCCTCTCTGGGTAATAAAGCAATTGACACAATGAAACAAGTTTTCTAAACTTTGGTTCTCTCAGTGAATATAAAGTTATCTCTGTACTATACTAATCCTACTGAGTGTGTCATTGCAGTGTTGTGTTAAAAGACTATGTACATTCCTTAATTTAAAAAGTAGTTTATGGCTACAAAGATGCTGATGATCATCTGACCTGCTGGAGACAGAACTGAGAACTTGATCGTGTCAATTGCCACTAGCTTCAGTTTGTAAGGGCAGAGAAGAGGTCCATGTTTAGTAGCAGGAAGCCTGGAGAACTAAGGGCAGCTCGAGCAGAGAAGTAGAGGCCCCAACGGCAGCTAGAACCACAGCCTCAATCACACCACCAAAGCTTTTAGGGAGGACACTGGCAGGCTGGGCAAGACAGAGTTTCTTATTGAACCTGGAACTGGCTACGCTGGCAAGTAGCCAGCCCCAGCGATCCTTCTGTCTCCTATACTCTCCATAGTTACAATCGTATGTGACCATGCCCGGCTTTTTATGTGGGTGCTAAGGCTTCAAACTCCATTCCTCACGCTTTTACCCATGGAGCCTGAGCTCCAGCCCTCGGCTTTACTTTTTATTATATTATAAATCTCAACAGTTACCTCGGACCAGTTGAACCAGGTCACCCCAGATGCTATGGCCCCTGGGATGTATATAAATATGCTTGAGGGCAGCTGGGACTCAGCCCCACTGGTGTACCTGACAGGATGTAGAAACCACATTTCTCCATTGCCCACTGTGGGGCGGAGTCCAGGTGCTCGCCTAGCTGATAGGTAAAGGTGTCTCAGGGAAGCCCTGCTGTAGTGGCTCATGCCTCTCATCCCATTGTTTGGGAGACTGAGGAGGATCATGAGTTCCAGGCTGGCCTGGTCTACATAAAGGATTCAAGAGCACTCTGAACCACGCAGCAAGACCTATCCCCCAAGTCCCCACCAGAAGGTAAGGGCCAAGGACCTAACTCAATGGTGGGGCAAAGCACTTGATTGAGTTCTGCAGTACAGAAAAGATGTCTTTTTTTCTGGTCAAAGGTAATCTAGTAACATAGGATATGGGCCCTACTACCTAATCCTTACATCCAGCTAAGACTTCCTTATGCACATCAGAATAAACATCTCTCTGCTACCTATCACCCCAGACCCCTCTCTCGTTGACAGTTCCCCATGCAGGAACCCACCCTCAGTCAAGGGCCTGAAATAATGTAGTATTTGGAAATAAGAAACAGGAGTTAGGGCTCATTGGGCCTGGCAAGGGATCATAGGCTCGCAGATAGTTACTTTGAGAGGGGTCGTAGAGAGCCCCCAGCCTCATCCTAACTATGCAACTGAGGAACTCGCATCCCCTGAGCCTTGAGTGACATTTGATGCCATGGTCATGACACCTCTTCACAAAGAGAAATGGTCTTTTTGAGGCTCTCTGGTTAGTAGGGCTTGTGCAGAACTTATAGAGCCTATGTAGGAGATTTAGGCATAGGGCTCCATTCTATGGGACTCCTGGGTGCTAGTAGCAAGTCACTCATGCAGACAGCTCCCCCATGGCTAGCGTGTGGAAGTGGAGTACACGTGCTTGTTTCTCTTTGTCTCCCTAAGCATTGATCTTAGGCAAACTGCAGTCCCCACGTTCACACATACTGGGTGCAGCAAGCCTATTGCTCACTTAGAGCTCAGAGTGCTAGGTGTCCCTGCAGACTGGGACAGGGGTTCTGAAATGGGGAGCTGAAATCTTCAGGTGGAGTTAGAGGCAGCAGGGAAGCAAGGTGAGAGACAGGCAGTAGATCAGGCAGTGCACGCTCATCTGGGCCAACCATGACTTCTGGGACATCGAATCAGAAGAGCAAGCTGGGCCTTGTGTCACTGACAGTGCTGCCCTTCCAAACTGCGAACACAGCTTTTCTTCAGAGCCTCCTTTGTCCTTTATCTGGCCTGAGAGCACGCCCACATCCCCGTTGGCTCCTTTGGCTGCAGGAATCATGCCGCCGGGCACAGGAGGGTTACTACTGTCCTGCTTAGTGTTAGAGCAGGCTTAGCAGTTGCATTTCTCCATGGAAACAGGTGGGGCTGCAGCTTTGTCTGTGAAAAAATACTGGGCATTTATTGAGTACCAGCTGTGTACTTTGTGCGCTCTGCTGGAGCCTGTATTAGCTTATTTCATTCCAGCCTCACAGTGGCGTGCTCCTAGAACAGCAACTCCCCTTTCAGAAAATCAGAAAGACGGAAGACTTGGCCATGGGTACACAGCCAATACAGGGCAGGTCTGGGCCATTTTGTGCCCATGCTGCCTTCCTGCGGGTCCCTGGTGGTAGCTGTGGGAAACTTGGATACTGGCAACTGGATACCACCCCGGGGTGGAGGCAGGGTTATGGATGAGGCAGAAGGCTGTGTCATCCTCTGCTCCAGACTTGAAATGATTCTAGGAGCTTCTTATTTATATCCCCATTTTCAGAAGGCGGGGCTGGGGCTGGAGAAAAGAACTGCTTGGATATTTCCTGAAGAATTAATTACCAAGCCCAAGATGGCTGATACGCTATAAGCAGTTGTGGGAGCTTGAAGGCCCAGACAGGATGGAGAAGATCTCCTTGCCAACCAGCAGATCATCTCTCTGAAAAGTGCTATGAGCCGGCTGGTGTTTAAATGGTGATCCCCTTCACATTGCACTTACTCTTACCTCGTTGAAACACTAGAAACCTGTGCCTGGTGCAGTGCCCTGGACTGGCTCTTGCCAAGGCAACATGGAGTGATGAGCCCCCAAGCCTTATAGAGTGCCAGATCCTAAGCTTCTGAACTCTTGGCCCAGAGCTGCGCCTTGAATGAACAGGCAACATGTGTTGAGGGAGAATTTAGACAGTTGGTGTGGGATTCAAGAGCTCTTGGATCCTCAGCTCTTTTTCTGAATTGAGATCTTGCTGACCTACATATGTCCAGTTCCACCTTTCCCACCTCTGTCTCTGTTGCTCATTCTTCTGAGGAGGCCCTCCAGCAGGCAACTGCTCCTGGCAGAAGCCCAGCTCATCTTTCCTTCCTATTGAAAAGGTCATCAGCTTGGACTCAGGGTCCTGAGGTTCCTGACCACTTCTTGGTCAGTTGTGGCTGATTGTCTGGGTGGTCTTGTTTTTCCTCTTACAGACCCCCACCCCTGCTTGGAGTCACAGCATCAAATTTGAAGTTTGATTTCTCCTATGATCTTGTAGCCTTGGGTTTGATACTTAGTCATCGTTAAGACTCTAAACCTTAATGGCTTTCATTTGTGCAATGATAGTGACCTTGTGGTGAAGATTAAATGAAAGTGGAAGGGGGCTTACTTTTAGCTTGGAGGTGGCATGGGACAGAGCTTAACATGTACCACATAGAATTATTATGGTATTCAAATGATTGAGCTGATATTTGCCCTATAGAGTGGGCTCCTAGGTTAAGTAACATACGCTACAGAAGTGCTGAACTCAGGTTTTGGCTTAAAGTAAGGCGGGTCTAATCATAACATCAGTGCTTGGCTGGTCACATTAGCAAACTATTGAAAAGCTGTGGCCAGTGGAGGACATGAGAAGCCAGCCTGTGGGTACCACCTTCCAGAGGTTCATCTGATACCTGTAAGAGCTCCTTATATTTAAACTTTTCTTTTTCTCATTTCAGTTATGTGAATTGGCTGAGATATTCCCAGTCGCATGCATCACAAGGGACAAGTCACACAGGTGCAAGGGTGAGAATATTTCACTTTTGCAAGGGCCAAATTCAGGAAGGTGGTCACTGAGTCTAATGGTTAGAGTTCAGAGCGGAAACCAGACTGTCTGAGGAAGATTGCTACATTGGTATTAACTGTTATTTATTCCCAGGCTCTGATGTTTCTGGAAAGCACTAATTTAGTGGCTCTGTGAGGTAAGAAAAACATTGACATTTCCCCTCCCCCATGACCTGCCCCTGCTGCTGTCAATATATTGACTTCATCCTTAGACTTGTGCACTCGTGATGTATGAAGGCTGCTGCTTCACCTAGCATCACTCCTCATACAGCCAAAGCCAGAAGGAAGAACCACCCTTTTTTTTTTAAAGAGAGAAAAACTTTCTTTTCTTTGTTATCTATTTTTTCTTGTGGTAGGAATTGAATCAAGAGCCTCTTGCATGCAAGTGTGCATTCGACTGTGAAGAGAACATTTCTCTGAAATGACACTCTTGTAATTTGGTTGACTAGAAATGGGTCAAATGCTCAAACTAGCTATTGGTGAAGGGATGGGATGGCTGTAACTACCTGATCCTAGCCTACCTTTCTCCTCTTGAAGCCATTCATGCATGGACCGACACAGGGGGCTCCACAGTGTGGCATAAGAAGGGTGGGTGCAGGGATGAGCCCAACTTGAGGGAATGGTGGCAAATGATCAGCTGTCATGCCGGGCCAGGCTCTGTGGTGCCTACAGAATGGTTTGCTCATCTGGAAACCTCTGTGGGTTGGTGCTGCTGACACCTCATCTCCAAGAAATGCTTGGATGGAAGAGAGAAGTCCAGGGCAGAACTATATCTCTGTCCACTGTCAACACAGTAACAACAGCTCTGTTGATTGGATGGGAAGGCCCATGTATCAGCCTCTGCTTTTTATCCCTAGAGTTTATTTTCATTTACCTCTTGACACAAGGAAGTTGAAGTCACAGAGAGAGGGCAGTGGTCAGGAGCAGATTGCATGGGTGCCCCTTATTGACCTTTGGTCCTTCTTAGAGGTTCCCTTTGCTGCTGGTGGATAAGGTGCTAGTGGATTCCTGCATCAGGTGGCCTGTGCACAGGGCAGCCTGTGAGCATGATAGCCACAGCAATAAGCATGGGAGTTGGGGACGGCCAGGGGGTGCATACCACCACCTCCAGTCCTGCCTACAAAAGCGTGTTCTCAAGCTGTTCCCTCCTCCCCATCTTGATTCCCCATACCCTACTCTGCATTTTCTGAGATCACCTACCCCTATGCCTAGGTTCAGCAACTGATTTTGGTAGAACCCAAAGCAAGAAACTTGTCCAAGTGCAGGGTGCAGGCAATCCAGTCCTAAGCCTGAACCCATGATCCTTAGATCATTGGGTCAGTTACTGGGAGAACTGATGGCAAATAGGAGATCCCAGTCTCTATCCCAAACTCTACCCATATTCAGTGATATCCATGTCCAAGGGGCATTGGTCTGACTGCTCAGCAACTGGACACTGCGCTTCTTGTGTGCAGAGGCCTGCTGGTCTCCAACAGCCCTCAGTGGTAACTCTAAGCTGCCTCACTCACTGGTCATGCCCAGTGACCCATGAACTAAATCTGAGGAGAAATTTGGTCTTCCCCAGCTGGCTTCAAAGGAATGATTATGGACCATCCAGGAAATAATACATTTCATGGGAAAGACCATAATTATGGAGTATTGAGTAGATAATATGTGTTTTTTTAAAAAGTCTGCAATTATGTATTTATCCTATCCATAATTAGGGAATTTTTAAAGGGCACATTATAGGTAATTTAAAAATAAAATAATGATGCCACTCAAAACAAACAGCCCAAACAAAGACAGTCAAGGCCACCCCAAACTCAGCTCAAGGATTCTACTGGGATCCAGTGTCCTGAGTTTTAGAGAAACTTTACAGTTGGGGTTCAAAATGGGTGGGTGAGATTGGCTCAACAGGGAAGTTTCCTGAGATTACACTTCTCTCCTTTACAAACCTAGTCCATGACAACCTTAATCCTCAGAGATCTGAGCCAGAACCAAGTGACTTTCGTGTGCCAACAGCTTTGCTTGCCTTCATCCTTCCAAAGACCTCTGCCGAGGTAGCCACTTGAGATAAATCACCAATTCAATGAGCATAAACTTACATCTAAAACCCTCACATCCTCCGTGACAGTAGCTGCATGTCACATGTCCTGTGGTCACATGGTGCAGTGTGAAAGGTTGACTTTGCATTGTGGGAGAAGACTGTAGTGCAAACACGGCTGTGGAATCTGCTGGTCAGGTACACAGGGCATTGTTTTTGTGGTATAGACCAGTCCTTAACAGGACGCCTCTTCCCACTGGCTTACCTCAGGAAGCTTCCAACCTCTCCCTTCTTTTACACTTAGTGCTTAGCTTTGTCTTCTCTAGACTGTCTTATCTTCATGAGAACCTATCCCAGGTCAGGCTCTAGAATAAATATGCTGGGAGAGAAGCTCTGGGCTACAGTCTCAAAGGCTCATGTGCTAAAAGATTGCTGCCTAGCAGGGTTCTTTGGGGAGTCTGGCTGCAAACCTTCCAGCCCTGGTGACTCACTGGGAGTATGCTTTCAAATGTGATTATGGGACACTACTCCCTTCTCCTTTTTCTTTTGACTCCTGGCTGATAAATAATTTTACTCCACTGTGTGTTCCCGCTTTGGTGCACTGCTTCACTGCAGGCCCAAAGCAACTTGATTCACCAACTGACCTTGGATTGGGGCATCCAATAGAACTCTTTTCTCTCTACCAGTTAATTATCCACGTTTCTTCATTGTGATGGAGAGTTGACTAATGTCCAAGTTCAAAATATTAGTGAAAAATTTTCTCCATTTCTCATCTGCCTTTGTTGATACCATTTTGATCCTACTGTTCAGCCACATAAAGGACAACCATAAATGCAAGGTCTTCTGGGAGGAAGTGACTGGCTCTCCCATTCTTCTCAGCAGTGACTCTCATAAACTGCCACTGGCCCTTTCTGGCACTAAGAAGTGATGAGCAGAGACCTCTGAGGGTAAGGCTCCCTAGTAGGGGAGCAGATTATAGGGTATAGGTTCATTCCCGGCGCTTCCTTCTTGAAGTCAGTGCCAGGAATCTTGATTTGGAATCCAAGAATCAGTATATCCTAATGGTGTAGGAGGGTCCTTCTGTATTTGGGTTGCTTTTATTGGTTAATAAAGAAACTGCCTTGGCCTTCTGATAGGGCAGGACTTAGATAGACAGGATAAAGAGAACAGAATGCTGGGAAGGGGACAGACAGAGTTAGAGAGAGCCGCCGCCATGAAGCCTGCCAGATCACACACGCTGAATCTTTCCCGGTAAGCCACGACTCGTGGTGACACACAGATTATTAGAAATGGGTTAAACAAATATGTGAGAGTTAGCCAATAAGAGGCTAGAGCTAATGGGCCAGGCAGTATTTCAATGAATACAGTTTCCGTGTAATTATTTCGGGTATAAGCTAGCCAGGCACAGGGCGGCGGGAGCCGGGTGGCCGCCAGGACGAAAAGCAGGCCCCCGCACCTCAATACTACATCCTAAGTCTGGACCTTGAAGGTCATCATGTCCAGAGGCAGATTCTGGGGTAAGTGTGGGGTTGGTACCCATATGGGTGTACTTGGAGGTGAAGACAGTGGTTAGGAACTGGGGTATTGCCAAGGTGCCCTTAGGTGTGAACTGGAGCCTCTGAATAGAACCTCTCTTGGTCTCAGTTTCCCCTGTCCCATAGTAGAGTTTCTAAAAAGATAGAGGTGCTTTAATGTGTTCCCAGGGGAGGTGAAATGGCTAGGGTAGTGATTGGCAACCTAAATGGCATCTAGGTGACAGTGGGAAGTGAAGCAGGAGGTCCCCTCTTCTTTAAAGGAAAGGCTCAAGGTGACCACATCCATGTGCCTGCCTCAGCCTTTTCTACCAAAGGAATCCTTAGATAAATACTGGAATTTACTTTTTCTTTTTCTTTTTATGGTGCGCGCATGCACACATACTCATGTGTATGTGTGTGTGTGCGTGTGTATGTGCACATGCAGCTAAACATGCACATATGTTCATGTGTAGAGGCCATGCAATGAAACAGAGTTTCTGCTTCAATCACTGTCTTAGTGTTTCTATTGCTTTGATGAAACACCATAACCAAAAGCAACGTGGGGAAGAAAAGGTTTATTTTGCTTACACTTCCATATCACAATCTGTCTTAGTTATTTTTCCATTGCTGTGAGGAAACATCATGACCAAGATCATCTAGTCAGGGAACATGGAGGCAGGCAGCAGGCATGGAGGCTGTAGTAGTTAGTTGAGAGCTTGCGTCTGATTCATAAGCAGGAGGCAGAGAAAGAATGCTAACCGGGAATGCCAATGGCTTTTGAAATCTCAAAACCTGCCCCCCAATGGCACAGCTCCAATGAGGCCACACCTGCTAATCCTTTGCAAACAGTTTCAACAACCGAGAACTGAAGTGTTCAAAAATACATGCCTGTGAGGCCATGCTAATGCAAACCCCCACACAGTTCATCACTGAAGGCCGTCAGTGCAAGAACCGAAACAGGCCAGGAAACTGGAGAGGGAGCTGATGCAGAGGCCATGGAGGAGTGACGCTTGCTGGCTAGCTCTCTATGTCTAGCTCAGTCTGCTTCTTATAGTGCCCAAGACCACCAGCCCAGGGTTAGCACTACCCCCAACCTGCTGGGCGCTCCTACACCAATCATTAGTTAAGAAAATGCCCTACCGGTTTGTTAATAGTCTCATCTTAATGGAGGCATTTTCTCAGTTGATGCTCCATCCTCTCAGATGACTCCAGTTGTGTCAAGCTGATACAAAATCAGCCAGCATAATTACTCTCCATCTTGTTTTTTGAGTCATGGTCTCTTACTGAACCTGGAGTTCACTGATTCAGCTAGACTGGCTGGCCAGCATGCCTCAGGGAATCCTTCTGTCTCTACTTCCCTAGTGATTATAGATGTGGATTCTCTAGAGTTTTACATAGGTGCTTGGAGCTGTTTACAGTAGAGTTTGGAGCTGGTACAACCTCAGTTGTGTTCCATCAGAGCTAGGCAAGAAGTCAGTGTTGTCTGAACAGCAGCCACATGGAGGTTGAAAGGAATCTGTCAGGCCACATCAGAATCCTGAGACAGGCGGTCACAGCAGAGGCTCTGCAAAGGTGGCATCTGCTGTTCATTAGGATGCCTGTTCCCCACATGTCCACACTAAGGAAGTCTCGTCACCACGGTTACTTGGGTGTGACTCAAGACCTCCTCATCACCACTGTCACTTGGGTGTGCTTGCACAAGGGGGCTGGAGCCCATCAGAGCCCACCAGGGCTGCTCTTCCGGTTGAGAGGTAGAGGAGAGGACTCTAGGGGCCTGAGTGCTTTTGAGCTGTGCCCTGGTGCTTCTGCCTATATGACATTGACTCACACAGGATGTCCAGATGGTCTCCCTCCAGTTCTTCACCTCCCACACTGCTATGAAGCAGGCTCTGATCTCTCTGCACTGATGCTCACATAACTTAACCTGCTCTCCTTGCTGTCCCTGACATCCAGGATGAACAAATTAGCATTGCCTTTTCTCCTGGACTGACCAAATGTCCAGCTGGCCACACTGCATCATGAAGTCTTTCCACCTAGACCTGGCCTTCAAAATCTTCTGTTCCATTCTGAAGGCTTCAGTACCTGCCCAGAGACCTCTCTAGTCCCCAGACACTACCCTGCATCTTTGCGTTGGTTGGACTAGGAACTACTAAGAGCTGAACATTAGCCTCTCTTTCCAACACAACTTTTTCCTTTTTTCCAGGCTGGTCCCTCCTGGGCTCCTCATCACCTCTCCATCCTCCTAGCTTCTCCCCTCTGCTGGATGCAGGGTAGTGGTTGTCCAGTTGTGGATTAATTTCTTCTTCCTCATTTCCTTCCATGGAAATAGCATGCTAACCTAGTTAGGAATATGGTTGGCAGTCACACTATCTCAGTTCAAGTCGTTTCCTGGTTGTGTGTCTTTTGGTGAGGCCCTTCTGTCTGAACCTCAGTTTCCCTATCTAGCCCATGGATGCTGAATGAATGGTGAGCACAGGTACGTCAGCCATCCCATGGATGCTGAATGAATGGTGAGCACAGGTACGTCACCCATCCCATGGATGCATCCCATGGATGCTGAATGAACGATGATGAGTGCAAGCACTTCTCCCAGCTCAGCACGTGGCACAGAACAAAGTTGGGTTATGTGGGTTGTTAGTGCCATGCCATTGGCTGTTGACTTCCACCACAGGAATGAGGGGTCCCTACTGTCACATCACCAGCTCCAGAGGACAGAGACTGCCTGTTGGGGGTGGAGGAGGAGTAGAGACAATTTACTTTGGCACTACAGGAAAAATTCTGTCTATTCACATTTTTCCCTCCAGGCCTCCCTCCCTCGTGCCAGCCCTCCTGCCTCTCTCCCAGTGGAATTCCCAGACTCCCTGAACAACATAAACCTTGGACCCTTCAGGCAGGTGTCAGCCACGGGAGTGGTGGGTTTACAAGGTAAGGACGTATAAGAAGTGACAAGCCCGGAATTAGCAATGCAATTCCTCTGTCATTTTTATCATTGGCCCCTGCAGGGAGGAGCTGATTAAATGGATATTCAACTCTTTGCATTAATGTGCATCCAGCTTCAATTTGCATTTCATTAGCTGCACAAAAAGCATAATTTTATTATTTGCCATTGGAAAGCAGATCTCTGCTAACAAGCGGTTCCTCACTGATCCTGAAATATGGTGTGACTGACTCACTCTCTGTCTGCTCGCTCTGCCATCCTCCTCCCCAACATGGCTGGGCGTCTGTGCAGAGTTGGACTTAACACAGCAGGCTGTGTTCTTATTCCAGAGGGCTTGGCTTTGTGATGTTTCTAGGAGACAGGGTAACTGCTGCTGCCTTCTGGGCAAGTCACTGTCATCCATCACTGATGATGACAGTGTTACCACTGCTAAACAGCATTTCCGGCATCACATGCCATCTTCCCATTACTGCCACCACAGCCACCACTACCGTTATCACCTTCACCAGTCCGACCACTTCTGCTTCCACCATACTACCACCACCGTTACCATGGTCAACACTGTCTCTAGCCTTCCAGCCTCTACCATTCTACCACCACCAATACCTTGGTCAACACCATGGTCTAACCACATCACCTCCATCATGCCATCACCAGCATCATGTGATCATCACCATTTCTAGTCCTACCACCTTCACCATACCCTACCATCACCATCATTTCCATTACCATTACCCCACCATCACATCACCTCCGCCTCTGGCATCACCACCACTTCCCTGTTTCATCACCTCCACCTCTGCCATCACCGTTATCACTTCCCTGTTTCATCACCTCCATCACTGTCACCATCATCTGTACTATGTCTCCCAAATTGGCACTACCATGGAGACAACCATTATTGCTATCATCACAGTATCATCTTCATCAGTGTCTCAGCCATCACCACTGATTGCCCTCTCTATTCCACCATCATCTTCAGTGCCATCACCACTGCCCCCATAACCATCACCGCTATCACCTCCACCACCTTTGCCATGCCAGCAGTACCTAGGTCACGGTGATTTCCACCATCACCTTCTCCATTGCTGCTCTCTCTACAGTCACCCCACCATGACTGTCACCCTTTCCACAGCTGCCATCACCGCTATCACCTCTGCTACCTCTGCCTCCACCACCACCAACTCCACTGAGCCAACACTGGTATCTTCTCCACCACCATCTCCCTGCTGCTCTCAACACCACCCTCACAGCCACCATCCACCACCACCATCTCTATCCCCCATCCACGTGACCGCTATGAACAGCTCTGTGACCACGGCTACATCTCCCATCTCTACCGCCAACACCACTGTCTCCATTCCTTCCTTCTCAGCGTGTCCATGGGCTACCACGACATCAACATGGTGCATTGTGAGTTTTGTCATTCCATCTGGACCAGTGCTAGAAACCTGCTTGGTTTTCAGAGTTCATGGCTTGAGGGTCCTGTGAGAAGTTGGTGACAGCAGTAGAGGGAATGGTACTGGTGACACTACACACTAGTGCTACTGCTGTTGTGAGTGAACTAGCACTTCCTTTTACCCCGGGCCAAGTGTTAACACAGAGTGTCGGTTCCCTGCTCACATCCCCTTGGCTCTTCTATGAGTCCCAGCTTCTGCATGTTTCTCCCCTTGCAGAGCACAAGGCCAGTTGGGTCCTTCACCCCTGCTGCCCCCTGCCCAGGACATCTTTCAGCTCTAGCAACTGCTTTGCTCAGAGCTGTGAGTGCTGCAAGGGCCTCCAGGTGACTCCAGCCGGTGACCGGTAAGGCACTAGGATGAGAGACAGGCAAATTCAATGACACAATGATGGTCTAGAGCTCCCTCCAGGCTCTGAAACTGGCTTGGATGTTACAGGCCCTGGCTCACTTTCCCCATTCCCTCCAGCTTTTCCCAGGAGTGAGTTCATAACAATGGTGGCAATAAGTCTTTATCTCATGATTTGCCTGTGACATGGTGGTCACTTCTTTTTGTTGTGTTTTTCAAGTCTCCTAGTTAAAAGAGGGCTTTTGCACATGTTCCTGAGAGGCTAAAACACTTAGAGTGGGCACAGTTGATCCCTTTTAGCTGGTTTAATGTTGAGCCCAATGTGCAAGGTCATTGGGTGGGAGGGGAGTATGACCTCCTAATTGAAGATCCACTCCCTTTCTGCTGTACCAGCCTACAGGAGCCTCAGAATTCAGGGCCAGTCCAAGCTTGGACTAGTATTCAGGTCAGACTAGTATTCAGGTCGGACTAGTATTCAGGTCGGACTAGTATTCAGGTCACAAAATGATGTTATTGTTTGCAAAGCTCCTGGTTGAGAGCCCTGAAATTCAGTTACCAAGAACAAGGCAAAAGTAAGCAACACCCCACAATGTTTAAGTAAGTTGACTGTTTTACGTGGGTCACACTCACAGCTAGCTATGATCACACATGCCTAAAGGCCGCAGGTTGGGTGTTCCTTCTTGTTAAGGGTTTCAGCTCAGTTGTTGGGCCCAAAATTCAGACTCCATTCTCCTATCACCTGGAGTAGCCATTTCCTCTCCCTCACCAGGAATACAAACACAGTTGCAACAAAACCATTATGGTACCACTGTGGGAGACGGAACAACCAACTGACTTAAAAAGAAGTCAGTGCAGTGGAAGAAACCCTGCTCTGCAAGTTCTGGGACCTTGGGCAAATGCTTTTTTTTTTTCTTGTTCTTTTTATAACATAATTCTTTATTGATTCTTTGGGAATTTTGCATCATGCACCCCAATCCCACTTACTCCCATCCCCCCGTGTCTGCTCCTCGCCATGGCAGCGTTCCTCCCTCTAAAGGAACCCCCCCAAATTAATTAAAAACAAAACAAAGCAAACACCACCAACAAAAACCTCATTCCTCTGTCTTTCCTGACTCCCAACATTCATTGTAGTGGCACTGGGAGCTGCGGTGTGTCAGGTGCTCTGCCCTTTGTCCAATCGGCCCCACCTGAAAATGTTCATTAGAATGAGCCATTGGTCTGGCTCAAGGCCTCTGGCACACCAACATCACTGGATCCTCACCGGAACTCCTCTTGGGTATCCTGCTGTTACTTGATGAGAAGCAACTTGAGAGTACACATTCATTTTGGCTTACAAAGGACACAGCCCATCATGGTGAGAAAGGCATTGCAGCAGGAACAAGGAGCAGTTGGTGCATTGCATATATAGTCAGGAAGCAAAAATGACCAGAAAGTAGAGTTGGGCTAAAAACCCCTCAAGGTCTGCACCCTGTGATTCATGTCTTCCAATAAAGCTCCATTTCCTAAAGGCTCCCCAGCTTTCTCAAACAGAACTACCAGCTGAGGACCAAGTGTTCATGTGTCTGAGCCTATAGGGAGCTTGAGACGGTAATGGATGTTTGAGAAAGGGGGCAGGAGCAGAGCATGACCTCAGTGCTGACCCCAGATCCATCTCTGAGCTGCTTTGCTGGCAAGGGGCCTTTTCTTTTTCCCGTGTCAAGGATCACACACTCTTGCATAGCAGTACCTTCTGGGAGACATGGCACATGATTCCCACACAGCCCAGTACCCTTTTATAATCTGTCCCCTGGAACTACTCTGAATGGCTATGTCTGACTGGGGTTTGACTGTGGTTTCCTGCACCCTCACATCTGTTGGTCTCACCCATGTGGTCCCAACATAAAGGGATGGAGCAGCTCTGGCACAGGTCTGTCATGCCAAATCCTGCGCTCACCAGTCCTCTTGAGGAGCTCCCTTTGGTGTGATGGAGCACTATCTCATGGGCCTGACTGCCCTCCGGATCCCTTTGTAGGGCGCATCCTCCGTTTCACCCTCTCAAATCTCTTGACTCAGCCCTGGGTCCACTCAGAGGGCATTCTCAAAAGCAGCAGAGTGAAGTGACCTGTGCAGTCGGGGAGATTTTGATTCACTTTTCAGATCTCCTGCCTGTGAGTCGAGGCCCTAGGCTTCCTTGTGCCTGTCTATTGTTTCATCTGTGAAATGGTGGAATGGCGGTCCCTACCTCATGAGGCCTTACGAATGGGGAGCACAGACACTGGCACCTGGACTGCAGCAAGAAGGTTCCGGAACCTGGTTAAATCAGCACCTGCTCTTGCTGATTTCTGCCCTTCCCCCACCTCATTCCATCTCTGTTTTCCCTGTACTGTGGACTCGGCCTGTTGTCGTGCCTCAGCCATGTTTACGTGGGGTGTGGTCAGGCAGCAGAATGAGGGGGAAAGGAGTGGGCTGGAGCCGGGGCCTGGGAATGTGACTGGTACAAATCTCTAGACTTCCAGGCACAGGAACCCACAGGCTCTTGCCCAAGCCCATGGGGAAGAGTCTGAATTGGGGGGGGGCATGAGGTGGGCTGTCTGATCCTGCAAAGTCAGTGCAGCTGGTTTTCAAAGGCACTGAATAATTTGAATCACACAAGACAAAAAGCGAGATTAAGGTGAGCTGATAGGCTCTCCAGGCTGCGAGGTCCCTAAAGCTGCCTGGGAGAGATGCTGAATTTATTCTCTGTCCAAAGTGCTAATTACCTCGTTTCTCTCTTCCAGTCCCAAAAGTCTCTTTGCAAATGTATTTTCTGTCTCAGCCCCACCTTTGGTCCCAGGAACTCCTGTTCCTCAAAGGCAAAGGGTCTGCTGGGAGTGGACACAGGGTCAGAGATGGGCTTGGGCTCCTCCTCCAGGCACTTTGAAATGATAGTGTCTGGGCGAGGAGGGCTCTGGTGTATTTATAGAAATAGATTTTGCTGTTTACATTTCAAAGTTATGCATGCATAGAGTTTGAGAGACAAACAAGAATGTGGTTTTTTTTTTTCCTTTCTTTTTGACTTTTTGTCCCCTCTAGGGCCAATAACTATCTCTGTTCTTTGCTTGCTTACCCATTAATTTGATGTTACCAGTTCAAGACCAAAGTCTTCCTTGGTTGTTTGTGATGCTGTTATTAGCTATGTTGTCTGAAGAGCCTTCCCAGAACCCTCTGACACTGTGCTCCCAGGAACAGGGTCTCTGGATCCCTGGACAGTCTCATTCTGGAATTCCCATATAAACCTGTGGTGATTTGAATCAGATTGTCCTGCATGGCTCACACATTTGAATATTTGATCCCCAGTTGGAACTGTTTGGGAAGATTAGGAGGTGTATACTCCTTGAACGAAGTATGCTATTGGAGGTGGGCTTTGATGTTTCAAAAGCCTCTGACATTCCCAGTTAGCTTTCTCTGCCTCTCTCTTTCTCTGTTTCCTGGTATGGATCAGACGTAAGGTCTCAGCTACTGCCCCAGCGCCATGCCTGCCTGCTGCCATGTGCCCCATCATGAAGTCCCCTGGAACTGTAAGCCTTTTTGACTTCACAATAATAGAAAAGCAACTGAGATAAACGCTCCTCTGTCTCCTTTTCTTTTTAGTTTACAGCTTTGTTTAGGTAGCACATCCTGCTGTGCCTTCTCAAAAAGAATGCATGGGGTGGGGCTGCTTCCTGTACAAGATTTTCAGTTATTTGCTTGAGTGTAGAACTCGTTTTGTTTATTTGGTTGTTCTGTTTTGCTTTTGTTTTTCATTAATAGTATGAAGGGTTTTCACTGTTATCTTTTGTTGCTGTTTTCCTCACTCAGAAGAACTCAATACCATTATGCTTCTGGATTCTTCGTATATTACTTATTTTCTTGGTGCTCCTGGCCAAGGCTCTAGGCACTGGCCTTGCTGTGCTGTGGTGAGTGCATGTGCTGTGGTGAGCACCTGGTTACATGTGCTGCACTGGCCACGTGGCAGAACTTTCAGTTTAGAAGTTTGTGCTCTATGGTTTAGTGAAATTTTCCTAAATTCTGTCTTAGATGATTTCTCCGTGTGTCTTTTACTTTATTTATTTATTTATTTATTTATTTTTGAGAAATCCTGTGATTCACACATCAGACTTCTTAGTTTGAATATTTAATCTGCTAATTTTATCTTTTAACCTTCTGGAGTGGTTCTTCTCAAACACAGACTCCTCATCTTGATGCCTTCCTTGGCTTTCACCACTCGGCCAAGCCTGTGCTTTGGGAGTGAGTGGTCTGTGGCCTCATCCCACGAAGCCTCACCGTAGAGCCAATGTGCAGCTCTTCCAGCCCATTCATCACAGCGATTCCAGGGTGTAACCTCTCACCTCTCTGGTTTGCTCAGATTGGTGTGTTTTTCTAGATTCTGAACATTCTGTCTGCCTTCATGGCTGACTTTGCTTTTCCCTTCCCTGCTGACTTACGAAGTCCCGAACAGGAGCACTTTTGGGTAGCTCTAGGCCCTGCCAAGTTCCTGTTTTGTAGAAAAGAGATATTTAATCAGCATTGATGATAGATGCAAGCACCTTGTGTTTGTTGAGTGTAATCATGTGTAAACTTCTGGGTGAGTTTCCTGGCGGACTGAGGCATGAATCTAACTCAACCCCTGTGCTCAGATGGTCACACAGGATGGACAAGGGTCTGCCAGGTATATCTATAATCATGCATTCCCCAACACATGTACCTACTCAGTACACAGTTGACTTATCTAGGGGCAGACAGGTTAGGGCTAGGCCCATCTAGCTGGTTGAACAGCATATTAAGGGCATTGTAAAATGGGGTTGGGTTACTATCTCTCTCTCTGTTGTTTGTCTGTCTGTCTGTCTGTTTGTTTTCGAGACACAGTTTCACTGTGTAGTGCTGGCTGTACTGGAACTCACCCTGTAAACCAGGCCAGGCCTGAGCTCATAGACATCCACCTGCCTTTGCCTCTCAAGTGTTGGAATTAAAGGCATGTGCTACCACTGCCTGGCCGTCGTAGTGTATGTGTGTGTGTGTGTTTGTGTGTGTGTGTGTGTGTGTGTATTTCCTTTCTGGTTTTCTACCTCCCTTCATTGTAACAGCCTGTTTCAGAAAATCCACTCTCTTAGAGAAGTTGTAAAATGGAAGGAGCTGAATTTTCCAAGCTTAGGAACCAGTGATCTCTGAGAACATGTCGGAGTGGTAGTAGTTTTGCTCTTGTGCATATGAAACCTCAGAAAGGTTAAGTGAGAAATTCAATCCCACAGTCTGAAAAGACTGATAAGCCTGGATTTGGATCCAGGCTTGATGATTTAGTTCTGTATGATAAGGAAGGAAAACAAGAATGGAAGGGGCCCTGGAGGTTCTCACTAGGAGCCTAGATCACTGAGTGCCTGGTGGGAAGCAGCTCATAGGATTCAAGAGGAGGCAGGGTGCAGGGACCCAGTGCTCCTCACTTGACTGGGGCTGACCCCATCTCAATCAACAGATTCTGCCAGGTGTTGGGGTGGAATTTTGATGTGGAGCCAGTAAGTGGTCAGAACGATCCTTGTAACATGAGGGGCCTGCTAGTTGGGGTTTCTGTCCTGCCTGGTCCCCCAGCCGTTTAGTCCCAGAGAAAATCACACAGAGAGTCTGCATTAGGCTATAAACTGATTGTCCCATTAGCTCAGGTTTATTAGGTCTTATAACTTATATAGCCCATTATCCTTATCTATGTCAGCCACATGGCTCAGTACCTTTCTCAGCGGGGCAGGTCACATCCTGCTTCTTTGGTGGTCTGGGGAGGCTGGAGGAAGTGGAGGTGGACTTTGAGGTCTCTTTTGCTCAAGCTTCCCTCAGTATGGCTATCAGTTGACTTCCTTTTGCCTGCAAGATATAGCACTCTCAGCTCCAGCACCATGTCTACCAGCACGCCACCATGCTCCCCACCATAAGGACAGTGGACTGAATTTCTGAAATTGTAAGCCAGCCGCCCCAACTAAACCTTTCCCTTACAAGAGTTGCTGTGGTTGTGGTGGTGTCTTTTCACAGCAATAAAAACCCCTAAGACACCTTTTTATTTTGAAATTATCTTGAGTCTATAGAAAAGTTGCAGATGCAGTACAAAGACACCCCCTCCTTTCTTTTTTCTTGACTCACTTGAGAGCAAGGAGTCGACCTGATACCTTGCCATCCCTGGATGCTGTAGTGTGTGCTGTCTACAAGGAAGGACATTCTCCACCCTAACCACAATGTTAACTTCAAGTGCGGAAAATTAACCTTGCATATAGGTCTCAGCCTTTCTCAGAGGCTGCTGGGCTTTGGTCAGACACACAGTCTTTGTCAACCATCTCCACAAGGTCCCGACTAGAGGAGAGATCCAGGTCAGTGGCATGGGTTACATTTGGTTGCCTTTACTCTTCAGTCTCCTTCATCTCTATGACTCTGGTCTATTTTTGGCTTTGATGACCTTAACATGTTTGGAGGATCCAGGTTGGTTATTCTATTGTTATCCACTCTTGTTTATTTATTTATTTTTGTTTTGTTTTCAGATGTTTCCCACGAGCTGCTTCAGCTTTTCTGAATCTGGCAGGGCCATCAGAAGTGGTGCCTAGTTCTTCCCACTGTGCCCCGTCAGGCCACAGGTCATTTTGAATTTTTCTCAGTATTGGAGAGCAAAACTTCAATTTCATGATGAAGGAGTGTCTCCGCTGCAAAGTTATTTGCTTTCTTTTCTAACTAATACACACTTTATGGAGAAATTTTGAGACTATGTCTTTCAATTCTGTTCAGTTTATCCATTTGTATAACTTTCAATCTATGTAATCATGGGCTTCTATTTGCTGCGGTCGATTATAACGTGTTAGTATTGTGGCCTCTTTTTGTGTTTCAGCTTCCCTAGACTGGGCCAGAAGTTCTTTCCTGTGGGCCTCTGCATTTTGATCCTTTCTCTATAATTCCCTGAGCACACTCCCTTCAGTTTTGGAAAACAAAGATTCTTCTCCTGGTCCTGGGAGTAGCATCCATTCCTAAGAAGTCTTGGTTCTTTTGAGGAGAAAATGGTATTTAGAAGCTGTTTCAACTTGAATTAAAATGTCCCCCATAGGTTCAGGCATTTGAATACTTGATTCCCAGTTACTGGGAGTGACCTTCCTGGAAAAAGTGTGTCATTAGGGGAGGGATTTGGGTGTTTATGGTCTGGCTCACTTCAGTTGGCTCTTTCTGCTTCATGTTTGTGGTTTGAAGATACAGGCTATTCCTTCCATCATGCCTGTTGCTTATCACTGTGCCTCCCTACTATGATGGGTTCTCCCTCTGGAACTGTGAGCCACAAAAACCCACTTGCTTCTGGAAGTTGTGCTGGTCATGATGTTTCGTACAGCAAGAGAAAAGTAAATAATCCAGGAGCCAATATCTGGGTGCTAGGTGTGCTCATTTCTACTGCAGAGTCATGGGCCTCTGGTTGTGTTAGTGAACACATCCACATAAGCAATTTATATTTACATTTCATTCTCTATATTGTATATATCAAATCATATTTGATTAATTAGTAATGGCTGCTACAGTGAAGTGGAAAATAAGACATGCTAAATGGCTGCCATATTCATGTATGTGTAGAAAATAGAGGCTGCCTTTTAGTTAGTGTTATTATTGCTATGATGAAACACCATTACCAAGAGCAACTTTGGGAGGAAAGGGTTTATTTGGTTTGTATTTCCACATCACTGTTCATCATCAAAGGAAGTCAGGAAAGGAACTCAAACAGGGCAGGAATCTGGAGGCAGGAGCTGATGCAGAGGCCAAGGAAGGGTGCTGCTTTCTGGCTTGCTTCCTATGTCCTGCTCAGACTACTCTCTTATAGAACCCAGAAACACCAGCCCAGGGCTGGCCCCACCCACAATGGCTGGACCCTCCCCATCAATCACTAATTTAGAAAATGCCTTACAGGCTTGCCTACAGCCATATTTTCTGAAAGCGCTTTTAAAATATCTAATTTGTGTTTATTTTATGTCCATTGGTGTTTTGCCTGCATTTATGTCTGTGTGAAGGTGTTGGATTCCCTGTAACTGGAGTTAGACAGATGTGAGCTGCCATGTGGGTACTGAAAATTGAACCTGGGTCCTCTGGAAGAGTAGTCAGTGCTCTTAACCACTGAGTTAATGAACTGCATTAATGCTCAATGACCTAATGTCCTCCCAGCATATCCTCTGTCTCCATGGCAGCAGAATTCCAAAATGAATTCTGGAGGAGTAAACCATATTCAAAAACACTGCAAGGCAGCTTTCTCCATTGCCATGTGTTCTACACCAGTGTGAAACGTGTCTCCCCTCCCATCACCTCTAATACACTGAGTTATTTGATTAAAATCTTCCTATCACTTTCCTTGCTCTGCAGACAGCCTTCTTCCTATCCCGACGGATCTCAACACCCTTTCATGGGCAGTTCTTCCATCTCTGCAGACTGCAGCACCACGTGCTGGACTGTTCCATGCCCCTCATATCCCCTCACTCCTTTGGACCCTGACACTGTTATAATTTGGATCTGAAATGTTCCCAAAGGCTTGTAGGTTATAGACTTGTTCACCAGCTGGTCACCTCATTAGAAGGTGGTGGACACTTTAGGTGGTGTGGCATGGTGGAAGGGAGTTAGATCGTTGGAAGCATGTCCTTGCAGGGAATATTGGGCCCTCACCTGCCTCCCCATCCCCCTTTCTGGCCGGCATGAGATAATCAGCTTTGCTCAATTACTTGCTTCTTACCATGATGTTCAGTCTTGCTACAGCCCAAAGTGTTAGGGCCTCTGAACCATGAGACAAATCAGGCCTTTCCTCCTCTTCTGATTGCCTCAGGTATCCCTTCATGGTGTTGGAAAGCTGACTGACACCGTCTTGGGCCACTTCCCCCTTTCTGCTGGCTTCCTTGCTCTGTTCATACTTTGATCCCTTTCCTACCCCCAGCAGTGTACATAGCTTCTACCTGGCTCCTACACTCTTTTGTGTGGAGTCCAAACCTACACACAACGCCTCTAGACTAAATTGTTCGGGAAGAGGTGGGAACAGTAAATAAAGAAGATTTTCGTGTATAGAAAATTTACATTTAAAGGAAAATGCACACATTAACTCCTTTCTTTAAGTTTGCTCAATTCAGTTCCATATTTTGATCTTCACCATGTGGGAGGGCTGGAAAGAGAAAAATAGAGAGGAAGGGAAAAGCAGCACAGGGGATTGCTGGAATCCTCTCAGAATCCACAAATGTCTGAAGGTTTGTTTCTGGCAGCTGGAACAGTGGCCACTCTCTCAAGGGCTTTTGTCGTTCCCATCGCAGAGGTTGTCTTGGGTGTGTGTCTTCTGTACTTCTGGCTTTGTGTACATGCCAGGGTGGGCGAATAGGTGAATGTAGAGGTTGGAAGTCAAAGATCAGTCAGAAGAGTCTGGGGAGGGCCTCAGGTCATTATAACAAGATACAGACGCGGGGGCAAGGCAGCACGTGCAGAAGAGAGTAGACACAAGGGCAAGCCTCACTTCCCCGCTGCCTGAGCCCATTTCCATGAGAAAGACACTCATCTCTCCGTGTCAGCTACCTTCACCTTGCTACAACCCAACAGAGTGGGAAGGCTTTTCTGGGATCTCCCGGTCAGGACTTTCAATCCCTTGTGCTAGGGAAAGCAGGGCAGCTCAGTCGATGGTGGCAGGAGCCTGTGGTGGAAGACAGCTGCTTACACTGGGGTTCACCAGGAAGCAGAGAATGCATCTGAACCAAGGACCGAGCATAACCCACTTCCTCCAGAGAGGCCCCATCTCCTAAAGGTTCTGGGAGCCTGCTGGGGATGTGTCACACTGACAGTCTGACTGCCTCTTCAAGTGAGCTAGTGGTCATTAACTGCCGCCAGGATGGCAATCGAACTCTAATCTGATGGAGCAAGCAGATGCACACGGGGGAAAGGGAGAACCGACCACCTGCTGCTGTCCGCTGATCCTCTACATACATATTCTGACATGGGCACCCACGCCCACACCATCACTTCCCACACAACATGGACACAGTAAAAACTCTTTAAAAATATCCAACCTGAGTTTTGGAGAGGACAAACCGTATTCTAGGCCATGTCCCTGAGACACACAGCTGGTCCTCCCTGTAAAACCGTCTTCTCATTGTTAACCCTGCTGGTGGCTGGTATTCCCAGACATTTTCCTGCCTGCCCCTGGCCTGGCCTGCCGCTCTCCCTCTGAGGCTGGTGACTTGGTCTCAAATTACACCTGAATCTATACTCTGTTCTCTTCACACCCTTCCCAGCCTGGTCCATCTGAGCTCTGTAAAAACACCTTGGGGACAAAACTATGCAAGGGAAGACCTGGGTTGTTGGGGTAAGCCCCTCACCCCAAGTCTCCCAAGATGCTCTTCCTTCCTGTAAATCTTCACTATGGGAAAGTCATAGAATGTTCTGTTTCTTGGCATGAAGAAGAAAACAGAACTGAATGTCTGCATGGTGCCGGGATCACACAGCTCACCTTTTCTGACCGCACAGGAGCCTTGGAGGAAGGATATGCTTCTATTCATCTTTCAGAAAAGGAAATCAAGGTTATTGAGTTTACAGAACTTACACTAAATCATGCAGAAGGTTAATGGTGCAGCCAGGCAAACACAGCTCCATAGACACGATACTAACATCTTCTGTGTGCCGGGCACCATGCTTTGGGTGCATAGCTGTGTACCTACTGATTGGCCAGGATTTGAGCAGATCTGATCTGAAGACCCCTATTTTCCTCCCAGCTTCTCGCCATTGCAGGCAGACACAATGTGTATAGATTTTTTTGGAGACTTGTCTATGGAACTGGGAGTGCTTGGAAATACACTGGAGAGGTGAGGATGCAGGCAGCCTAAGATGGAGTCTTTTGCTATCTCCTGGGTCAGGTAGGCGAGCCTCCTTTGCTCGTGTCTTTCTTTTCCCCTTGGCTCAAGGAAAGACACTTGTTTTTTGCAAAGACAGACAGAGGACTTTTGACAGCCTGCAGGCTGCTTTTTCTCCATTCAGATGCATCAAACTCACAGAATATCTCTCCCCAGCTGCAGGCTTATGGAATAGGAAAACCACTCATTTCCCTCCGAGAGAGAGGCGCCCAAAGCAGATATTTCAATATATTCCAATTTAGCCGAGGGAAGTCAGAACATGGATGTTGTTGCCAAGGAAACCACCTCCTTCCTCCCAGTGTGCTGTGCATACGTGTATCACTCCATCTCTTGGCTCTCCAAGGTAATATCATAGCCCCGTGCTTGGGGGAGGGTTTTTAAAAAGGAACATAAAACCTCTTAGCATCGAGAAGATTCATTAAATGACCTCACTCCAGAGAGGCTTAAATTATTTTTTAGACCCTTTTATGCTAAAGACAGGGAAATGGCTGAGTCAGTCCTATCTCTTATAGCCCAGCTCAGTGTCTGAGTGGAAAGGTGTTTTGTTTTTTTTTTTAAATAAACAAATCAGTATTGGTAAGTGCAGACAGGCGAGTGTGTGTGTGTAATAATAAGGAGGCCGTCCTGCAGCCTCAATGTCACTGGCTAATTCCTGTGAGTGGATCTGCCAAGACCACCTTGATCCATAGCCCTCCTGGGTGGGAGGCCACACTTCACAGAGCAGCCCTCAAAGCAGAGACAAAAGAGGGTTGCTGTTGCAAGGCCGCCTGTCCAAAGGTCCAGGAATTGCATGGAGATTTCTGTTGCCCAATCTGCTGTGCTTTCTTTTGTCCTCAGCTGGTGTCTGGTCTGATTCCCCTTCTCTCATTCCTGCCTGCCCTGTGGCCAGGTGTTAATGTCACTTCCCTGGCCCCAGAGCCAAGCCAACACCATTCTCACTCCTCATCAGAGAACTCCCAAATTGCTGTGCTTTCTTACAGCCCTTCCAGACTTCTGGTGCTGCACCATACCCTAGCCACTGGACACACAGATAAATACTGGGATCCATCTTCCAGTTAGTGGCATAAGCTGAGGATTTTGTTTTACATGTTATAGGGTCTACTGGGGACAATTTTGATTGTGGTATCACAGGAGAAGGACATTCAAATCTAGTGTGCCTAAGACCCAGATACTGCTACGCAGGACACCCCTACAGCTAGTTATTCATTACTCCCAAACCCAACAGTGCCAAGGCTGAGAGATGCTAGCTTCTCCCCATCCACTTTGTTCACTTACTAAAAATTATTTATTTTATTTACTGTGCATGTGCATGGGACTGGTTGTATATATGTGTGCCATGCACATGCAGGTGGCTTGGAGGTCAGGAGAGGGTGTTGGATACCCTGGAACTGGGGTTGCAGGAGGTTGTGAACCATTTATGTCTGGTCTGGGACCTGAACCTTGGTCCTCTGTAAAAGCAGCAAGTGCTCTCAACTGCTCATCCTTTTTTATGCGTGCCCACTCCTTTTGAATAAATATTGTCTAATTATAAGGTACCATCCTGTAAGTCCAGGTCTAGAGACATAAACTGAACAAGATGGATATAATATTTCCATTTTTATCATTACAGCTCATAATTAGGGCTGGGGATAGTCATCTATTTAGACCTGCTGGTCCAGTTCTGAGGTCCTCCCAGCACTCACTGTGACTCGTTCTGGCTCCTGGGTAGAGTGAGGGCCTTTTGCAGCCACCCATCCAAGCCTAGCTGCAGGACTTGGTATGGTCCCCTCATGGCTTCCTCCCTGCATACGCTGCAGACTCTCTTAGTGTGAGCTTTACTACAGCAGGAAGCATGCTGGGATAATAAAAACAACCCAAGGAGGGACAAAGACTAGGACTCTCATCTTCCAAGTCTCCAACTCCTACCTTGCCTATTCTGGAGGGATTCTGGGACAGCACTACCATGATGTATTCGCTTTCTAGGCAGGCCTTACCAACCCTCATTTCCCAGATTCCTGCTTCCAGATGCTACTCTGATTGTAAATCTCCGTGAAGTTGTTCAAGGTTTAGACTTTAAAACCAAATGACCCAAAGCACTTATTTACTGTGTGACCTCGGACAAGTTACTTCACTTTTCTGAGTCTCAAGTTCCTCTGCTGTAAAATGGGCCTAATGATATTACCTATCGTGCACGGTTATTGTGAGAGTAAAGGTGCTGTTTCACGTGGAGTTCTTAGTTCACAGGTTCCCTGTAAGCTATGCTGCCATTATTTCTGTTACTGTTGTCCCAGCCAGTTGGCCCAATAGCTACCTATGAAGCAGAATCTCCACCCTTTCCTTGTTTCTCACAGGTTATCTGTTTGCTTCAGTGGAACTGAGCATGTCAAGAGTGACGCGAATCTGCTTGCTGAGTAGCCACTGGTGTTGTCTGATGCGGTGAAGGTTTTCACAGGTAGAAGGGAGAGGGCAAGACCACAGAAGCAGACTATGTGATGTAGGTCACTGCCACCTGGACTCACAGCTGCCTTTGCATGACAGTGTCCTATATCACGTGACTTTCATCAAGCGGTCTGGATGAGGAAGACATCTGCCCTTCCTGCTATCCTGCCACTTGAGAGGGCAGCTGGGCCTGGTTCCTGGGCCACTGTGAACAAACACGGTGAGATTCCAGGCTCAGAATGATATTGGCGTGTGCGGAAGCAGACAGGTGCAGGGAAGGGAAGTCTGTTTTGTGAAGGTACATAAGTTACTTCTCTGACTGTAGTAACAACACCAGACAACAGCAACTTCAAGAAGGACGGGTTTGCTTTGGCTCAAGGTTCTAGGGAGTGCAGTCCGTCCGATGGCGGAAAGTATAGCAGTGTGAGCAGGTGTCAGGTGTCATTGCGTCCAGAATTAGAGAGCAATGAATGAATGAGTGCAGTCCATCCGAGTGGGGGAGGTCTTCAGTGTGACCAGATGCCAGATGTCAGCTGTCATTGCATCCAGAATCAGAGAGCAATGAATGAATGAGTGAGTGCAGTCCATCCGAATGGGGGAGGTCTTCAGTGTGAGCAGGTGTCAGGTGTCATTGCACCCACAGTCCAGAATCAGAGAGCAAAGAATGAATGAATCAGAACCAGAGAACAGTGAATGAATCAAGATCAGAGAACAATGAATGAATGCTGGCATCTTGCTTGATCTCTTTTTATTCTGCCCAGGATCCCAGCCTAGGTCGTGGCGCTGCCGCAGTGAGGTGAGTCTTCCCAACTCAGTTAAATTAATCTAGATTATCCCTTACAGACATGGCCACAGGATGAGTCTAGATCCTGTCAATTCGATAGTAGTGACCATCACGGCAGGCTAAGAGGCTGGTGTGTTGTCACCTCATGTCACCCTCCAGTCACATTGTGGGAGAGGTGCAGGGGCCATCTCACAGGTGAGAAAGCAAACTCTCTAGTTTGAGAGCTGTGGAGTCCTCTGCTCAGAGTGTCCTAGCTAGAATATGACAGTTCAGGATTGGCTGGTATGGTCTGTCTGCTTTTACAGCTCACACTGTGACCTTGTATTTTGTTTTTCTGGGCTGCTATAACAAACTGGCATGGGCTTGGTGGCTAGTGAAGGCCAGGGACTTACTTCTCACTGTTCTAGAGGCTTCAAGTCCAATACCAAGATGTCAAATTTGGTGTCTGATATAGGCCCACTTGCTGCTTCAAAGATGGTATGTGCTTGTCTCTCTGGCACCTCTTTCATAAGGACGCTAATGCTGTTTGGGATGGCTCTACCCTTATAGCTCCTTCATCCCTTATCCAGAGGCTCCACCACCCAGTAGCATTGCTTAATAGGTTAAGATCGCAGCACATGGTTTTGAGAAGGCTGTAAACATTGCCCCCATAACATACGTATTGTTTGTTACGACCCACTGGGTGAACTCCACTGCCATCATGGGCTCTAGCTGGTTATCTTGGGTGATCAGGACCAGTAGAGGTGCTCTGCCAGCTACAAGCCACACATAGTTTCTGCCCAGATAGGCTGTGGATGTCCTGGCCATCCAAGTCGGGGAGGGACTCTGGGCCTGACACTGCCTTGGACTCAGAGACCCTGCTGCTTTATGCCTGAGAGACACCCTGGGAAACAGTGCCACATGCCAGGACCCAGGGTTCACACTGGGTAGTTTCTTCCATCTTATTATTTCCTCCCCTTACCTGCCTGCTAGTCTGTTTCACACAATGCCTACCCCTGCACTCTGTTTCTCTCTTCAGCCCCTTCTCAGCTTTTGTACCTCATGGTGTGGGGACCTGGGTGAGTAAAGTCATTAAGTCATTATTCCTTGAAATGTCATTCATCCTATTCATATTTAACATTCCCCCCACTTGATCTTTTGATGCTTTTAAATGCCTAATGTGACATTATGCACACACACACACACACACACACACAGAGAGAGAGAGAGAGAGAGAGAGGAGAGAGGAGATAGAAAGTGCTCATTGGGGAGGGTTCTTTTCATAGAGTTGTCTTTATTCCTGGCAACATGAGGAGACTCTTTATTATCTATTTATTAATTTGCAAAATGATTCTTATATTTTGGAAATTGATTCTGTCTGCTGCTGACTCTAAGTGGTTGTGGGGATTGGAGAACTGGGTGACACTGGGAAGGAGAAAGTGTGACAAAGTTCTGGGTTCATGTTCCAACAGCCACTTGTCACCTGAAGGTCCAGGCGTCCATCTATAAAATGAACAGCTCTATACCCCATGATCTGTTAAGTCCTTGTATTTTATATTACTTGGGTTTTGGGAGGGAGCAACATAAGCAACTGCCTTAAATTCTAATAGACCTTAAGAGGGATGTTGGGGAGGAGATAAGTCAAAGCCAGGGAGGGAGTGCTATTCTCAGGGCCCAGTGGAAGCCCAGGCACCCCGAGAGCAGGCTCTCCTTAGCCTTTGTGAAGGGAAAGAGGTCAGAATGGCCGTCAGTGTTTCTCTTCTCACCTCCAGATTCAGATGCCAAGGACATTCTGCTGCCAATTAGGAGTCTTTTTGCTCCACTTAGACTGAAATCATGGGCTGGTAAGGAGAAGGGCTGGTCTTCAGTAGATGGAAAAAAAAGCGGTTGGAGCATCAGCAGATGGGGCCCTCTATTGCCACAGAACTGTGATATTGGGCACCATGGCCCCCCAATTGTTACAGCCCTGCTGTGGGCCTAGGATTCTCTAGCCTTTAGTTGTGATTACATCTAGTCAGGCCTAGACAGAATTCCTCAGCCCTTAGCTGCAGCCAGAGCTAGTACACATGTGTGCATCCCAGACATTGGGACCACTAAGTCTTTCCTTAGCCAGGTTAGTGTTACAGCTCTTGGCCTGAGGTCTGAGATCTGGAGCTCTGAAGACCTGGCAGCTTTCTGGAACAATCCCAGTACTCAGGACCTGTCCCCCTTCTCCTTACTGTTGTCTGTCCTGCAGCCTCCTTTCTCTGCCTTCTCTCAGCATCTCTCTGCTTTCTATTGCCTTTCTTCTTCCTGCCCTGGCTTCATAAGAACCACTCAGCTGCTTCTCCCCTCTTGCTCTTTTTGCAACCTGGGCTGCCCACCGTTCATCTGTCATTGTCATCGCTCCTCTACTGCTGCCTTCTCTGTGTTACCAGCTAGCACTGACTGCTGAAAGCAGGCCAGGAAAGACCACTATGGGAAGACCCAACGCTATGACAGACCAGGGAAGAGTCCAGCAGCTGCTAACTAGGGAGGCAAGCTGGACCATCCCATCACGGTGACCCTGGGCAACCTGCTTATATAGGTTCCGGACCAATCACTGCCATTTATCTTTTTGCCCCATGCAGTTTTTGAGGCTCATATTTTGTACCAATCACAACCTTGCAGGGCACATGCTCCCTCTCTGGCTTCTCTGGAAATGGTTACATGATCATCCAGAGTTCATAGGGACTTGCCATACCCAAGTTTAGTACAAATTATTTCAACAGCCCTGGTTAAGGATGTGCCTTCAAGAGCAACAATAATCAATTACAATCTTTGCTTAGTTGTCTAAGTGTCTAAATGGAGTGTTTAAGATGGCTGGTGCTGGCCAGGAGTGGCCTAGTTAGCTGTTTGATTGACAGAATTTCTTTTTCTTCTGAGAACAGTCAGGTGAGTAAGGCAACAAGGGAGGGAGAGTCCAGGAACTGCTAACTAGAGAGTCAAGCTGGCCCATCTCCCACAGCCTTTGCTTATTTGTGGGATAGTGAATACCAGGAATGTTTATACATATAAATTTAAAGACCGTGTGATTAACACTAGTTGTGATTTTAAAATAAGGTGTGTGTGTTCATTTGTGCATGGATGCACTTATAAGATTAAAGTCAACTCCAATCTGGGTATCCTGTCCTAGGTTGCAGTTGACAACCTGCAGCAGATATGCAGGGAAGCCACCATGGAGGAGCCATCGCATTGAAGGGTATGGGAGCAATATGGGAGAGCACAACGGCAGGGGACAAAGAACATGGCGTTACTGAATAGGGCTGGCCCTCGGCCCACGAACTGGCCTGCAGCATAAAGTCGCAGTGGCCGCAGCCAACTGTTTTCTCTGCTGGGAGAAGGAGAGCTTGGAGCAGCACTGCTGCTTGGAGGCTGCAAGCACCATAGTCCTGCCCTGTAAGCCTGGGTGCAGCCAGCACCAAGGACAGGAGATGTGTAGCCAGCTGGAGCTCTCACGGATCCTGCCCCTGGATGCCTTGTCTAGCCGCAAGATCATCCTGACTCTGGGCAACAGCAGGATATCCATGATGAGTCTTGGTGACAGTCCAGCACTTACAGTGCCTCAGAAACAAGAAACCTTGAACCAGACCAATGACCTGTTGCCATAAGTATTTGCACTTAAAGCTGTTTGGACAAAAAAAAAATGTACTCTGGGACACACTGCAGTTTGCAATGCCTCATCGATGAACAAATATAGGATAGAGAGGCAGGAAGATGGAGGAAGGAAACAGCTTGTGTACAGTGGCGAGAGGGGGAACTAGAGACATTATGGTGGCAGCAGGTGTGGGAGAAGGCTTCAAGGTGTGCAGGGAGGAATGTTGTTGCTGAGTAGAGCCAGCGGGGTGGTGTGTAGCAGCCTAGAAGCTTGGCTAGGCTCTGCCCTCAAACATGCTACCCAGCCACATGATCACCTGGCTCTGAGCAACACGAGGGTGTCCGAGATGGAGAATGGTTCATTTTCTGCACTGGGCCTCTTCAAGAGACCTCCAGGGTCCATGGTGCTCCAGAGACCATGTTGATACCAGTGATCTGTGCTATAGCTGGGGAAATGCGGGTATCTGTGGTCTGTGCTGCCACCCCTGGCTGTGTTAATGCCCAAGGTCCACGCAGATGTCTGTGGGACTGCTGGAAGTCATGTTGATGTCCATGGTCAGTGTCTCCACTGTGGGCCCTGTTGATATATGTGGCTCGAGCTGCGTCTTAAGGTCTTGTTGAGGGCTGTAGTCTGTGCTGCTGCCAAGGGCCATGTTGGTATCAGTGTTCTGCTGCTGCCTGGACCATGTGAATGTCAATGGTTCGTGCTACTACAGAAGACCATGCTGATGTCCATGATCTGTGCTGACACCTGAAGCCATGTTGATGTCTGTGGGCCATGCTACGGTTGAGGACCTTGTCGATGCTTATGGTCTGTGCTCCCACAGGAGGCCATGTTGGTATCCATGGTCTATACTGCCACTGGAGACTATGCTGAGGTTCATGAACAATGGTGATGCCAGGAATTATATGAAAACCCATGATCTGTGCTGCTGCTGACTGTAAAGGGCAAGGAAGCTTCTTTGGCAGTGGTATTGATGACTGCAGACTCACAGTTGAGAATGAAGGGACATAGAAGGCTTCTGTGACAACCTCTCTCCCCTAAACCCCCTTGCAAAAAAAAGAAAGAAAGAAAGAAAGACAGAAAGAAAGAAAGAGAGAAAGAAACAGTCTAGACAGGAAGCTATTGAAGAGAACTCTTAAAAATTGTGATAGGGACCCTGAAGTGTAGCTCTTCACAGTTGATGGCTTCTGGTGGGGGTGGGGAGAGATTCAGTGTTTTTAAGGGCTGGCCACTGGGAGTTTGACCATGCTCCAGGAAGTGTATGGGCAACACAAATTGGACTTATTTTATTTTTGTTGTTGTTTTATCTGTTCTTCTTTTTCTTGAGAGAAGTCACAAGGGTGGGGTGGGTGGACATGGGAGACAGGAAAGTGAATATCATCAGAGTGCATTATGTGAAACTCTCCAATAATCAATAAAAACATTACATTGTAAAAAATTACAAAAAAGTCAACTCCAGATACCTTGGTATCTTTCTTCTCCTTCACTTTTTTTCTTTTTTTTTTTTTTTGTGCGAAGGTGTCTTGCGTTGAACCTGCAGAGCTCACTGATTGCTATGGACTGGCTAGCCAATGAGCTCCGGGAATCGGTAGGCCCCATCACCCAGTTCTGGGGTTACATATGCTACCTCCAAGGCTGGATCTCACATGGGTGCTGGGGATCTGAACTCTTTCTCAGGCTTATGTGGCCTTGTACAGCAGACTCTTTACCACCTAAGCCATCTTCCCAGGCCTTCATTGTGCTTTTTTAATAAGAAGGATTTTAACAATGGTTTAGCAGCGATCAACAGTTTCCCAGTGCCCCAGGAAGAAGTGGGTCTCCCTTAACAGGCTCAAGATATGTGTTGGTTCATTTGGGTCACATGCCCAAGGAGAAAGCTGAGTGTTTTGATTGACAGTTATACTACAATTCCCTCCAGGGAGGGAAAGAGGGTCTTCAAAGTAAGGCTATTTCTAGGAATAAATTTCTTAGTAGGTGAACCATTTGGGGCCTCCATACCTTTCAGATAATGGGAGCCTGTGATACCCCAGACAAAGGACAAGAGGAAGAACTGGGGCCTTTTGGTTCTTAATCTTTCCCCAGCAGGCACAAGTCTGGGCCTCTGAAGTTGCCTACTCTTCCAGGGGAAGGCAAACTCTTTCTGGAAAACACTATAGCATGAATTTTGTGGCTTTGTGAGCCATAAGAATCACAACACTATGAAAACATCCATGGAGAGAATCTGAGAGAGTAGGTGTGGCCGTGTCCCAACAAAGTTTTATGTCCAACAAAAGGAACAGCAGGCTAGATTGGACCTGTAGTCATGGTGTGCTAGCTCTGGTCCCTTCCAAACTTATCCATGGGCCTCTGAGACAGTGGCTGTCCTGCTTGGCAACTGCACCAGACTCTTCCCAGGATCAAATGGAGGATACGAATGCACAAGACTCACTGTGAACTTGAATTGACGTTTACGGGTAGGCTTGGGCATCTGAATTTTTTAACAATTGCCTTCTGGGTTCTGAATTACACAGTATATGAGGTGGTCTTTAAGAGTCAGCTGTGGGCTGCTGCTGAGGGCCATGTCTGGGTCCACGGCCCCACCGCAGCCAGGGTCTATGTTGATGTCCATGGTTCCTGATACCATTGAAGGCCATGTCAATGCCAGGTGTCTGGGCTGCCACCTGGGACCATGTTGCTGTCCAAGGGCCATGTTGCCACTGGGGTCATGCTGATTAGAGTGGCCTGTGCTGCTACCTGTGATTGTGGTGATGTTTCAGTCTGGGCTGCTACTGAGAACCATGTCTAGGTTCAGGGTCCTACCACAGCCAGGGTCTATGGTGCTGTCAGTAGTCTATGGTAACACCAAAGGCCATATAGATGCCCAGGGTCTAAGCCACAACCTGTGGCCGTGTTGGTGTCTGAGGTCTTTACCACTGAGGCCATGCTGATCTGGGTGGCCTGCACTGCCACACAGTGCCGCAGTATCATCTGGGCCCAGGTTGCTGCCAAGGGCCAGACCTGGGTTTGTAATCCAGCAGCAGCCAGGGTCTGAGTTGATATCCATGGTTCCTGGTATCACTGAGGGCAGTGTGGATGCCTGGGGCCTGGACAGTCACCTAAGACCATGTTGGTGTCCAAGGGTCTTGCTGCCACTGGGGCCATACTGATCTAGCTGGCCTGTGCTGACACCAGGGCCGTGGTGATGTCTGGGCTCAAGCTATTGCTGAGGGCTATATTTGGGTTCATGTTCTTGCTGCAGTTGGGGGTCTGTGATGATGTCCATGGCCCATGTTGCCACAGGAAGTCATAGGAACCATGTGTGATGAAATCTAAGGGCCATGCTGAGCCAGCCCTGCCCCTCACGGACCCTGGGATAGCTGACCTTTGCTGGTCACTAAAGCAGGAGAGCTGGTCCTGCCCCTAACCATGGGCATGGGAGAGTTGGCCCTGATGGCATGGGCCCAGGAAAGGTGGCTCTGCCCCTTGCCTGAGGGGGGTGTTCCTAGTGTCTAGGACAAACCAGCTCAGCTACCAGCCAGACCCATGTCCTGGGCCTTGGGTTGGCCCACCCTAACATCTACCCCCATCTATGACCTACTGGAGTGTGTGAAGGTCCTGGTCCTGCAGAACCAAAACCACAGGATCCCCATGACTCAGGGCAACAGCAGGATATGCCAGAGGGTAGAGAGATGATGGTGTGCCTGAGGCCTTGAGCCAGACCAATGTCTCATTGCAGCGAAGATTTTGTGGGTGGGGCTGATTGTACAAGAGAGTGTACTGCGTGACACACTGCAGCACCCAATGCCGCAAGGATGAAGGAAGAGGTACTGGAAAGATGGAGAAGTCAGGTGGTTCCTGTTTGTTTGGCTTTTAATTGATTTGGGGAAGAGATTTCTTTTGGTGGGATGCTGCAAGGGTTTGGGGGAGAATATGGAGGAATTGAAAGGTGAGTAGGATTGGGGTACATGCTACGAAATTCCTGAAGAATCAACAAAGAATTACATTATAAAAATTAGTGAGAAAAAAAAATCAACTTTGGAAACAAAATGATCTTACTCAGAATGCAGATATAGTCAATAAAGAGTAGTTAGTGCTCTTGGGAGCCCCGTGGGGCTAAGGATGGAATAGCGTTTGCAGGGACGCTGTCCTGGAGGAGCTCAGGTGGCTCTGGACAGGACATCTGACTGCCTGTCTCAGCTACCTTGGATTTGCTTCGCTGTTTGTCTCTTCCCCCCATGCTGCTCTCTGGTATCAACCAGCCAGGAGGGGAGTTGATTAAAAGTTCAGGTGTGAAATCTGAGACGCTTGCTTCTCCAGCAGGAGGCAGGCAGGCCTCCCATGGCTTTCTGTGCTGCCGCTCTGCAAGAGTATAACCTGGTTTCTTTTCTCTGCTGTCCTCAAAAATCTCCCACTCCACTCTGAATGTACTTTCTCCTTCAGTCCTGCTTATCACAGGCCATTCCTCTCACGTCCTGGTGGCGTCCAGACTCTGACAAGCCTAGTGCCTTTTTTGCTTTGATTCTTAATAGAATCACCATCCTGGGATGTCTCTCTCCCATTTCTCCTCTCTTTCTCTGTCTTCTTTTCCCACAAACACCCTTAAAACCTGTAAGGTCTCTTTTCCTGAGCGATACAGCTTGTTGCTGTGAGCAAAGATGTTCCAGTCATACACAGAATGAGATCTTAGTGTGTGACTCTGACCAGGCACTTGCTGTACTAGGGGCACCTGTCACCTGTCCAGTATTCAGTTCTCCTTTTGCCCACCAGTGTGCCTTTAGCCATGGTAACCCACTCCACTCCCACTATGAGTTCATGTAGATCAGCCAGGGCTCTTCAGGGTAGGCATGTGACCCTTGCCTGGCAAATCAGTGCATCTCTTCCAGCCACACTGACTGGTTCAGGGATGGATAGGCAAAGTTAGTTCAATGCTGGTCTGGAATTTCTTGGAGGCGAGAACTCTTCACACATGGGGGTTGGGATGCTGTCAGATTGGGGCTGCTGGAACCCCTCGGCTCAGGGAATATAAAGCCATGAGTGGTTCTGAGAGGGAGAGGGAAAAATCAGGCCCAGTGGGATTCAGTGGGACTTGAAACCAGACCAGCTTCTCGCAGTCTTTCTTTGTAGCACTTTAAACAGATGAATCAGAAAGCTTTCATCAGCCAGTCCGGATTTAGTCTCACCCAGAGCAACACAACGTAGTAAATCTCAGCAGGGTGAATCCCAGGCTCGAGGTAGCCAGAATGCTTGGTGGGAACAGGTGCTGGCCATACCCTGAGTCTCAGCTATTGAGGCCATATTGAAATCCACTCTTATTTCATTTCTGTTGCTGTGATAAAACACCCTGACTGAAAAGTAACTTTAGGGGGGAGTAAGGGTTTGTTTGCCATACAATTCCAGGTTACAGTCCCTCATGGAGAGAAGTCAAGGCAGGAACTCATGCAGCTACATCACATCTTGTCAAGAGTAGAGAAAAACAAATGCAACCGAGCTGTCTACTTGCTTGCTATCAACTTTCTTTACTCTTGCATGGTTCATGGCTTAGCCTGGGGAATGGTGCCACTCTCGGTGGACTGGGCCAGTTAGCAGTCAAGACAATCTCAAATAGGCCAACAAGGCATGCTCATGGGTCCACCAGATCTAGGTAATGCCTTCCCTAGCGACACTAGGTTGTGTCAAGTTGACGTTAAATTATCACAAAATAATATACACATTTATTTTGTTTTATTTTTGTGGTACTGGGTATCTAATCCAAGGCCTTGCCTGTGGGAGACAGGCACTCTGCCCCTGAGCTATAGCGTTTGCCCTGGCTTTTAGTTTTATTTTTGTCTCACAAAATAGCAAACACATAGCATGGTCCTTGGTTATCCTGCTGGTTATGGGTTGATCTGGGAACATCTTAGCCTTAGCTTAGTTTCCTCCCTTTTTACCAGTCACCTGAACACTCTCCTTCCATCCTAGGGTTGAGTCTCATTCTACCTATGTAGCTTTGAATCTGGGAGCCTTCTTCTGCTCTCCTCTCAATGTGGCTTTATATTTCCAGCCCCACTCAGACCTACTCAGCTTAGATCTCTGGTTACCTTGGATCTGAATGGCTCTTGGTTTCCTTGCCTGTAAGATGATGGTGAGGTGTGCTCTCGCGTGTAAAAATACCCTCAAGGGTTTGGATGGGAGGGAGGGAGGGTCCTGAATAGCCCATAAAAAGAAGAAAATCAAAGGCACAAAGTTGTCTTCAGGAGACAGTGACCAAAAGACTAAGAAGCTACTTAAGGTCCGTCGGATGGGTGCCTTGTCGGCCAGGAGAACAGCGTGTTCACTGAGTCCATGATGGCCGCACAGAGTCTCGTCTGCTTGTGTGTGCTTCCGAAGGACACACAGGAGCCAGGTGCCCTTGGCTGTAAACTCTGAAGCATCGATTTCCTGCCTATTGCCAAGTACAGGGAGAGAAGGTTCTAGTGATGTGACAGATCTTCAGATGAGTGAGGTGGCCTGGGTTTTTGTTTATCCCCCTTGTGAGCTCTGAGTAAGCATTCAGGAGAGGTCAGAACTGAACACTGATGACTCTACATTTCTGATTTGTAGAGTTTGCTCAGCCGTGACTGGAATTCTCAAGGTTGGCAGTGTATCCATGCAGCCTGCAGGTTTGACCTCACTCTCACTTGTGAAGTTGGGGTAAGACTGGGCCTTCTGCTGACTCTTCACAGGGATTCAGTGTCCACAGAAGCCCAGACATGCTGCTGGGCTCGAGACCACATCCTTACAGTCCCTGCTGGCTGCTTGGCTGCCTCCTGTGAACCTCCATGCTGGGTCTGCTTTGGACATCCCTCAGATGACTTGAGTCATTTCCACAGAGCTGGTTGAATTTCTCCAGAGAACCCCCTGCAGGCCATGATGAGGGAAAACACTCAGCAGCAGACCCCAGAGAAAGTGGTATAGCCTCTGCTAAACTGTAAACAAAGAGGGAAGAACCCTGCTGGCTACCATTCTACCCCATGTCTCCCCCTGGGACCTTTGCTGGGTCTTGTAGTTAGTCCCTGTGCCCAAGATGATGTGATTTCGAGTAGAAGTAATTGTTATGAAGTTGTTTCTTAGAATGATACCCTGTTATGGTTTGATTATGGGAGGTTCTAGAAACTCTAGAGGGTTAGGATTTGGCTGACATGGAGGAAGTAGGTCATAGGTGAGTATGGATGGCCTGGTCTCTAGTCCCTCCCTCTTTCTCTGCTTCCTCATAGCCACGAGGTATATAACTTCCACCACATGCTTTTTCTAGTTATTTCTGCTATTGATATAAACACCAAGATCAAGAGCAGCCTGGGCAAAAGGAGCTTATTTTAGCTTATAGGTTCCAGTCCTTCATTAGGGGAAGCCAAGGCAGGAACCAATGACAGAACTTTGAAGCAGAAGTCAGTGGACGAATACACTTACTGGCTTGCTTCCAGGCTCACATTCAGCTACCTTTATTTTTACTCTTCTCTCATAGATTACATCCCAACTGCAGTTTCCTCTCTCTCCCTTCTCCCTAGTCTCTACTCCCCCACCTCCTCTCTCCCCGAGATTCACTCACCCCTGCTCCCCTCAGACAAGAGCAGGCCTCCCGGGGACATCAACAAAATATGTTGGCACATACTACAATATGATCAGGCATGGTTCGATGGGGCAACCCAATAGAAGGAATAGAGTCCCACAAGCAAGCAAAAGAGTCAGAGACAGCCCCTGCTCTCGCTGTTAGGAATCCCACAAGAACAGCAAGCTACCTAGCCATAACAAATGTGCAGAGGGCCTAGGTGAGACCCATACAGGCTCCCTGATCCCTGTAAACCTCCTGAGTCCCAGTCATTTGATTCTGTAGGCTGTGTTCTTGTGGTGTCCTTGACACCACTGGTTCTTCTGATCCTTCCTCCCGCTTCTCACAGGCACTCCCTGAGCTCTGCCTAATGTTTGGCTGTGGGACTCTGTATTTGCTCTCATCAGTTTCTGGATGAAGTCTCTCTGGTCTCTCTGCTGATGATTATGTAATCAACTACCTTTCTTATACAGCCCACTTGCCTAGGGATGGCACCACCCACAGTGGGCTGAGCCCTCCTACATCGTTTAGCAAACAAGAACATGATCTATAGACATGCCTACAGGCCAGTCTGAGGGAGACAGTTCTTCAGTTGATGTTCCCTCTTTCCAGATGTGTCAAGTTAACAACCAAGGTTAACTATCAAAATGTTCTTGCCTTCATGATATTCTGCGCAAGGGTATGGAACCAGCAAATCAGATTTAATCCTCTGAAACTGTGATCCAGAATAAATCCTTCCTTCATTAAGTTCTTCTCTCAGTATTTTGGTCACAGCAACACACTGAAGTTCCTTGACTTTCTGCTACTGTGAGGCTTGGAGATGGCTTTCTAGGCATGCCAGTTTGACAGGCTTGAAGAAACAATGCTCCCCTTCTGGGACCCTCAAAAAGCAACTTCCCTTCTGGTTCTTTCTCCCAAGACTTCTGGAGAATTTTTCACTCATTAAGCCCATCTGAGGGAAGAAGTGGAGAAGCAAAGGTCTGTAGACTACAGGTTTAGAAACTATATGTGACTTAGAAGGACATGAATGTGAAGATTGTAGAAATCAGAACACCTTGGCTAGGCTCTGATGAACTGGTTATAATAGCTTCTAATCCATGATAACGTCTGAGTCAGAGTAACTGCACTCCTGAAATAGTGGCCATCATTAACATGACCTTGCTTCCATGGACTTTATGATCTTCTAATCTCTGTTGTGACTTCCACCTTGTCCACAAGTTAATCCCTCTTCTTGCTTTGAGAGAAAATGGTGAACATCCAAAGAGGACATTAACTCTTAACTGCCACAACTTGACCTGTAAAGACACAGTCAGTGTGCTTGTCCTACAGATCTCTTCCAAACCAAGACTAAAGTCACCATTAGTCTTAATCCATTACTTGCTTCTGCTCTATGGGCCTCGTTGCCCAGATGCCACTCTGATGTCCCATCAGTAATCAGATACATTTGAGTCTTCACACTCACAATGGCATTTTCCAGGTCTTCATACTCCTTACACTAACCTGCTTCTGTTTTATCACTGCTCTGCCCATTCATAGCCAACTGCTTAGGGAAAGGGTCTAAATCCTCCTCTTCCATCACTTACCCCTGCCCTGCAGCCTATTTCAATGGGACATCTGCCTCATCCTCATCCCTTCTCAGGTTGCTCTGACCAAATCAGCATCATGACCACCATGCTGCCAACTCCAAAGGATGCCTCTTTGTCCTTGCTTCAGTTTGCAGAAGCGGTGCAACAACAGCTCCTACCTCAACACCTTGGATGCCTGTTTTTATGGCAGGAGCTAGATTGATTTTTTGTGTTTTGGTTTTTTTTTTGTTGTTGTTGGTTTGCTTTTTGTTTTGTTTTCCATTTATTTTCCTCCTCTGTCTCCTTGGAGCAAATTTCCCCCTTGTTCATTCTTTACCTTGGTGCATCTCAAAGGCTGAAGTGCTTAAACACCATCCAGGCTGCTCATTAGAATGTAGATGAGAATCTCAGACTCCACACACTGCACATTCTGATTCTGTAATTTTGATGCAGGGCCAAGAATCTGCCTTTTATAAACACCCTTGGTTACCTTTGGGCTACATTTTGAGAAAGCTTGTCATAATTGGTGATGATCCTTGGCCTTGAACTGTTCATCTTTCTGATTCTCATTTCTTTTGCCATCTTATGCATCCCAAGCCACCAGGTACCAACTAGAATATGCTTTTAATCCCTAAGTCAGTGACCACTCCAAGCTTCAGAACCAGATAGTCAACCACCCTCAAGATATGACTGCAAGTGAGGATGTTCTCAAGAGCCTGAAATATCTAAAGCCGATGTCCTTCCCTAGCTCACTCATCCTTTTGCTTTGACCAGGATTATTTCCTACCCAGTTATCTAAAAGTGGGCAACCTCAAATCCTTGCATTCTACTCCTCACCCATATATCCCCACCCACCCACCCACATAAATTCAATCAACTCCCAAGTCCTGAACATCCAATACCAGGATAGATCTACATTTACCAGCTTCTCCTCCTTCCCACTGCCCTGCCCTAGCCAGGGCCCTGCCATTTTTCTCCAGGGTGAGCCTGTATTCTGGCTTTTAGTTCCTACACTTACCCTCTACCACTATTTTCTGTGCAGTGACTAAGGGTCCTCTCCAGAGCTGACCTTGTACTTCTTCCACATTTATGACATCATTGCATGGTGTCATGATGTCTAAGAAGATACCACTGCTGACATCATCGCACATCTTCCCTGACTAGAGACTTATCCCTTGGCAAGGTCAAGTTGCTCTTCCTGTAGCCTGGCTCAACTCAGGGTTGGGAAGAAGCTTCTGAAAATCATGTAGCAGTTTAGTAAGTGTGTGTCTTTGAGATAAGACACAAAGGGTCTGATGGTCAAATCAGATTCATAAACTGAAGCTCAGAGCCGGTGTGAAGAGTATTAAGTCTTACCAATAGCTGCAAAATGCAAGTAGAGAGGCATATGGAGTATGGAGTGTGGGCCTTAGTGTAATTCTCCATGGCACTGTACACACAAGGTTGAGGCGCAGCCCAGATATGTCACAAGGGGTCTTTACATGATACATGAGGGGCATCCCTCTCCAGAGGGAGTCATTTTGGTAACGAAAATCTCTACCTAATTCTGTGCTTGTTTTATAGTTTGGATAACCTTTCCCAGGGCACCACCCCATAAATGCAGAGGTTTCATGTTTGTTTACGGCAGGCAGTCCTGGGCAGATAGGGCACATCTTGCTAAAAGCATTCCACAGATAAGAAGCTCAATGCTTGCCAGTATCATTAGGGTGCTTGCCAGGGGCTCTGTCACTAGCAGGATTATGAGGGAATTGGACCAGGTCATTTTTCTGTCTTGCCTGGAGTATCCCTGGGTGAAGGTAGAGAATGCTTTGCGGATTGACTGTTAACTCTTTTCTATCCACCCTTCTCTGTCCCCTTTCTCCATGGGGTTATTTTCTAGACCAAACTCTGACTTTGGTTTCGTCTCTTCTTATTCTAACACAGACACACACACACACACACACACACACTCACTCACACACAGATATAGACACACAGACACACACACACTAATATAGACACTTACACAGACACAGACACACACAGAAACATGCAGACACAGACTCACACACATAGAGACACACACAGACTCACACAGGCAAAGACAGACACAGAGAGACAGAATACATACACAGATGCAGGCACACATAGAAACAAACACACACAGATGAAGACACGCATAGAGGCACACACAGACAGACACACAGATACACACAGAGACACAGACACATACAGACACAGGTACATATAGAGAGAGGCACACAGATGCATACAGACACACATACAGAGATACAGACATATAGACAGAGGTACACACAGACACACAGATATAGACACACATAGACACAGACACACACAGATATAGACACACATAGATACAGACACACAGATATAGACACACATAGATACAGGCACATACAACCACACAGAGAACTCTTCCATTTCTGAAGTTTCCTTTATTTAGACTGCCTCTGGGTTGGTTTTTTTTTAACCCTTGAACCTCAGCTCCATGTCTTTCATTATTCACCATTGCCTTGATGTATTACTGGTCATGAGGCACACCCATAACTGACCTTGCTGCATTTCTGGATTCATTTCTCCTCCTCTGACTTCTCCGTGCAAGAGGATCCATGCTCACATGGTCCCAGAAACCTTAAACCCTGATCCTACCCCGTGGAGAATTTTACTCTAGGTGTGATTTTAGTGCTGTCAACTTGACAACCTGGAGTTACCTGAGAAGAAACCTCACTTGAGGAATTGCCTATATCAGATTGGCCTGTGGTCATCTTTGGGTCTTCTGCTTAGTTGCTCCCTGATATAGAACACACAACCCACTGTGGGCAGTACTATCTCTTGGAAGGTGGGCCTGGGCTGAATGAGAAAAGCTGCGAAACAAGCCAGAGAAAAGTAAGCTTACTTTTCTAACATGTCTTCTTCCATGGTTCCTGCCTCTTCTGCTTGTGTTCCTGCCCAGACTTCCCTCATTGATGTATTGTGATTAGAACATGTAAGTTGAATAAACCTTTTCCTTCCTAAGTTGCTTTTGGTCATGATATTCACCATAGCAACAGAAAAGCAAACAGGGACACTAGAGTAAGCTGGAGAGCCTCATCAGAACCAGTTTCCACATGTCTGACATGGTGGCATCACCGGTGTCAATACACAAAGCTAAAGGGGTAATGAGACAACGCAGAGGAATGTCTATTCCAGGCGCTGCACACAGGAAGTGTTCAAATCCTTCTTCCCTCTCATTCCCTGTGTCACTCCTTACCCTGACTTCTAGGATCTACCTTTTCACCACCTCTTCCTCTGACCTTACCCATGACAACATCCTTGGAGCCAACCACCTGCCCCTTGTCTGTGGCTCCCTCTGTCATCCCTTTATCCATCTGATCATGCCACTTGCTTCCAGATAGTCTACAAAGTTCTCAGGAGCAATCCTAGACACAACAAGGGGCCTTTGGAGGCTGGAAGTGATCAGGCATCTTCCTGTCCCTAGGAACTCACACCTCAGATGGTGATTACTGACATATCACCCTCGTCATGCCTCTGTCGATTCAGGTTTGGCAGATGCCTTACTCCCACTGCTTACAAGATCCCTCCCTCCTTTCCATCCTCTGAACTTTTTCTGTGCTTGGTGCCACTCCACACTTTCCATCAAAGCCCCCTCAGGCTGTGCAGTTCTGGTAGGCCCCTCATTGAGACTTTCTGTGAGAGCCAGAAGCATGGGACCCCTTGCAGTTAACACAATGCCTAGCATAAGGCAGGTCCAGGGAACAGTAATTCAAGGGTGAAAGGAAGTAGGAAATGAGAGGGAGGGGCCCCTGGAGTCTGGAGTGGCTGCTGTGGGTGAGGATGGAGAGGAGATTGGCAGTACTAGAGGTCTTGGCGGGATGAGATTATTGCACTAAGGAGTTCTGTGGGCTGGGAGAGCTGATGAGCTTGGTAGTGGACACCAGGGCTCAGCCTTTGAAAGAAGCAGATCTGCCACTTGGCAAGATGAAACCCCCGCCCCCCCGCCAAGGTCTCTGCAGCTATGGAACACAGCACACTCTCGACCTCTCCAGGGAGGTGGAGGAGTTTCCAGAAGTTTTCCCCTTCCAGCCTTGCCTTGTATCCTGTAAGGGACCGAGAACCCACCTTAATTTGCTAATGCTTCAAAGAACTCATGCAACACCCGTGGCTGCTGGTCAGGTCTGGCCTGTTTCTCACGGCTTGTCTGTGCCAGCCTCTTCTGTGGAGAGTGTGAGGGTGTGGCATTCCTCCCTGCTGTCTGCAGTGAGCTTCTTGTTACCCTCAGTAGTTCACAGGGAAGAGGTTTTGACTACCAAGGAGAAGAGGGTATGGACAGTCCCTTTCCTGGTTCCGTCACTTTCCTGTAGAATACTTGAGACAAGGCAGTTTATACAAAAAGAGGTGTGCTGAGCCTGTGAGCTCACTGCCTTGGAAGCTAGAGAGGTCAAGGCAGAGCAGATGCATCTGGTGAGGACTCTGCCGTTTTAACTCATTACAGAAAGCCGAAGGGCAATAGAGACTTGTGCAAGGAAAAGCTGGATACTCTGCAAAAAACCACAAAGACCCTCTTGTGATAACAAGTCCCTTCCTGTGGTGACTGTGGTAGCTTCTTTATGAGCTCTCACAGGCAAACATCTCTTAAACTTCTTGTCACTTGCCAATAACCATTACGTAGGCCATTAAACTCCAATAGGAGTTTTGGTGGGGACAGAGTATGTGCAGATCGTTGTACCTTCCTGTCTCTCATCTGACTTCTGATAAAGCAGGACTTGGGAACCTGCTGTGTGTGTGTGTGTGTGTGTGTGTGTGTGTACGGCATAGCATGTATGTGAAGCTTAGAGGACAGAAACCTCAGATGTTGATCCTTCCACCTTGGCGACAAGGTCTCTTGTTTGCCACTGTGTACTGTGTAGCTGGCTCCCAGGGCTTCTCCCATCTCTGGCCTCTGCCTTCCATCTCACAGCAGGAGTGCTAGGGTGACAGCTGTGGGGTTCAGCATCTGCCCTTTTCAGATAGGTTCTGGAGAGCCAACCCAAGCCCTCACGTTGCACGGCCAGTATTTCACCCGCTGGGCCAGCCCTTCAGTGATGATCACAGCACTCACCGTGGTGATTGCTCTGTTACTTGTGTGTTGAAGGGTGGAGAGTGTGGAACCGGGCTCTGTGACTGATTTTATCATTTTCACCAGCCTGCACATTTGCTGTGTGGGTGTACTCTGCCTTTGGAGGGCCAACCCCTTCCCTGTACTGATGAGCTTTCTCTCCTCCTAGTCCTGCATCTTGCAAACTGCTGTTATGTGCCAACTGTTGGTGGCTTTTTTTCCTGCTGGTCCTGCAGAGAGGGAGGGATGAGCCTGCTCTGAGGAGGCAGGGAGAAGGGAAGCCAGGGCTTCATGCTCGCTCCTGGCTGGGCTGATTTCTTCTCAGCCATCAGCAATCAAATCCGCATCACCGCTGTGAGAATTAATTCCTCCTCAAGCTCCCCTTCAGAGAGGTGAGAAATTTGTATGCCTCCCATTAGCATAATTGTGACCCCATTTCTTGTGAAATGACAGCCCTGGTTTGATTATGCTCAGAGAGCATCCCACCACACTGTCCTAGGCGGCATGATGAAAGAGTTCTTGAATTAGCTGACAAATGAACAGTCTAATGTCCACACCTCCTCTGTGATCTTTGGCCAGCACTCACAGGTCAGCCTAGCTCCGTGGGTCCAGAGGAAGGTCCACATTACATCCCCAAAGCTGCTTATGTGTGCATTGAGAAGCATAAAATGCTCACGATTGGCTGGAAGGGAAGAGAGTTTATAACTGGGGCCTGGGCTGGGCTGGGCCATCTGCTCCCTGTGCTTTAGAGATGAAGTTCCCTAGTACCCAATGGAAGCGGAGGGCTGTCTGTTTCGACCGGATACCAGTTCACTCTAGGCTGCCACCCAGCACACCCTTAGAACATGTGGTGCATATCTTGGAACAACGTACAATCAGGAAAAGGTTATGAATTTGCAATTCGAGTTAGTGTTTCCCTGTGGCTCTTCCAGACCTGCTCAAAGCTCTCAGTTCCTCCCCTAGCACCTCAAATTTCTGCCACACCCTCTGAAGCATGCGGCACATACTCCTGACTTAGGGCCTTTCTATAAGAAGGCTGGGTCTGTCTTGCCTTCCAGTGAGGTAAGACCCAAGGGGCGGCCAAGTACACGTGCATATGGCCACCTACTTTCAGTAGCATCTGCCAGCTGTCCAGCTGCTGTATTTTGTCCATCTGCCTTACTTGCACCGTGACCTGTGCTAGGAGCCTTGGGTGGGGGCAGTGACCTTGCCTGTGGTGCAAAGAAGAACTCTAAATCAAGTGACCTGTTCTGTACAGGACTCTGGCCTTATGGCTGGGGACAATGTCATGAGCCAGGCAAGCTCAGGGCCCCAGCCATTTACAGGGTCACTGGAGCTCAATGGGGGTGGTGGTGGTATTGAGCTTCAGTGCCTGTGTTTGTGTGAGTGCAGGAGAAAGTTGGAAAGGCTGCCTTTCATTACTGCTCATTTCCTGTTTGGCTTCTTTATTCTCATGGCTGACTGAGACAGGTGCTTGTGTGGAGGGGGGGGACACAGGTGGCTCCCAGGGAAGAAATAGAAGGTGAAGGAGATAACAGCAGGCAGAGACAGAGCCCCCCCCCCCCCAAGATGGTCATGTCTTAATGCCTGGAACTTGTGCTATGTTGCTTTCTATAGCAAGTGGGACTTTGCAGTGGTGGTAAAGTGTCTTGTGTCAGCCGGCCCTGGATTATCTCTGGGAGCCCCATGAAGTCACAAAAGTCTCTGAAGCAGAGAGGTGGAAGAAGAGTCAGGGAGGGAGGGGTAGCAGTGAGTGGCAGCAGCTGAGTGATGATGCAATGACTGGCTTAAAGGTGGGGGAAAGGGGCCTGAAGCCAAGGGATGCAGGACGGGCTGCGGAAACTGCGTTCAGAGTGCGGCAGAACAGAGCGCGGAGTTTCCAGAAGGAAGGCAGCCTCACGGGATCTTGATTTTAGGCCAGTGAGGTGCACGGCTGACTTCTGATGTCTGCAGCTGGTAACAGTTTGCATTTGTTCAGCCACTAAACCCAAGGTGCTTTGTTAGAGCGGCAATAGGAGATGAATACAGCGGTGGCACCTCATGACCCTGGAAATCACAGAGTCTTGGGGCTCATGGAGCCTCAGGGATCTGAGTGTGCTGACTGAGCACATGGTTTTGGTGTGTCAATCTAGCCGATGACCAGCAAGTGTAATCTCTTGGAACTCCAATGCTTCCAGCTCCCTGTGATCTAGGGACGATCTCTCTTACCCCATTGGGCCAGTGCCAGGCTGCAGTGAAGGGTGTCCAGGTGACAGCTTCACAGACCAGGGGAGTGGTTGTTACTCTCACCCCTTGGACAGGTCCACACTTTACTTGCAGCCTTGACCCCTACATCTGTCAAAGGTGGGGCACAACAATCCCCATCCCTCGAACTCTGAAAGAATGAGTAGAATTTGGGATAGGAGACCTTGGCAAAGGGTTGGAGATGAACGGCGGCTCTGGGTGTCTGGAGTTCTGTTGACTGAGACGGGGAGAGCAGCAGATGCTCTCTCCTATGCCTGCCAGCTTCTCCTGGCCCGCTGCAGGGATGCAGCATCTGTATGGCCATCCAGGGCTGTCCTTGTCTCTACTTACTTGGAGTGCTGGACTCAGGCATAGGCTGTTTTAGCTGTAAATACCTTGAAATGCCCTGTCTTCCCCGCCCATCTAGGCTGACCTCCCCAGGCCTGGCTGCCAGCTATTGATTTCCCCTTTAAATATTACTGCAGCCCAGGAGCATGTATGGATTAATTGATGAGGCTAGGCTTGTACCTGCACACTTCATTAACAGCTGCTACTAATTAGTGCAGTAGTCATTAAGAGACTGACTGGGGTTTTGAGAATAATAGTTTTATTTTTTTTCCATGATTCTAAAGCATACAATAAATTGGCAAGCGAAATGTTTTGGTTCCAGGTTGGTACAGAAGGCACAGGGTGTCCAGCACTTGGAGTCTGCCCCAGGAACACAGCAGAAGCAACAAGCCAATGGTGGGACTGGAGAGACAGCCCTGAAGTCTTCTGGGCTACCATATATAGCTGCTGTGGTTGGGGCAGGGCCCATTGTCAAGGTCACAGAGGCTTGGGAGGCAGAGCTACTAGTATCTGTGAGTGCTGTGGGTTAGTGCCCTGCTTACTAAATGGAGACTGCTGCATATATTTGAATAACACAGCGTGACAGGTTTGACCAAGTACGAGGCGTGTCCTCCATCTGCTGGATGTGATGCTGAGGTGGGGCTGTCCCATTTCCCTTTCTAAGTCTCCTCCACCTTTGTCTACATCATCTACTCTCTCTCAAAGACAGTCCAAGCCACCTTGCTTCTGAGAACCCTGCCTCTGTCTGCAGCATGTCTACCTTCAAAGGGGAAGGATTTAACAATAGACTCTTGGGGTTACTCAGGCTGATAAGGTTAGCCCTAAAATGAGTCTGCCAGGGCAACCTGTTTCTTGGAGCTCCCGTCACAAAGATTCCTGAAAGGTTTTGTGGGCCACTGAATGTGGAGGTCCCACAGGTGTAGGAAGTTTGTGTCTTGAATCGATGGAACAATCTTCAACAGAGGGTGGCCCTTGTGCCCTGTGCCACCTTAGGAAGCTCGTCTGTGAAGAGTTATCTTCCTTTCTCTAGTGGGCCTGAATCACCTGCTGGGTGGCTTCACTGCAAAGGTATAGCCATATGCTAATTCGTGCTCCGAGACTTCCTGCATGTTCGGTGCCCTAAGTGCACCTATTCGTCTCATCTTTGACAGCCGTAGGAGGCAGGCATTTATTTTCACTGTGATTCTGATTTTATAGAAATGCAAATGACTGCTCCAACTTTCTTTGGTCACAGCGCTGGAAAGTGGAGATGAACCCAGCTTCTGGCCCAGAATCCATACTCTTTACCTCATAGCTCCTGAGTCTTTAGAGAGGAGTTTCCTGGCTAAGGAACTCTGTTCCCAGCACATGTGTGCACAGCAGCCAGGTCCCCCAGACCTCAGGGGATCAGACCAGGGTGGGTATTTGAAACAAAGACTGCCCACACCATATGATGTGGGTGGTATGATTCCATGGCCCAGCTGGGCCAGTCAGCTTTCTGTTTAGAGAAAGCTAGGGAAGTGGCTGAGTTCAGAGCGGGGATAGTTTGACATATCTAGAGCTGACATAAGGCTGGGAACCCAGCAAATGGCTGGCTGTGAGTGAGCAGGCGTTAGCTGGCAGAGAAAGGAGGACAGTAAGTTTCACTGATGAAGTGAGAGAGACCCTGGTCCTAATAGTACACCTCTGTCAACCTGCTGGGGGTGACCCCACAAAGCCCGCTGTCCTGGCCTCTCCTGGGATTCTGTGAGGATCGACTTTGCATTGTTCCAGCCTCTCTCTTTGAGGGCCTCTCTTCCCTGCAAGCAAAGAAACTCTGGTGTAAGCATTCCTTTATCAGCTGCTGAGGAAATGCTAAGTCACAGGCGTTCATTCCCTCGTCTGTTAAGCAGTCCTATTCCACAAGGACAGTGGCCTTCAGAAAGCCACTGAGACTGACAGGCAGGGCATTCTGGAAATGATGCCCAGCCGGGCATCTGCACCACCTAGGGTAAGGACAGGATGCTGGATAACTCAGTGGTGTAGAGCATCCAAGATGCCTTCTGTTCTAGTTAGGTTCCTGTTGCTGACCAAAAGCAGCTTATAAAGGGAAGGGCATATTTAGCTTTCGGGTTACAGTTGGTCGTTGAGGAAAGTTAAGACAGGAATCCGGAAGCAAGAACTGAAGCAGAGGCCAGGGAGGAACATTGCTTACTGGCTTGTTCTCCATGACTTGCTCTATCTGCTTTCTTTCTTCTTCTTCTCCTTCATTTTTTAATGATTAATTTTTATTTTATGTGCATTGATGGCTTCCCTACATGAATGTCTGTGTGAGGGTGTCAGATCCTCTGGAACTGGAATTACAGACAGTTGTGAGCTGCCATGTGGACTTGGAAATTGAACCCAGGTGCTCTGAAAACCACTGAGCCATCTCTCTAGCTTCTAACCCTGCTTTCTTATACCACTCAGGACCACCTACCCATGGGTGGCATCACCCTCAGTGCGTTGGGCCCTCCCACATCAATCACTAATCAAGAAAATGCCCCACATATATGTCCATAGGCTAATCTGATGGATGTAATTCCTCAGTGAAGTTCCTTCATCCGGGTTACTCTGGTTTGTGTCAAGTTGACAGCTAACCACCTGGCACACCTTTCTCCTCATAGAGCTAGAATTGGTAGGGTAGCCCTGCATTCCTTCGTTCTGTGACTGAGTCACCTGGGCCATGGTCCTGGAACCCTAAGAGTCTTGTCATGATGTTAGCATTACAGCTGTTTGGCTCTGCCAGGGGATGGAGAGAGCTCAGAAGAGGTAGAAGTGAGGGACTGGGAAGATGGTTCAGTGGTTACAATTATGTATTACTCTTTCAGAGGACCAAAGCAGACAAAGTCAATATCCCTCATGGTTCTGTACTTCAGAGCACATGGTACACCTAGATGCAAGGGAGCCTGGGAAATGTAGTCTTGATCTGAGGTTAGCAAAGGCTATCTATAAAAGATCAGATAGAAAATAGAATTTATTACTGATACTCAGCTCTGCCATGACAGCTCGGGAAGGAGCCTTTGGGAATACACAGATGAATAACTGTGGCTGTCTTCTTATATCCCAGATGAATTTTTTCTAAGCAGTAACATATGTAAAAAGTCATTCTTAGTTCCTGAGCCAACCAAAAAATAGGCAGGGTCTGAAGCTGCATGACCACAGTGTGTAGACTCCTGGTCGTGTTCTACAGGGTGACCTTAGTCTGGCCATATCTATCCCCTTAATACTCACTTTAAGGGTTGCTAAAAGAGAAGTTGTTTGGTTTTTTTCTTTTTCAAACAGGGTGCATCCTCCTGCATCCTTCTTTCTATAAAGAGAAAGGCAGAGTCACCAGGTGATAACTGCCATGCTCCAATTCCAAACTTATCACCAGTAGAGGGGAAGAAGCCACACCTTAGTGGGCTCAGATTTCAGAAGGTCAAGGAGAAGGTATCTGCTCAGGCCTTGAAAGTCTTCAACAACATCACATAATAAGCTGGCAGGTGGTCTCAGCACGGGTTAGGACACTGGTGGGCAATGTCAGCAGACAGGTGGCAGCAGCCTGCAGAGTCATGTCTAGTCCTCCACACTGGGACATCTACAGTCATCCAAGCAGAGTGCTCTAGTTCCCGGTGCTGGTTCTGGCAGGAGCTACACAGGAAGTGGCTTTGAACTGGATGGTTGACACTTTTTAATAATTCAAAAGTGACTTCTTCAAAGAGAAATGAGGTAAGGGAATCACCAGAAAGGAGGAAGATGCCACAATCGGTAAATGTGCTCTCTTCCCTTCCCCATCAACTGGGAGCCTGTGGGATAAGCACTCACAGAGCAAAGCCAGTATCAGTTATCGAGAGAAATAGAATCATTCCGTGTTTATACATCACTCAGCTTGTGCTGTCAATCAACCCCACAGCATGTATTTTTAGCATCAGCTGCCAGTTATTCATCTGTGCTTCAGAATAATCAGAACCAAAGATAGCAAATTCACCTACGTGTGTAGACTTGGAGTCAGGGCCGTGCTGCTTTGAGTTCCGCTTCTGTCTGGTCCTGTGGGATGTCTGCAAGGCCTCTGGCCCGCTGGGCCTCTGTCCTCTCATGTGTTACATATAGTGAATGAAGAAGACTGCAGTTCATGCTTACAGAGGGACCCCCCACTTTGCAGCATTGTTCAAGGGGCACAGGAGGATATCTTCCCTCTTGGTCTTGAGCTCTTCACATGGGATACGGATAGATTTGATATTATGTCAGGTTCTGACTGACATTTTTCCTAAACTTCCGAGAAGAAGCTGGTGCTTTCTTAAAGGAGGGCTAAAAGGAAGGAAGCAATGGCCTCCCTGGGAAGTTCCTGCTCTTTGAACATCCTGACCTTTCCAGACAAGGCTGCCTCCTCTCTGGTGTCTTCCTAGGTTTCTCTAGGCAGACATCATCTCTCCCCTTTTGGGGGGACCCATGTTTATACTTGACCTCAAACCCAGCCTGTTCACTCTACTTGCTGCTTGCTGAATGTAGACTTCCTATAGCCATTCTGAAAACCGTGACCCTCACCCTCACCTGGATGCTACCCTGAGCCCTGGGAATGGGCCTCACACATGTGCATACAGACACAAACACACCCCCACTCCCTGCCCAATGGTCAATACTGTCTTCATTTACCATTCCCTGAATCCAAGGTCTCATCACTGATCTGAAGACACAGTCACTTGTTCGACTTTGCCCGGGACACAGGAGTCTGCTCTCCACTCTCCCCTATCCTAAAAGTATGGTCTGTCATTCTCTGTTTCAAAACCAGCTGGTAAAACCAACCCATTAGGCAAAGGAACCCAAAGCGTTCATATATTCTAGCTAGGAAGCTCAGTCAATATTTGTGTTTTCTTGGGCCCTGGCTGGACATAGAGAGGACATTATCAAATGAGTCTAAGCCTATGAAGACATTCTTTGGAGACCCTCTCCCTCATCCCCACTAGGTATGTGATACATACACGCTCTCATTACTGTTTCAATGATGTACCAATGTCTTTCCTGAGGGAGTGGCTTTATCATAGACTTGTGGTAAAGTGTGTGCTGTGAACGAAGATGTCCTGTTGGCTTCATTGACTCCTAGTAAGTGTGAGATGTGCTGGTATGTGACATCAATGGATCCATCCATTCATTTGCCTATGCTCTATTCATCTGGCCTACAAGGTCTACTCACCAGGTCCTGGAGTCCGAAGGTGATCGAAACAGAAGATTCCAAAATTGCTGAAGCTTACAACTCAGCAGAAGCAAATAATCTCAAAAGGCTTAGGGTTGATGAACCTGAGGCTGGAAGCGTGGACTGGAAAGTGTCCAGACAACAGTGGGGTATGGGAGCAGTGCAGGACAGGGCGTTTAGAACGTGACCAACAGAGCTGAAGACATAGCTCAGCGGTTAAGAGCACATATTGCTCTTGCAGAAAACCTGAGTTCAGTCCCCAGCACCTATACTGGGAGGCTTACATTCCAGCTCCAGGGAGATCCAATGCTTCAGCTCCCCACAGGTACCTGTATTCACATGCACATATTCATATATAGACACATATGTATTCACATAATTAAAAAACAAATCTTCAAAAAGTTCTCTGTAAAAGGAATATAGGTGTTAAAGAGATGGATGAGAGAGGTACAGTGGATGGACCCCAAGAGCCCGGAGAGTGAGACACGGAAGTAGGCAGTGTGGGAGAGGTAGAGGCTGGACTCCAGTATGGTGACAGAGTTTGGTTTTGGCTTGGGGACAAAGGAAGCCTCCAAGCCTAGTCCTGGCAGCTGTACAAGATGTGTGTGGGTTCATTTAGAATGATCCCTTCAGTCACTGTGTCTAGGGTATATGGATGAATAGAAGATGGGGGCAGGGAAGAACTGTGGTCCCTCCAGGAAGATGTGAAGATGGGATGGGTACAGTGGGCAGGGAGCTGTAAGGTAAATAACTAAGGGGATCTGCACGTGGGAGACAGACAGCACCAGGTCATTCCTGGTTCCCTTTGGAGCAGTTGGGTAGATGATGGCCTCTTTCTTTGGGGTCGAGAACAAGGAAGAACAGACTTCGGGAAAGGGTACATCTGATTGTCTGGGGGACCTTGAGTTCACCTGGGGTTTAGAGACAGCTCTTGGGTAGTGATAAAAGTAGGTTCCTGTTAGAATCAGGTGGAGACAAGGTCCCTGCCATGAACATATTCCCTAGAGTAGAAAGAACCTGGAAATTTGCCATAGGGTCTGGGAAACCTTTCTACATTCCACGGTTTCTGCTGCAGAAATGAGGGGCAGGCAATTCTACACTTACTCTGATCTTTCCAGTCTTTGGCCCTTGCAATGGCTTAGTAGGTTCTCAGGCAATCATCCTAAGTGTTGGTCTGGCTGTCTCTAGGTACTTTGGATTTTCCAATGCTACCTTCTAGGAGAGGCCCTGCCTAGTAGCTCTACTCAAACCACATTGCCTGCAGCAGCATCCCCAATCCTGGGTTGGAGTTATCCAGTGCTCAGTTTTCTCTGGAGGCCCTGTAGGTAATTCCTTTATGAGCTGCTTTCTAAGGAGAAGACAAGATCTGTCGGCTTTTTCGCTCTCTGCAGTGTTCCTTGCTCTGCTGTAGTCCTCTCTCTGAACTCAGTGCATACACTAGCTTCATTTTGGCAACTTCCCTTCCTCCTCTCCATCCGTCTGATGGGCAGCCTACTCCACAGCTATCTAAATTGCAGACTTTATCACACGACTTTCTTGCCTGCCACTCTTCACTGGAGGCCTTGAAAAAACTCCAAATGCTTAATTACATTTGCAGACTCCTCTGAAGTCTCTCTCTGGCTTTCTAGTTTCTTCCATCACTCTGCCCTTCATTCTTCCTGGACCAGACTCATGGACCCCTGACCTCTCATTTGGGCAGATCCATCTTGCTACCTGGGACACATTGACACTCTATAAAGACTTAGGAAACTAATGCATAATGAATTCAGCAGAGCAAGGAGAGAAAGCAAGCTCCCCCAGGCAGATCTGTTTCTGGGTCCCTCAAGGGGAAGCCAGGTGGCACACCCTGAATCCACACCAGGCCTCTCTCTCAAGCCCAAATGTTTTCTGCTTGTAGCATCTGATGCCCGAGACTCTACCTGGTCCCTTGAACTGCCTCTAGGGTCCCAGCTCTCCCAGTCAGTCTTAATTAATTGTAAAATTGATTAAGCAGCCCCCTTTGTCAGGCTGGGCTGGTGTTTGTTTGTATTTTCATACTATTACCCTTTTATATTTCTCTGGGCGCCTTCAGCTCTCTACTGACACCTTTTATTGGGGAAATGTTAATTTAAAAGTCATCTATAATGCAGGTGTCACAAATCAAAGCTGTTCGGTAATGAGTCGCTCTTATGTCGTATAAAAACAATTAATTAAAACCCTTTCTGAGAGAGCCTCACCAGCAGATTTATATTTCCCAGTGTCTCCCCTCTTGACTTCCCTTTCTAAGGACCCTCCTTGCATTCAGCTGCCTCCTGGAGGGATGGATTTCTCTCACCTCTGTCCAGGAAACAGAATCTCAGCTTGGTATCATAGGGGAGGCTCCAGGTGTTGTCCACTTGAACTTCCCTGCCTGCCACAGCACACAGAGACTGACTTGGTTATGGCCATACAGCAATGAAGTGACAATGTGGGCCCCTGAGCAGCTCAGGGCTTGTTTCTCTTGTCCCTGTTGTTATCTCTGTTGTCTTTCCTGACAAGGCTCAGTGAAGATGCTTTCTCAATGGTCCAATGGATAGTCTCACTTCCTCCTCCTTGTTAATCGGCCCAACATTTGGGCTCCAGCTTCTTCAGACCTTTGTAACTTGGGGTTCATCATTTCTTCTTGATTTGGGCTCAGTTTCTCTCTCCATAAAATAGGTACACTGGTTTAGAGCATGGAGTACAAATCCAGTATCCTGAGTCCTGAGGAGATCTGATGGGAACTGAAGGGAGGAGTGCCCCAGGTCTGCAAGGAATAGACTGGAGTGCACAGAGGGAGGCAGGTCTCATGGAGTTGTTTGCAGAGCTTTGCAGTTCAGCTGATGAGGTTGCAAGGCTGGCAAGAGCGCTTGGTCAATTCATCCCCAGGCCTTAGAGCCTCTCCTCACCCCACCCCTGTTCTCCTTTGTGGCTCAGGGAATGGCCCAAGGGCTCTGTTTTCAGGGTGTAGTTCAGGTAAGCTTGTGAGATCCCGTGAAGCAAAATGGAAAAGAGAGGGCCTGGGAATCAGAGAGACTCAGGGCACCACCCCAGTCTCTGTCTTTTCCTACCTCTAGCAGTGTTCATAGCTCCTGAGACACACTGAACTTGCAGGTCAGCCTCTCTTGGTTCTGGGCCCTGTTAATGCCACTTCCCTGCCTCCCCTGGGACCTGGGCTGGTGTTGAGCCAAGGCTTGTCTTTACGGTCTTCCAGTCTTTGCTCCATCAATCCTTGTGTTAAATTCCCTGCTTAAAATACCCAGAGTGGATTATGAGTCCTGACTGGAACCTGACTGATATAGTGTCTGTGTTCTTATCAGTATAACCATTTGGTCCAGTGAAGGGCAAACACTTGTCTGTCACGTAGGTTTCATGGAGGATGGAGAGCATGTGTTGGCTCATGGCTGCTCACAGGACAAGATGAATTTCAAGGTCATAGGTACTCTTGTCCAGGATTGGTCTGGGAAATCAGACAGCATTACCTCTGCATTGTAGAAGTTTCTAGTCTTCAGAGTGAATGTACTCTTCAGGGTGTCTAAATGTTGGCCTCTTGGCCTCTCCTGAGAGGCTGCCTTCATTCTTGGCGTGATTGGAGCATCTTCATCCATGAAGATCCCTCTGTCTCTGGCAGGCAGCTACTGCTGCCTACAGGGTGATGCTGCTCCTGGACAGCTCTGGCAGACTCTTGGCAGGCAGGGATTCGTCCCTTCCACGGGCTCTCTCCTTCCTTTTCCAGGCCCAGGTCACAGGGAGGGAGTGTCTACCACATGGACTGCAGTGCAGGGGGCCGCCTGGAGGAGTAACCAGGTTTGGAACCCTGAGTGTCAACCTCCTGGAACATGCCTCCTTCCCCTCTAATACTGTGTAATTTGGAGATGTCTGACTCTAAATGAGAGAAGCCAAGCTGTGTGGCCAGGGTCCAGAACCCTCTGGGTGGAGCTCCTCCTGTAATAGCCCACGTGGCTCAGTGTGGCCTCTCTCCTGCCCATCTCCCCCTCCCGAGTAGGGCTGTGAAGTGTCTAATCCAGGCTTTTATCTGGCAACCACAATTAGAATGTCAAGATTGAATAATCTGCCTTTATCTCCCGGATGACAGCCATGTAGAAACTTCAAAAGAAACAGTTTTGCTGGCATCTAACGGCTTTTGTTAATTACTATATCCCAAAGAAAATGAAATAAAGGAGGAAGAAAAATGATATTTCTCTGTGACAACTTTGTAAAAATATCAGTGACGAAGCGGTGCCGGTTTAAGGGCTTTAACTATTCATGTGGCTGAAAGCTGGCTCGGGCTCAGGAGACTGAGGATATGTGTACACATGCGTGTACATGCATGCATTTGAGAACACGAACACACACCCACCCACACACCCTTTACCCATTATACAAGCCCTTCACAGACTGCAGCCAGAGATACATTCTTCCTTCCTTCTCTGCATCCTTAGAAATCCCTCCCAGGTCCTTTTGGTACTGACTCTGTGCTGGGGACACAGACACACAGTGGACTCCTTTATCAGAGAAGAAACACAGTTAGACAGTAGTCTGCTTTCCATTATCAATTTTGTGACATGGCAGTGATGTATACGGTGTGTGCCCATGGGTAGCACAGGTGAAGGAGGGAGGCAGAACAGCAAAGGCTTGGGGGCCAGACTCAGTGGGTTAGAACGCAGGGCCATCACATGGCAACTGTGCGATGTTGAGTAAGTCACCCCCTCTCTGTGCTGCACTTTCTCGAGCATTCCTCAGGTGCTGCTGTTATGGAGATGCTTTTGGAGTGGTAAATTATGCTGGTGGTATTGGCCTTGCACTCCCTGGAAGGCTTTGTGGAGGTCCTGGATTTGGGGCCCTTAGTGTGTAGAAGAGAAGGAACACAGATGATAGGAAGAGAGAATGCCACCTGCAAAAGCTTGGAGACATGGGAGGTGGACAGAGGGGTTTGTCCTCAAGAGTGGCAGGCTCTGGTGTGATATGTCAGAAGAAGTGGGGGATGATTAGTGCAACCCGCTTTGAAAGTAAGAGATTCTATTCTGAGGCAACACATGGGGTCTCCCTAGAGCTGGACTGCCACAGGCCTGGTGTGAGCTGGACTGTCACAGGCCTGGTGTGAGCTGGACTGCCACAGGCCTGGTGTGAGCTGGACTGCCACAGGGCTGGTGTGAGCTGGACTGCCACAGGCCTGGTGTGAGCTGGACTGTCACAGGCCTGGTGTGAGCTGGACTGCCACAGGCCTGGTGTGAGCTGGACTGCCACAGGCCTGGTGTGTCAAGCTCCACCTCACCTGGAGGAGAGCGGGGAGGAGCAGGTATGGGCGCTGGAGATGACTCACAGGTCAGCAGGTGGCACAGAGTATGGATTTGGGGTCAGGGAGATGAAACTGGTGGTCTTGCCTATCCTAAGGGTGGAATCCAATATGGGAAATCTCGGGTAGTGACTAAGATGCCTGATTGATACAAGGAAGAGTTCCCAGGAGCAGGGACTAGAATTCTGCGGTTTATCATCATTCCCAGAGTAGGCATCTTCAGCCAGCAGCTCAGAGCCTCTTAGAACCCTCCACACAGAAACAGAGCCACAGAAGAACCCCCGGAGCGGTGCCCCTTGTGGTTGTGGAGGGAATGGTCAACACAACCACCGGTAGGTACAGTCTCACAGCTTGCCCCTCCTTTGTGCCCTTTGAAAGGAAGCTCACTGATCTGGCGGGGCGCTATTGTGATTCAAAGAACCCTAGGAATACTGGCGACAAGTAGGGCTTTTCAGGCAGAGCAGAACAGAGGTACCTGCTGCAAAAGTGGAGTGAAGGAAACCTAGCTTCAGATGGCATCTTACAGGGCCTCTTCGACAGAGAAGGACATGCCATGCTGTAGGGGTGGAATACTGGCGACAAGTAGGGCTTTTCAGGCAGAGCAGAACAGAGGTACCTGCTGCAAAAGTGGAGTGAAGGAAACCTAGCTTCAGATGGCATCTTACAGGGCCTCTTCGACAGAGAAGGACATGCCATGCTGTAGGGGTGTGGACCCACGCACCCCAACCCTGTCTGTGCCTCTGGGCAACCGCAGCGTCGACAAGCCTCTCTCCAGGGTGCTGATTCCAGGATTTCAGAGCCTTGTGTCCCCATGGCTGCCACCAGCATCTTCCTCTCCTCCGGTCCCGCTGAGCCCTCTTACCTTAGACTCCCTGTGTGAGATGTCAGGGAGGGAGCAGGGGCTGCCTCTTTCCCCTCCTCAATTAACCCTGTTGAGCCTGAGGGGAGCAGGGAAGCGGAGGCTCTGGTCTGATCGCAGTCAGGTCAGGAGCCTCCCTGGACCCCCTCCCTCCCCGTAGTCATTAGTCTCTGGGCTGCAGGTGGAGTGACGGCCTGCTCGCAGCTCTTGAAAGGGCCTTTGTTTTATCGCCCTCGGTTCGGATGCTTCAGAGCACCAGCAGGCCATATTTTAATCTCAGGTCTTTGCAAACAAAATCGTTAAAAGCAGATGGCTGTGAAGACTGCCATGAATATTAATAGATATTGAAAAAAGGACCCTTAATCTTTCCATAAATCTTCCCGCGGAGGTGGAGGACAACTCAGAGATGAGGGTGGCAGGGTAGGCGCAGGTACCCAGTCCTTTCCATCCAGGCACCAGCCTAAGGTTAGCTGCTATCAGCCCACCGCAGGGCACAGAGGTGGGGTTTAAGCAGCAGGTCTGAGGGTGCTGTTGCCATCTCTGTCCTACCTTCTGTTCCTCTTCTGGCTGAGCTCAGGACCAAGCCTCTCCTTGTCACTCTGTCCTGCTGAGGCCAGTTGTGGCTGGGCCCTGCTCTTCAGGTGTTCCTTCCCCCTGGCTACCTTAGTGTGTGGGATGGTCACATCCCTTTTACATATTAGGAAATAGTCCCAGAACATGGAAGGCCTTGCTCAAGGCTACCTGGTTCCTAAGTGGAAAAGGAGGAATTTGAACCCAGATCTGCTTGGCCCTCTGTGCTGTACCTTGGAGCCAGGTCATTCATCACCTGTTTACCTGCCCTTGAGTCAACATTTTATCATGCTAATTCATTCCTTTGGCTTATGCTTTTAACAGTGGAAATATCTCTGGGAGAAGTGACCTGTTGAATGGCCGAGTCACTCATCTGTACCCAGCTGCCCTTGTGCCGAAGATTTAGCTAGCTCTAGCAATTCCAGTAAGCATTCTGTTCTATGGAGTCTGTTTCCATTTGGGAAAAATGCATCTAATGGAACAATCCTTTGAGGTAGACAAGATGGGGAGGGGGTGGGGGTCCAAGGAGTCCAAAGACAGAGAATCATGGGAGGCACCCATTGAGGGACACTGTTTACATTGGTACCCAAGCACCTTGCTTCCTCCAGGCCTGCCCATGTGGTGGCAGGAGGAAATGGATAATTGGAGGGGGGGCAGAGAACAGACCTGGGTCAGGGGAGACATGAGGGCCTGGACAGGGTGGCAGCAGGCAACATGGTTGCTCACAGGACCAATGACATTGATCCCAACAAGTGGCCTGCTTGGCTCTGAGATTCAAATCTCATTTAATCAGTCTTTCTCCCCATTCCCTTCCCCTCCCACCCTCCCTCCTTCTCTCCCTCCTGTCTCTCTGCCACTTGCAGTGAATATAAGCAGCATGATTCTTGCACTGAACAAATAAAAAGCAAACTCGTGAGACAGACCTACGCGAAGCATCCTGGGAAGCAGGAGCAGCTGAGGGATAGTCAAAGGGATCCTTTTACATTTTTAATAGCGCAGTGTGTATTTCCTTTGTATGGGGGTGTGCATGTAGGGGTCAAGGGACAACTTTGTGGAGTCAGTTCTCTCCTTCCACCTTTATGTGGCTTTCAGGGATTGAGTTCAGATTACCAGCCTTGCATGGCAAATGGCTTTACCCTTCTGAGTCATCTCAAGGGTCCAAAGGCAGCCAAAGGGAATCCATTTTTATGTAGAAGGGGGCTTCCTTGTTCTCTCAAACCAGTTCAAACAAAGCTTAAGTTGGCATGACATCCTTAAGACAATAGGGTCTGGCCCTTATATGTAGCAGGTGAGGGTCAGAAACCAGTCTGAAGGAGGAATCTTCACAGATGCCTGCTCCTCATTAGTGTGGCCTCTCCCCTCTCTGACTCCTCCTGCAACAAACCACCCTCCCCTCCTCTTCCCTTGGCCTAGTCCTGCACACACTTGCCTTCATTATAGGACACACTCTCTCTGGCTGGGCCTCTGCTCCCAAGGGAAGGTTGAAGCAATTCTTTTTTTCTTTCTTTCTTTCTTTCTTTCTTTCTTTCTTTCTTTCTTTCTTTCTTTCTTTATTTTTTCTTTTTGGTTTTTTGAGACAGGGTTTCACTGTAGTTTTAGAGCCTGTCCTGGAACTAGCTCTTGTAGACCAGGCTGGCCTCGAACTCACAGAGATCCGCCTGCCTCTGCCTCCCGAGTGCTGGGATTAAAGGCGTGCGCCACCACCGCCCGGCTGGTTGAAGCAAATCTTAAAGATGGAAAAGAGTGGGGTGGGAGCAGCCAGGAGGGGCCATCTCCTTGTGATTCTCTGTCTAGAGGTTTTGTGTACAGGCTTTTCACAGAGACCAGTTTGGAGGGGAAACTCAGAAACTGAAGAACGTGGTCATTCGAGCCTCTTTATATCATTGCTGTTTGGAATGCAGCAAATTCCTAGAGCTTGACTACAATGAGGCAGGGACTTCGCACATTTCAACAAATATACCTTAGTCTACTGTGTAATTTAAGGTATCATTTCATTCAGGTGCCATTCAAATGTGTGCAAAACGCTTGCATATGCCATAGCTATTAATGAAATCATTACACACAAACAGCTACGCTTTATCAAGTCATTCATTAAAGGTAAATTAATGAGGGGGACAGCATTAAAATATTTTGCAATCATTATTAGGTCCAGCCTAACCCACTTTTATAAATATTCATCAACAAAAACGTGCCTCAAGAACTCACCCAGTAAATTAAATTCTCGTCTTGAAGTGTTTTGCTTCTATTAATGGCATCGGCCGTGGTAGTTTCTTTGATTTGTTTTCCGGAACTTTGGGATATATTGTACAGAAATAATGACAAACTGAGTAATCGCTGATAATTAGGCCAAACCTATTATTCCCGTGGTATTTACATTTTGATTACTATCCCCCCACCCCCCACCCCAGAGGCAACTTCTCAAATCCATTCTAATGCAAGACAAAATAGTAAGGGAGACTTCCAGGGCTGGAAGAAAACTAAGAAATTCACCTGCTGTTTGAATCTCTAGCAGCGACTCCGCTAAACACACTTCAGAGTACAGGGACCCCACTCCCACACCTTTCTTAGGCCCCTGTGATCTCCGTCTCCAGCTCTACACTGCACTGGCGAGATCTCCACACACCCTGAGCTCCAGCATTGGAGCAGAGAGAAAACACCTCCCAGCATAGGGAAAGCTTCTGTGCTTGTCTTCCCCAACGCCTTCCACCTTCAAGCTGATATTTCCAGGGCACTGTGAACTCCTTCAAATGATGTGAACTCCAGGTCTCCCCACTTTCTCTTTTCCGCCTTTCTACTGTGGCCCCGGGTGATTTGAACTCTCTCTAGCCTTTCACCTCTGTTTTCACTGCCTTCCGTTTCCCTTTGTACCTTAACCCATATAACCTCGTGTGGGTACTTAGACTATCATATGAACTCTGAACCTTTTCACAAATTTCTTCATCTTCAGTTTTCTTTCTTTCTTATCTGTCTGGTGAACTCCTATAGAGCCTACAGAACCTCTGTGGAGTGGCTATCACCTCTGTGAAAATATCCTTGGTTGAGTTCTAACCCCTACTTTTGAGAGAATCGAGCATACCTTCCTCTTGAACTACTCTGCTCTTTGTAAGTGCATGGTGTCTGCTGACATGGTGAAACGGGCTAGGAAGTGTCCTAGTTTGCTTTCTGTCCCTGTGATATTTAGCTTACAGTTATTAAACCAAGTTATTTAGCTTAAACATTATTTAGCTTGCAGTCCATCATTGAGGGAAGCTAGAACAGGATCTTGGAACAGAACACACAGAGGAATGCTGCTTGTTGGCTTCTCCTGTGGCTCAGCTGCCTTTCTTCAGCAACTTAGGACCAACCATCCAGGAATGGTTCTGCCCACAGAGAGCTGGGCCCTTCTGCATCAACCACTAGCCAAGAATATGCCTCCCACCACATACATGCATGCACACACACTCGCACATACATGCATGCATGTACACACACAATACATACACACATGCACGTACACACGCACACAATGCATACATGTATACATGTACACATGCATGCACCCACACACGCACATGCACACTCCCCCCCCCCCACAGGCCAATCTGGTGGCGGCAATCCTTAGCTGAGATTCCCTCTTCCCAGATGTGTATAAGTTTGTCTCAAGTTAATAAATCTGTGTCAAGAGGGGCATCACAAAATTTGGAGGTTCCCCAGGGTTGCTAGGTTAGACAGTTTCCTGGCCACCACCATACAAATCTGAGGATTCCAAGTCCAGCTTATGGCCCCCTTCCTTGCACATCAAATCCCACAACACTGGAATGAGTCCTCCCGGGGAGGTTTCTGATCTATCTAGTCTTCGTTCCCTAAGGAGAATATACTTACAGCTTCAGAGTAGGAGCAAAGAGGAGCGGACGACAGCCAGCACTTTTCTCCCACCATTGGTGGAGGATTCTAGGTCCTATGAATTCACAACCACTTTGTGAAGAAGGTGCACCTCCCAGCTACTTCTCTGTACCTCACTGAGTCTCAAAGGCAAGTATCCTTGCCATTGGGGAGGCCTGACCCCATCTTCTTCCGCCCTCTAGAACCAGACTTCTAGTGAAGACAGAGCCTGTTCTGTGGTACCACTCCCTGAATAGTCTGCTGCTCCTCTGGCCTGTCTACTTGGCCCCACAGAGGTTTCTGGGGACAAGCTGAGAAACAGGAGAGTGATGTCTGTTTAGGAACTTACTGCACAAGTCTGGATCTACCTGTGTTTACAAGGACAACATAGAGCCACAGAATACCAGATCCATCAGCAGCCACATGCCACTATCCAGAAATGAACTCAGCTCACAGAATAGGTCTAGGTGGACCTGTGAACACTTGTACATTGTGGAATATTATTTTAAGATGTGTTACATTTGTTTGTGCTGTAGAACATTTGTTTAATGGTGCAAAGAAGTGTTGATTTTGTTTAACTCTATGAAGCTGTGTTACTTTGCCTGTCTAAAACACCTGAACAGCCAATAGTGAGGCAGGAGAAAGGATAGGTAGGGCTGGCAGGAAAGAATAAATAGAAAGGAAAATCTGGGAAAGGAGGGAGGGAGCAAAATAGAACAAGGAGAGAGGGACATCCACCCAGCTACACAGTATGCTGTTGAGTAAGAAATAATGAAAGGTATACAGAAATAGAGATAGGTAAAAGCCCAAAGGCAGAAGGTAGATGGGATAATTTAAGAAAAGCTGACAAGAAACAAGCCAAGCTAAGATCGGGCATTATAAGAAAGAATAAAACTCCATATGAGCTTTCTTTGGGAGCTGGGTGGCAGACCTCCCCAAAAGAGCCAAAAGAGTGAAAAACAAACAGCAACACTTTGTCAGTCTAACATGGGGCTAGAGTCCAAGGAAACCCAGCAACACTTGCGTTTAATTGTGACCTCTTCACATGTGACCTTCAGCTTGAACACCTGCAAGTAAGCGGATAAGCTGAGCCTGGGAGCTTTGTCAAGTTCAAAATCAGTTTAAATGAAAAGAAATCCAGTATGATTCTAGAAACTCCTACTGGGCCAGGAGTCATGGGCTGTCACTTCCCTAGGACTTTACAGGGGACAGACACTGAACACATCCAGGAGTCCTGATGAGCCTATTTGTGTTGGAGCACTAGCTGTGGGTCAAACACTTGGATAAGTATATGGGCCGTTGTTTCTAAACCTGACTGTGATTCTAGGAGAATCTAGGTAGGAGGGACTCCTAGGATCCATCTTGTAGTTGGGAAAATGAGCAGAAAGCTCTCCTCAGGACTACAACTGGGCGGCTCTACAGCTGGCATCTGAACCCAGCTTGCCTGCAGGAAGCGTTGGAAAGGGAGCTGGTTTTTGTTGTTTGTGGCAGCTGACATAAGCTGATCTGAAACTTGACTTCGTAGCCCAAACTGGCCTTGAGCTCACAGCAGTTCTCCTACGTCAACTTCCCCTGTTCTAGGATTATAGGCATGAGTCATTACACGTGGCTAACACATGTTTTTAATTGGCATGATATTTCCCACTCCTCTTCCAAGCTCAGTATCCCTTATCTGAAATGCTTAGGACCAGAGATGCTTTAGAATTCAGATCCCACCCCCCCACCCTCACCCCTGCCAGATTCTGGAATATTTGCATACATGTAATGAGGCATCTTGGGGATTGGAATCCAATGTAAACAAATGTAAACATAAAAGTCACTGTTTTGCATAGCCTCTATACGTAGTGTGGGGGCAGTTTCATGGCTCTGTTAGTCTGCCTGTGTTTGTACTGGAGCCCGTGGCGAGATCAGGTGTGGAATTTTCCACTTGGCATCATATGGGTGCGCCAAAGGTTCTTTTGGTTGTGGGCCGTTTTGGACTTCAGATTTTAGGATATGGGATCTCAGCTTGGAGACTATTTACTGTCAATTCAAACAACCTTGTCTGCAGCCTTGCTGCCTCCGCACTGACCCCCTTACCTCCACTTCTGGCTTCCAAATGACTCCCACACAGCAGCCAGGTGTCACTATCAACTGAAAGTGTCATTAGGTCACCCCAGAAAACAGAACCCAGGGCTCCTGGTGTTAATCAGGTCTCCGAATGTTGGCTGCAAACCAGAAGATCATACCATCCCTTGACTGCCCACCCACACTCGTTAGGGCCTGGAAGTCGTGCTCATGACCTGCATTTTCTTAAATCAAAGAAAGAGAACAGGCTGATCTCCCCCCCCCCCCGTGTGTGTGTGTGTGTGTGTGTGTGTGTGTGTGTGTGTGTGTGTGTGTGGTCACAATGTAGGAAGGATGACTTTGTCTTGTCAATCTTTTAAATTAGTTACATGTAGGTACAAAAGTCTGTGTGTTTCATGGGAAACAGCAGCACCACTCTTACTGTAGGGTGTTTTTGACAATGCAGGAGCCCAGAGCTTAGGAGTCTACGGTCTGACCTTGTCTGGTCTGTACCCTGATGAACTCTCAGCCTCCATCTATCCTGACCTTGTCTGGTCTGTACCCTGATGAACTCTCAGCCTCCATCTATCCTGGTCAGCTTGGAGCCCTCCAGCCTTCAGGGAGAGGCACTGGGCTTTTTGCTGGGAAGGGCTTTCACTTTCTCTTTCCCTGTCTCTAGCTGAGCACTACTCCTGCAAGAAGCCTTTCCTCCCCAGCTCCCCACACCGCACCCCCAGTACCCCATACCGCATCCCCAGCACCAGGACACAGCATACTATTTCCTAAGTGGTTCTGGACCATATGCTCCACTGAGGGTATGAGAGTCTCAGCGGTGTCTACCTACCATGACGCCTAGGATGTACCAGGCATTGGACAAACACGCGGAGAATACGAATCCTACAGGGTAGAGTATGGTAATCTTCATGGATGGGAAAACCGAGGCTCAGATAGGACCTTAAGTGTCTCGACTGGGGCTACAGCAGGTGACTCATCGGGGGTCTGGCTTTGTTTGCCCTTCTCAGTTTCCTGTTTCTGTCCCTCCAAGGTTTATCTGGGGCACAGGCTCCCGGAGTGCGTCTCCCCTCACCCCTTCCGGCTGGCTGATCAGAGTGTGATGCACAGGGGTGGCTGGGGAAGTCACAACTCAGACAGTGACAGCGACAATATTAGGAGTGAAAAAGATCAATTAAGCCCATCGAGCTGATTTGTGAAGCTGATTAAATTAGGAGCCTCCCTGGGGGCAGATTCTCTCTCAGGTTGACAGGCCAGCTGCTGGCTGCTGGGTTAAGGGGTGCTCACCAGCGCCCCCCAGGGAGCAGTGGTGCCACTTTGCCAAGGAGGGAATGAAGAGAAGCCATGTTTAGAGTGCTCAGGGAGCTTGGGACCTGACCCTTCCCTGGAACTTCATATGGGATCCCTTGGATCTGTTCTGGCTGAAAAATCAACGCTGTCCTTCTGAGAGGTCTGGGAGTCTCTGTAGGCCTCGCCCCCTAGCTTGGAGGTGCAGATAAGTGATGGAATGGGAAGAGGTAGCCATAACTTTTTGCTTCTTCTGTATTCTGTTCCCACTTTGGGCTTCAGCATCCTGGATGGTTTATTTCTCCATTTTTCCAGGCTCAAGACTCTGGTTCCTTTCCTCCTCCCACCACTGACTGGATATAATCAGATTATCTCTCTAGTAACCTGACCCTTTTGCCTGGCCTCAGGACTCCCTTTCAGGGACCGTCCCCAGGGCAGCTCAGCAAGAATATCCTTGTAGTCCCCTCTCCTGGCCCCTGGATGGGGGCTGGGAAGTGGATTTGGACAAAGCTCCTGTGTGTGTAGGGACAATGGATGGGGGAGGTTACAGCAATAAGGTCACAGGAGTCTTAAGAGCGTGAGGGCAGGGAATGGAGTGTTTTGAATGCAGGCTGACTGACCATAGTCAAGCCCTACCTTTAATGACAGCAGAAGATGTGACACCCTCAAACTCCAGGTAACCCTGGTGTGCTGCCTTTCTAGATGGGAATGGGATACAATGGTAGCTCTCCAGAGTCCCTAGATGCCCAGGGAGGAGTACTCTAGGCATAGAGTGATGGAGGGCTTCCCAGCAGAGGTGGGCCTGTGGCTCAGAGACAAAGACCAAAGCCCAGGAGAGGAAAAGAGTATTTCAAGGAGCCTGAGGGTCCCATTAGCATGTGGCCGGAGATGCATCTGGCCCTTCCCAGAGCCTGGTTCCTTCTCAGCCATTCTTCTTTCTCAGCACAAGTCTGTGCAAGAGCATAATCCATTGGAAAATATCCACAAAAGCCAAAAGATGCTCAGGTGTGCCCAGAAGTAATAGAAGCAGGATTTGTATCCAGGTCTGTGGGGGATTTGGGAGCCTTGGTTCTCTCCTGAGCACATAGCCCAAACCTTAAGATCACTGACAGCTGGTGATGTATGCAGGCAGGGACAGACCTATGGAAGCCCGCAGTCCCTGAGAGACAGGAGAGTCTGAGGATAAGAGCTCAGGCTAGAAGTCAGTCTCTTGGCAATGGGATTCACTTGGCCAACTTAGTCTGCCTCTTTGTGGCTTACTTTCTTCCTCTATAAAATGGGCATAATGCAAATACCTGTCTCCTGGGGCTATTGTGAGGATTAAATAAATATACACATATAAATAGCTCCCAGTGGTGCCTGCTCCTTAGAATGATAGACATTGAGGCTTGCAATAGAGTCTAGATGGAGGGGCTCAGGAGCTTGGATGTCATGAGAGAGAAGACTACAGAAATGCCATGTCTCTCAATGCCAGCCACTGCCTCTCCCAAGTTAGTGAGTTTGCTCATGAGTTGGCAGGGCCCTCCGTTCTGCAGAAAATGCCTCCCACGGAGGGTCACTCATGACCAGCTCCGCATGGAAGAAGTCCTCAGCCTCTTTCCTTGAGCACACGCAGAAGCTGAACTCAGGTTCCAGCAACAAATCTGCTCAGAAACTCTGAGTGACAAGCACCGGGGTGCCTCCCTGAAGCCAGGCTCCTAGTCCTGGTTTGGGGTCTCTTGGCTCTGAAACAGGTGTTATGCTTTGCAGGCAGCCTTAGGCATGTTTTGGTACTCTCATTTGCAATCGCTAATGAGAATCAGGGCTGTTCTCTATCCTAAGCCTTGGTCTGATTTTTAATCTGTTTCTAGAAGCTGGGGATGATCTTCCTGCCATGCTGGTGAAATATTAGCCATTATTTCTCTGTTGCTTCCCATTGGAAGGCAGTTCCTGACATGGGGCTCCCAGAGCTCCGGAAGCTGGAAGCTATGTGAGTGCGCTTTTGATCTTGAGAATCTTGCTGGGAGACACATGTCTCTGTCATCCCGCTCTAAGCAGAGGGCTACACTGGGTGACAAATGGCTTCATCTTCTCTTTCCACACCTGGCCTGCAGCCCAGTTGGGCTTTTCCCACACAGGGAAGTGAGGCCAAGAGCCTCCACTGTGGTCTAAGAGCTCTGTCTTGCAATGTGGGTTGTAGGCCTGAGGCTATTTCGTCCATGTCAAGGCATCCTTGCTGGCTCCTCTCCCTTTAGACCCCTTCTGAGCCTAAGCTAAGCTGGCCTCACTACGTCCCCCCTCCTTAGTGGGTGCAGACAGCGCCTTTAGCATTCCAGTCTAACATCACCATGTGTCCCTTCCTTGCCTGCGGGTTCAAATGCTCTACCATTGAGAGGTACTTTTAAGGTAGTTTGTTTTCTGATGAGGGTCTCATATGGCTTAGGGTGGCCTCAAACTTATTATGTAAGAGAGGATGAACTTGTAACTTCTGATCCTCCTGCCTCTACTTCCCGAGAGCTGGGATTATCAGAATGCTGCCATGCCAGGTTTTATGTTGTCCTAGAGACTGAATCTCCTGGATGCTTCCTGCATGCTGGGCAGGCACTCAGCTGAGTTACTCTCCAGCCTTTTGAAATTTAAAATAGAGAGCTGCTGAGGTGGCTCGGTAGTTATAGATGCTTGTCATCAAGGCTGATAACTTGAATCTGATCCCTAGAACCCATGTGATGCAGGGAGATAACTGATTCGGCCAGTCCTCTGACCTCCGTACACGTGTCAAGGAGTGTGAGCCCCTCAGCTTTTCTTCTCACAACCGTTACCTCTCACAAGAGTGGCTGTTCCCCTGTCTCTCCCTCAACCCCAGCTTGATGAGGTAATTTGGACACTCAGCCACTTCAGACTTCTCCACAGCATCATGCACTGGTTCATTTGCTGGCAATGCTTTGTTCTCTAACCTGCAGTGCAGTGAGGGCAGCCTTTGCTTTTCGTGTTAAGTGTGTAGCATGCCTGAGGTGCTCAGTACAATCCTGTATGATAATTGTAGGGACCGAAAGGGAATGGAGGCAGATGAGGAAGGAGCCTTTCTTAAAGCCATTCCTGTGTGTATATCCTCCACAACAACCTCATGAAGAGGAATAACATGTCTGCAAGTCATTTATGAGACATGAGGCCTCAGAGAAGAGAAGTAACCTGTCCAAGGTCACACAACTGGTTATCAGAGCTTGAAGCATCCTGGTGCAAGCTCACACCAGGTAGAGACCCTTCAACAACTGTCACCAGCTTCAGCCTCCCTGTCATGTGTTCTTCTTGTTGCAATAGGTGCCTAGAAGGTTGTTGGGGGCTGCAGTTTCTCTTTCTCTGATGTTTCCTTGCAGTTCATCTCTGGATTCTTGTGCTGATTAGTTTTTATGTCAACTTGATGCAAGCTAGGGTCATTTGGGAAGAAGGAATCTTAATTGAGAAGATGCCTCTATATTATAGATCCTATAGAGTCTATATGTCTTGCCTGTAGGCAAGACTGTAGGGCATTTCCATGACTGATAATTGATGTTGGGGGATCCACTTCAATGTGGGAGGTACCACCCCCAGGCAGGTAGTCCTGGTTGGTATAAGAAAGCAGACTGAGTGAACCATGATGAACAAGTCAGTAAGTAGCATTCACCCATAGCCTTTACTTCAGTTCCTGCCCCAACTTCACTCAGTGATAGAGTGTGACCTGGGCCTAGAAAATGGTATCCAGACCTGTTTTCTTGGACATGAAAACTTGGATTATTAACTTTTGGGTTGATTGTACAGGTCTTTGGCCATATCTCAGAGCACATATTCAGGTTCCAGGAACAGTTCTAAGGTTTAGGGCACATGTCATTTCACAGACCCCATTGCCTGGAAAACAGACTTTAAAACTGAAACCTAAATTTATCTCTATCTCTTTCTATCATCTATCTATCTATCTATCTATCTATCTATCAATCATCTATCTATCTATCTATCTTCTATCTATCTATCTATCTATCTATCTATCTATCATTACTATCTATCTATCTGCCTATCTATATGTCTATCTATCTACCTATCTATATCTATCATCTATCTATCAATCATCTATTTATCTTCTATCTATATGTCTATCATCTACCTATATCTATCTATCTACCTTCATCATCATCTAGCTCTCGCTGTCTATCATCTATCTGTCTATCTATCTATCAATCTATCTATCTATATCTGTCTATATGTCTATCTCTATCTCTCTATATCTATCTATCTATCTATCACCTATCTATCTATCTATCTATCTATCTATCTATCTATCAATCATCTATCTATATGTCTATCTATCTATATCTGCCTAGCATCTATCTCTCTGTTGTCTACCTATCTATGTGTGAAAATGCACAGATCCTATGAAATGTGTGAGGGGAGATGCATGAAACTTATGTAGCAGAGGTGGCTTAAGACAGGTAAGCAGAGGGAAAGCCATGAGACTCAGTTTATTAGCGGAGGTATCTCAGCCCTGAGCAGCAAAAGGCCCCCAGGTTCACAGTTGTTACCAGGAAAGCAAAACATGAAGGAAGATGTGGGACTTCCTCGACCCAAGTGGAACTTTGCTGGGTATGTTTGGGAGCTGGTGGTGGTATCACTTGTCCCTTTCTGACTCATCTGTATTTTCCACCAGGCAAGAATGACCTTGTAATAAAGGGTACTGTACTTCCTGTAAGGATGTTTACGTCAACAAGACTCTAACTGGCCTAATCTTGGCTGTTATAGAAACAGAGGAGCTTCTCAGTCCCCATTGCACTTGGGGTTCTTGTTCTCAAGGGACAGGATGGATCCAAAGCCACTCCTCCTTTCCACTTCAGTTATTTCCCTGACTCGAGACCAGTGGCTCCAAGAAGGAACAAGGTTGTAGTGGTTCCTCCTCCAGGCAGTGCTTCATGACTACAATGCCATCACCCCTCATCCGTCCTGAATATAGAGCTGAGACTCCTCCACCTCTTCTAAGGAGTTTGCTTCCCCATAATGGAAAGCTCATATTATAGCAGCTCCAATGACTCCATCCCCTTTGGTTTGTTATGTGTCAGGAAAGGTGTTAGGTGTCTTCCTGGGCAAGGCCAACCAGCCACACTGAGCATTCCAGGAGAAAGTTGGTAACTGATATATTATTTCTAATGGGAGAAGTAGAGGCTCAGAAAGATGGATTGTTTTACAGGAAGTCACACATAATACACACAGATAAGGAAGGAGCTGGGATTCTAGCGCCTATCTGAAACAGGTGGTTTGCTTTTCTGTGGCTGGAGCTCAGCCTTCCCTTGCTTGCTCAGTCTGTGCACTTGAACTTGTGTATAGCACTGGACAAATGCAGGAAGGAATAAACGCTAGAAACCCATGCACCTCCAACAGACTTTCAAGACCATCCAACGATGTTTCCCTGTACCCCTGAGGCTCGGTCAAGGTCATGAGCTTCCTAGAGACAAACTAGGACTCTAACCTCAGTGGGTCTGACTGTCCCTGACCCCAGCATGCTGCCAAGCTGCGTTCCTTCCCTGATTGCTGCAAGTATGGGCAGGTGGACTATGGGTAACCACATGGGGGTGGCTGTCCTATCTGGTACTTGCTTTTGTATGGTCCCTGGGGTGAGAATAATGTTTGCATTTTGAAAGGTTTATAAAAACAAAAATCCAATATCGGGTGCATGCTTGGCTGACACTTAACACATTTACTTCCTGTTCCTTTAGATTCGGACAGAGGTTTGGAGGGAGGAACCTGGGACTGCATCTTCATGGTCTCAGAGCATGGACTGCATCCACACCCTAGTGGTCTCGGCATCAGCGCTCCAGGATCTGGGGATGGTATGCACTCTCCTGGGCATATTCAAAACGACCACAAAAGGTCTCTCACTATATTAGCCACTACTACAGATTATAAGAGTGTAAGATTACCCCATCCCTTTTTTTGGGGGGAGGAAGGATCTGTGCCCAATGGGCAGGGAGAAATACAGCAATTCCCTGGTTGGATTTCTGCAGTGGGGGAAGCAATTTTTATTTTTCTTTCTGCATGGGACCAAGTGCACGATGGTGGAGATGAACTCGGTCTTATGACATTGAAGATCTCAGTTCTGAGTATCAGTCACTCTCCACAGGGCAGGAAAATGGGGGTCCCGCTGTGCCACACATAGCCTGTTCTGTAGTCAAAAACCGTTGTGTACATTGAGAGACAGGGTTCTGAAATTGAAGGAGGGGCAGGGAGGCAGGCAAGAAACGCAGGAGGTGAGGACAGCATGCATGCTGAAAAATGACACAGTTGTGCAGACACCGGGAGGGAACGTGGAGCAGGTGATGCTGAGGCCAGGCAAGGGAATGGCCCCAGCAAAGAGCCCCAGAGTCGGGCAGCTTCGGAGTGTGATCCTAGGGCAGTAGGTGTCAGCAGAGGCGAGGCTTTGGGGTTGGCTGGGCCCGCCCCTCCACCGTGCAGCCATTGTCTGAGCCAGCCGCCACCTTGGCAGCAGAAGGTGACATCTGGTGACTAATGGCCGCGGCTGCACGCCGCCCTCCTCCCTCCCGCAGCGCCCAGGGTGCAGCTGCTACACTGCCAGCTCTTTTCTGTTCCCTCCCATTTCCTCCCCACTGCTCCGTTTGCGTGATTGGGGACAGAGGGAACAACCCGGACCTGGAAGCAGAACGGATGCCCGGGTTTTTCCAGCTCTCCAGGCCAGCCCTGTGGGTGCACTGCTCCTCCTGCCTCCTTAGCGCGCAGGCGCTTCCTCTTTGCCGCTGCCGCCATCATCACGTGCCCTTGTGGACAATGCCATCCCTCAGGGGCATCTCAGGAAGCAGCTTTGCCCTCTGCTGCATGATCTTTGGAGGGCGCAGACCTTGCGGGCATGGAAGCCCATGTAGATGGGCATCAGCACACAGGTGCAGGGACCCTAGACACCTGTGGGTCTTTCAGGTTTTGGACTGATGCACATGGGAGGATGGTGTTGGCTCACAGACTTGGGGATAATCTTTCTCTGTGTGTGTTTACATAGGCACACACATCATTTGGAGAATTCCATAACCTTGGAATGTTTCCTTGCTCAAAATAGGAGCACTTCAGCATGTACCTACTTACTCAACACCACAAGTGCATGTCTGTGTCAAAGGTGAAGGACAACGACAACAACATAATTCAGATTCAAACCACCATCTAAGCTAAACTATCCCCTCCCCATGTTCACACTACTGTTACATTGGTTACATTTAAAAACTGCATTTTAAGTGGCTGGGAGGATGGCTCAGTTATGGTAAAGTGTTAGTTATTCGATCATGAAGGCCTGAGTTCCGATCTTCCCATGGGCTGACAATACTTGGAAAGGTGGAAGGAGAATCCGTGAGGTTCGCTGGCAAGGGAGTCTAGAGGAATAGGGAGTTTCGGGTTCAGTGGGAGGAGATGGAGGAAGACACCTGACACACTCACAACAGGAAAGAAGGGGAGGAGGAGAATGGGAGGGGTTGGGAGGATGGAGGCGGAGGATGGGCGGGGGGGGGAGGAGAAAGAACAGTTTAAAACTTGACTAGATGTCTAGTTCTCTTACGAGAACAGAAGCCCTGGCAATAGGAGGCACTCTCTCAGCTGGCTATTATGGCTTGAGGTTCCTGTAGCTCTTCAACTGCTCACCTCTGGCTTCTGGTTATCCACAGGCCCTCCCCTGTGGACATTTGCACTGTCAGCCCGGGGAGTGGTTGGGCTTCCAGGAGAGTTCTTGGCTACTCGCCAGTAGTCAGAGTGCCAGAGCTTTGAAACTGGCAGGGGGAGGAGAGAGCGTGGTTCTCCTCACTAGCCCCAGCTCTGAAGTCCACAGTAAGGAGACTCCCCACTGCAGGGTGTTAGAGCAACTGCCAGCCAGGGAAGCCCTGTCATCTTCATGTGATGTCATATGGTCCTGCTGATGGCTCTAAGGGGCAGTACCATGGCTGGGGAGGCATGGGGTAATCACATTGCAGCTGGACACAATTGCAAAAATCTGTAATCTCAGCAGTTGGGAGGCTAAGGCAGAAAAAGAGTTTGAAGTTAGCCTATCCTGTGCCTTGAAACCTGTCTCAAAACAAACAACCCAACTCCAAATAAGAAAGCAACTAGTTGCAAAAGGTCCTTGTTGCCTATATATCGGTGAGGGCAGCTACCTCTACCGTTCAACTCCTGGGTGGGAGGTAGGGAACAGCCTGTGAAGTATTCTTTGTGTCCAGGAAAATAAGGTGTTGTTTGACTTGCATCCATCAGAGTGTCCCCTCTGATATGACTCTGCTTGGCCTCTGTTCACAGAGAAAGGTCAATGTGGAAGCCTCCACAGGTCCTGCACATGGGAAGTTGGGTGGGTGGGGATGGTCTCTCCACAGCACCAACCTCCCTTCCACATTCAAATACACGTAAGGGTTCCTGCCACCCAGGAGCTGACACTACATCACGGCTTACTTGATCCTATCCAACTCCGCATTCTCTCATGGGAAGTCTGAGAGGTCACTGCCTTTTACAACATCCAATGTTGAGTGGATAAGATGGGATGGCAAAGATGTTAGGCCTGGGTTCAGATCCCAGCTCTCTGGCCTTCTAACTATGGCCCTGAGCAAGCAAGCGCCTCCACTTTCTCCGCTGCAGTTGGGCGGTACACCACCTGTTTTGAGGGCTACTAGCTGAGAATTAATTGAGGAGATCCACTCAAAGAACTGACAAGGGGACTTTGCCCAGAGCAGGTGCTCAGTCCACCCCTGAGCTTTTTACCCCTGTGCTATGGCTCTCAGCCTTGGCTGGGTTTCATTTTTACCAACTTGCTCTGTATTTGGAATCACCCTTGTGCCTCCTCTCTGTCTATACTCCATATCTAGTCTTTCCAGCTTGACCTCTAATGTTTCTGCACCTTCTTCTCACATTAGGTGTGCATTTTGGTTTGGTTGGTGGCACTCCTGGCCTGCACAGCTGGCTGTCTTAGCAGGGTTCACCAGTTACAGGCTCCTTACACTCAAATCTAGCCTCACTTGTGTGTATTTGAAATACCAAGTGTGGCATGCAACACTCAATGTACAAGATTATTCCTGTGAGTTTTCTGCTTGGCGGCCAGTAGGTTCACTGTGTCTAGCACCCTTTCACCTCTCTGTCCCTTCGCTCATGCTGTGCCCTAGGTCTGGATGACTCTCTCTGCAACTTTAACTCTGCTTTTTTGTCCTGAGAATGCCTGTCTAGACACTCCATGCTCCCTTCATATTCGAGGTGTCACCTCCCACCCCAGTCTGAGTAGACTTTGCTCTAGCTTGCACCAAATCTCGTCAGCTGCTTGTCTCTGTTCACATGCCACCTTGCCCGCTGCTTCCTGGCACATCGTGGATAGAGCCTGGTGCATGGCAGAAGCAGCAGGTTTGGGGACAAGAATGAGAGTTTAATTTCAAAGCTTGGCATGCTCATGGGGCAAGCACAGCATCTGCATGAGGCACTCCTAGGAGAGTGCAGGGTAGCGGTGACGATCTGGAGGCATCAGCTGGCAGATGCTTAGGAAGGCTTGGGAGAGAGCAAGATCATCCTGGGAAATCTCGAGGAAGAAAGGAAGACAGTCGAGGAGGGACCCTGGAGGAAAAGCATTCATTTAAAGAGCAAGACTTAATGGCAGCCTGTTAGAAGATAAAATGGGAACAGAAAACATTTATAGCCATAGCAAAAAAGCTGAAAAACCTAGGAATAAACATAAGAAGAAACGTGCAAGATCTAAGCAGAGAAGGTATTAAAATGCTTCCAAGCAACAAGAAGCATTTGAATAATGTTCTTGGACATGAAAACAAACATCGTGAAATTGTCTGTTTTCCCTGAGATGATTCAGAATTTAATAAGAGTCTCGATAGAAACCAAGCCTTTGTTGTCAGTGTTTAGACAAACTGATTCCAGCGTTCCTATGGAAAAATAAATAAGTATCCAGACAGTTCTTCATGGACTCCTTATGTTGTTGCTTTGGCTGAGCAGAGCCTACCCCTACTCCAGATTTTGCAATGAGCATGCATGGCCACAGAGTGTGTTGTCCTCAAGCATGGAGAGAAATTTACATACTGCCCACAGGATACAGGTAATGGTCCCCTCTGGGGTAGAGATCAGAGATCTGGTGGAGATAGACTTGACCCTACTCAAAGACCTTCCCCTGCTAATACAACCAGAGGGGTATTCATCTCTGCTATGGCGCCTGGGACTCATGTGATCATCACATGTGTTGCTACTCTGGCCACTGCTGCTGATATGACTAATAAAGCATCCCCCACCCTGCCCTGTGTGAGTATATACATGCAGAAGTCAGAGAACAGCCTTGGACACCAGTCCTCCATGCTATCTGGTCTGAGACAGGCTCCCTTTGCTGTTCTGCTGAGGTGTACAACAGCAGGCTTCTTGGCCTGCAAGTTTCTGGAGAGATTCCTGTTTCCACCTGCCATCTCCCTGCAGTCTGGGATTACAGATGTGTGCTGCTGTAGTACCCAGTTTTTTGGGGGGTCCTGAGGATTCGATCTCAGGTCTTCATACTTGTACTGTAGGCACTTTTGCCCTCAGAACCATCTCCTAGCCCTGATTAAAGCGCCGTCACCTGTACCTTCTGCCGGAACCCAGGAAACAGGGCAAGCTGGCTTGTCTCCAAAAAGAGAAAAACCCATGAACCTTGTTGACAGGTCCCGCAGCCGTTCAGTCCCAAAGAAATACACAGAGGTCTACATTAATTATAAACTGCTTTACCTATTAGCTCTGGCTTCTTATTAACTCTTATAACATATATTAGCCCATAATTCTTGTCTGTTAGCCACGTGGCTTGGTGCCTTTTTTGGTGAAGCAGTCACATCTTGCTTCCTCTATGTCTGGATGATGACTGCAGACTGACTCTTCCTTCTTCCCAGAATTCTCCTGTTCTCCCTGCCTCCACTTCCTGCTTGGCTACTGGCCAATCAGCATTTTATTAAACAAGTACAAGAAACAAATCTTTACAAGGTAAAACCCTTGTCCCACAATAGAACCTGTCACAATTCTTGATAGGGGAACTAGCTAAGGGACAGCCATGAGGGAACTTACCTATCTGTTGATATCAAACATAGCAATAGTGAGAGACTGGACAGCCTAGCAGTACAAATAAACCCAGAACTTACACATGGGAGCTTAGCCTAAGGTGATATACCATTTCAAACTGAGGGTGAAAATGTTTTATTCAGGAAACGAAGTCAGGGAAACTGGAGAAGCAAAAAGTTGGAGCCACATTGCAAACTTCATACTAGAACAAATTCCATGTGAAATAAAGATGCTAATGTAACAAAATGAAACCATAAGCATAGCAGAAACCCAGAAGGAGTGTTACAACCAGAATGAGAGCAACCTAGAAGCCAGAAGAGAGGAGCCCGATGACTAACTACTAACACTTACAAATGGCAGAACTGAATTGCGCGTGATTGTACAAATCTGTAATTTCATCATTAGAGGGGTAGGGGCAGGAGGATCAGGAGTTAAGGTCATCCTTAGCTACATAGTGAGTTTGAGGCCAGTCTGAACTACATAAGTCTGTCTCAGACAAACAATAACAAAAACAAATAAAAACAAAAAAACCTTGTGCATGGCAAACCTAAAAGTACAAAAGCAAGTGGCAGACATGGGGAACTCTTTGTGACCCATACCATTGGTCAAAGTGCATTTCTCTACTTTATAATTTCTGCAAATCAGAACAAAACACTGAAGAGAAAAACAGAAAAGTGAAGATTGACCAAAACTCCAGAGATGTTCCCAAAGAGAGAAACACAATCTAAGGTCCACTAAGACATCATTTTCATCTCTCAGAGTGGCCAAGACCAAAACTCTTAGTAACACCCAGTGTGGGGAGACAGCCAGTTGTGCAGTGCTGATGACCTTGGAAACCATTCAACTGGGAAAGGGCGGGGCTAGCAGTAGCCACTGACTTCACAAATGCTATTGACCCAATGACACGACTTCTAAGGACTCTTCCCCCATATGAGAAATGATGCATGTGAGATCCATTATTACACTGGTTTTAAAAGCAAAAGTAAAAGTGCAACAGAAATGGGCATTCAAAGAGAGATGCTAAAATAAATCAGGTGTGTGCTTATAGAATTACATCATACAAGCAGAAAGAAACCGGGAGACATTCGTTTTGTACCTGACATGGAATGGCTGCCACAGTGTAGAGTAAAGAAATCCAGATAGTTTTTAGTGTGACGTCAATGCCTGATCTTGTGGGGAAGTGAAGAGATGTCTATAAGGGTAAGTAGACATACGTGTATATACATCATTTATGTGTATCCATAAGGTATCCGAGAAGAATACATGAGATAGTGATTGTGTTGCTTGCCTCTGGCTCTGGCAACCTCCTCGCTGGGAGATAGACACAAGACAGGGGAAGGCAATGAGATGGCTCACTGGGTAAAAGTTCTTGTCACCAAGCCAGACAATGTGAGTTCTGTCCTAGGGACCCACATGGTGTAAGGGGAGAACCGACACCATCAAGATGTCCTCCAACCGCAGCGTGTGTACTCATGCTGAGGTAAATAAATACATTTTTAAATTTTAAAAAATAAGTGGGGCAGGAAACTCACTATACCAAACCTTTTGGAAAGTTGGAAATATACAATATACTATAGGATCCTCTCTGTTACCCCCCTCCAGGCCCATGGAGTGTGTGAACCAATCCCCCCCCCCCAAAAAAAAGCACTAACAGAACAGTAGAGAGAAGATGAACTGCCTGTGATGAGAAAAGAGAATATGCAGTGAGCCTAGAAAGCAGAACTTGTTGGTGGAACCAGCCGAGGGATGCCTCTCAGGAAGGAGGCAGAGCTACAGGGTGGAAGCCTACAAAGACACTGAAGGATCAAACACTGATGTGCAGGTAGGGTCTATGGATGTGTTTGTCAGATCAACAGGGCCCCTGGGAAGGGTGGGTGTGGTTCTGTTCAGTGTGGAAGAACTCAACTCACAGGAGAGAATGAGATGTGCAAAGCTGGGGACCATCAACACTTTCAAAAAAGAAGAGGAAAAAAGTAAAAGCTCAGGCCTGGAGTGATGGCTCAGCAGTTAAGAGTATTGGTTGCTCTTCCAGAGGACCTAGGTTCAGTTCTCAGCATCCACATGGCAGCTCAGAACTATCTGTAACTCTGGTTCCAGGGATTCCAACACCTTCAGAGTAATGCACATAAAGTACATTTAGCTAAATTATCAGAAAAGAAGGAAGGAAGCAAGCAAGGAAGGAAGGAAGGAAGGAAGAAAGAAAGAAAGAAAGAAAGAGGGAAAAAGTGGAGGATCTACAGATGGCAGAATGGCATTTCCCATCTCCCTTCTCTCTCTCCTCTTCCTTCCCATCCTCCTGCAACCCCTTCTCTTCTCCTTTATTTCCCCTCATTTCTTTTTTCCTCTGTAATCCTGTCTCTTCTTTTCCATCTTTCTCCTATCTTTCTCCTCTTCATTTTTATCCGTCACCCAACCTCCCTCTCCTGCTCCGTACAGTCCTCACTTTCTAAAACAGAAGCTGTTTGTGCATGCTCAACAATGACAAGCCAGTAAAGAAGAATCCATATGAGCTACCAGAGGTAGTATGGACTATCGTGGAGAAACTGCCTTAAACATAAAATCACATCATGGCTGGTTTCAGCTCAGAATTCTACAAGATTTTCAAAGAAGAATTAATACCAATACTCCTCAAATTATTCCACACAATAGAAACAGAAGGAACATTACCAAACTCTTTTTATGAGGTTGCAATTACCCTGATACCCAAACCACAGAAAGACATTACTAAGAAAAAGAATTATAGATCAATCTCACTCATGAACATTGATGCAAAAATACTAAATAAAATACTGGCAAATCAAATCCAAGAACACATCAGAACCATCATCCATCATGATCAAGTTGGCTTCATCCCAGAGATACGGGGATGGTTCAACATATGGAAATCTGTCAACATGATCCACCATATAAACAAGCTGAAAAATAAAAACCACATGATTTTCTCATTAGATGCTGAAAAAGCTTTCAACAAAATACAACATCCCTTCATGATAAAGATCTTGGAGAGAGCAGGGATACAAGCAATATACCTATACATATTAAAGGCAATATACAGCAAGCCAACAGCCAACATCAAACTAAATGGAGAGAAACTCTCAGCGATCCCACTGAAATCAGGAACAAGACAAGGTTGTCCACTCTCTCCGTATCTATTCAATATAGTTCTTGAGGGCCTAGTTAGAGCAGTAAGACACCAAAAGGAGATCAAGGGGATACAAATTGGAAAAGAAGAAGTCAACTCTCATTATTTGCTGATGATATGATAGTTTACATAAGAGACCCAAAAAATCCTACCAAGGAACTTCTACAACTCATAAAAACTTTCAGTAAGGTAGCAGGATACAAGATTAACTCAAAAAAAAAATCAGTAGCCCTCCTGTACACAGATGATAAAAGGACTGGGAAAGAAATCAGAGAATCAACACCCTTCACAATAGCTACAAATAGCATAAAATATCTCGGAGTAACTCTAACCAAACAAGTGGAAGACTTGTATGACATGAACTTTAAATCTCTGAAGAAAGAAATGGAAGAAGACACCAGAAAATGGAAAGACCTCCCATGCTCTTGGGTAGGTAGAATTAACATAGTAAAAATGGCAATCTTACCAAAAGCAATCTACAGATTCAATGCAATGTCCATCAAAATCCCAACAAAATTCTTCACAGACCTCAAAAGAATGGTACTCAACTTCATATGGAAAAGCAAAAAACCCAGGATAGCCAAAATAATCCTGTACAATAAAAGAACTTCTGGAGGCATCACAATCCCTGACTTCAAACTCTAGTACAGAACTACAGTACTGAAACCAGCCTGGTATTGGCATAAGAACAGATAGGAGGACCAATGGAACCGAATTGAAGACCCAGATATTAATCCACACACCTTTGAACACCTGATTTTTGACAAAGATGCAAAAAATATCAAATGGAAAAAAGAAAGCATATTTAACAAATGGTGCTGGCATAACTGGATAGCAACACGTAGAAGAATGAAAATAGACCCATATCTATCACCACGCACAAAACTCATGTCCAAATGGATCAAAGACCTCAACATAAAGCCAGCCACACTGAACCTTATAGAAGAGAAAGTGGGAAATACACTTGAACACATTGGCACAAGAGACCACTTCCTAAATATAACCCCAGAAGCACAGATACTGAGAGAAACAATTAATAAATGGGAACTCCTGAAACTGAAAAGCTTCTGTAAAGCAAAGGACATGGTCAACAAGACAAAACGACAGTCTAGCGGGGTGGTGGTGGCGCACGCCTTTAATCCCAGCACTCGGGAGGCAGAGGCAGGAGGATCTCTGTGAGTTCGAGACCAGTCTGGTCTACTAGAGCTAGTTCCAGGACAGGCTTCAAAGCCACAGAGAAACCCTGTCTTGAAAAACAAAACAAAAACAAAACAAACAAACAAAAAACCCAACCAACCAAACAAACAAAAAAACACACAGCCTAAAAAGTGGGAAAAGATCTTTACTAACCCCACATCAGACAGAGGTCTGATCTCCAAAATATACAAAGAACTCAAGAAATTGGTCATCAAAAGAACAAATAATCCAATAAAAAAATGGAGTACAGACCTAAACAGAGAACTCTCAACAGAGGAATCTAAAATAGCTGAAAGACACTTAAGGAATGTTCAACATCCTTAGTCATCAGAGAAATGCAAAACAACTCTGAGATTTCATCTTACACCTGTAAGAATGGCCAAGATAAAAAACACTGATGATAACTTATGCTGCAGAGGTTGTGGGGTAAAGGGAACATTTTTGCATTGCTGGTGGGAATGCAAGCTGGTACAGCCCCTTTGGATGTCAGTGTGGTGATTTCTCAGAAAATTAGGAAACAACCTTCCTCAAGACCCAGTAATACCACTTTTAGGTATATATCCAAAGGATGCTCAATCATGCCACAAGGACATGTGCTCAACTATGTTCATAGCAGCATTGTTTGTCATAGCCAGAACCTGAACAACCTAAATGCCCCTCGATAGAAGAATTGATAAGGAAAATGTGGTACATTTACACAATGGAGTACTTACTACACAGCAGAAAAAAATAACAACATCTTGAATTTTTCAGGAAAATGGATGGAGCTAGAAAACGTCATATTGAGTGAGGCAACCCAGACCCAGAAAGACAATTATCACATGTACTCACTCATAAGTGGGTTTTAAACACAAAGCAAAGAAAACCAGACCACAAATCACAATCCCAGAGAACTTAGACAACAATGAGGACACTAAGAGATACATACATGGATCTAATGTACATGGGAAGTATAAAAAGACAAGATCTCCTGAGTAAATTGGGAGCATGGGGACCATGGGGGAGGGTTGAAGGTGAGGGGAGAGGCAGGGAGGGAAGCAGAGAAAAATGTAGAGCTCAATAAAAATTTAAAAAAAGTCACATCATGGCTGACACTTTTGATGTGTTTGAAATTCTGACACAGCACAAGGGCTTGGTTGTTTTGTCTCTGTTCTATGATATCTAGGCCTCTGTTGGGGTGTCCTCCAAAACAGGAGATGGCTTCAGCTGTAAGGGGTCTTAATAGTTCCTGTGAGCAAGATGACTCCTTCATTTGCATGCCTGACACCTTGGCTGGGTGGCTGGGATAGTTGGGAACTGGTAAGCATCACCTTCATTTGGCTAGCTTGGGCTTCCCAACAGCAGGATAGTTCCAGGCTGTGCATGACCAGGACAGTCATTTTGGTGGTGGTAGTGAGGGCGCCGGTAGTGTTTGCTGGCAGTGGAGGCATTATCGGAGTTTGGCTACCATAGGCAAGTGAGTTAGGGCTGGGGAGATGGTTCAGTCTGCACAGTGCTTGCTGCCCAAGTATGAGGCTGCATTCAGTCCCTAGCACCCAGGCAAAAGGCCAGCATAGCACTTATGAGTGCAGAGCGGGTGAGGCTGGAGGCTCCCTTGGCTTCCTGGCTAACCAATCTAGCAAATCAACAAGGTTCAGTGAGTAGGCCTGTTTCCAGAGAGCTGCTAAGGAAGACTGACACTCTAGTTTCTACGTACATGCACATATTTCTGTGAACACACACACACACTCACACACACACACACACACACACACACGAAGGGAAGGAAGGAAGGGAGGGAGGGAGAGAGGGAGAAAGGAAGGAAGGAAGGAACGCAGGCAGGAAGGCAGTGTTTTAGTGAAAGCCAGCAGGTTTAGGATCCCAAACTTTGTCAGCTGGGGCACTAACTTGGCAGGAAGGGGCCCCTGTCTCTCTGGGAGAAGACGTAAGAGGAGAGGGTGGGGCCAGGTGAGGATACCTAGCTCTTGGTGATAAGTAACTGATGTTCTGGTTTTCGGGTGATAAGGGAAATAAAGTCTTCTGCTTTCATGAAAAGGATCATGGGGGCCCCATAGAAAGTGAGATTTGAACTATATATGAGGAGAGAGGGAGAAAAAAGGAAAAAGAAAAACCAAACAAACAAAAAACTAGCATAGGGATAAGTGATTTGCACATTTTCACTGACAGCCATAATGGAATCCCAGTAGCAAGAAGTCAGAAAATGGGGACTGGGTGTTGTAGGAGCTGCTTGTTCATTTCTCGGCTGCCCAGACTCCCAAAATAATCACACAGAAACCATTTTATTTAAATCACTGCTTGGCCCATTAGCTCTAGCTTCTTATTGGCTAACTCTTATATCTTAATTTAACCCATTTCTAGTAATCTGTGTATTGCCACAAGGCTGTGGCTTTCCGGGTAAAGTTCCAGTGTCTGTGTCCGTCAGGGCTACATGGCTGCTCTCTGACTCTGCCTCCTTTCTCCCAGCATTCAATTTAGTTTTCCCGCTTACCTAAGTTCTGCTCTGCTCTGTTATAGGTCCAAAGAAGTTTCTTTATTTACCAATGGTAATCACAGCACACAGAGGGGAATCCCATACCAACTGGGAATGTAGCTAAATTGGTAGCGAGATTGCCTAGTGCCTTAGGGTTTCTATTGCTGTTATGAAACACCATAACCAAAGCAACTTGGGGAGGAAAGGGTTTATTCGAATTATACATCCACATCAGAGTTAATCATCAAAGGAAGTCAGAACAGGAACTCAAGCAGGGTAGAAACCTGGAGGCAGAAGCTGATGCAGAGGCCATGGCTTGCTTACTGGCTTGCTCCCTATGACTTGCTTAGCCTGTTTTCTTACAGAATCCAGGACCACCAGCCCAGAGGTGGCCCCACCCACAATGGCTGGGTCCTTCCTAACAAATCACTAATTAAGAAAATGCCCTATAGGCTTGCCTACAGCCTGATCTTAAGGAGACATTTTCTTAATTGGGGTTCCCTCCTCACAAATAACTTCAGCTTGTGTCGAGTTGATATAACACTATCCAGTATATCTAGTATACAATAAGCTCTGGATTGGATGCTGTGTTTTGATGGAGCTGGTTTTACCATGGAAGATGGATATGAAAGAGACCATGTGTCTAGTGGTTAAGTGTGTGAACATTCTAGCTTTGAATACTGGGCTCATCATGTGCTTCCTGAAGGATGTGGGTACAATGTTCAAACTCTGCTCTTCTCACTTTTCTGTTTCTAACCAGTGTGCTAATAGCAATATCTTTGGTAAGGATTGAATAAGCTAATGACTTCTGAAAACTGTCTGGTTCACAGTAAGTGCTAAACTTATTTGTGGCTATCTCTAAATAATTGATTGCATGTATTCTGTTGTGAATTTCATAGCACCTGGGCAACTTCTGCCTCTGGGTAGCAAACACTAGGGTCCAGGGATATAGAGAGGAGGCTGGTATATGCCCAGCTTTCACAGAGTTCCTAGACTGCATGTCAGACATGCATCACTAAGACAGCATCGGAAATTCACCAACCCTGATGCTGGAGCGAGAGCAGGTCGGGGGAGTGTTGTCAGTTTTCAGCTTGAAGGAACCTCCCAGCTTTGGGCATGTCAGACACCTAGTATGGTTAGGGAATGGGGTGAAAGGTTTTGAGGGGGTAGTTCAGAATAGTCTCAAGAGGACCTTGATTGTCAGGCAGAAGATCTGGGAGGTTACTTATGGGTGACAAAGAGTTAATAAGTGTGTATCAAGAGAGGGGATGGCCAGATAGCGGTGGTGCATATCTTTAATCCCAGCACTTGCGAGGCAGAGGCAGGTGGATCTCCAGGTTTAAGACCATCCTGGTCTACATAGTGAGTTCCAGGACAGCCAGGGCTACACAGAGAAATCCTGTCTCAAAAAGCAAAGCAAAGCAAAACAAAACCAACCAAACAAACAAACAAAAAGAACAACAAAAAAGGGAAGGCCTTGGCTAGAAAGCCCCCTAGGAAGCTCTGGGACTCACTGGATGGGCAGGCACAGGACTGAAAAACTTGGAAACTCAAGTTCAAAGATAGAGATGTCCTGGGGATGGTGCCAACTCAAGTGGTTGGTGCTGGTTTATATGAAGAGCCTAAACTTGAACCATGTTAGATGGAGCATCTTGAATAATCCCACAAAGGGTAGATGGGTGTGTGGCAGGCCTGAAGATGTGTCTAGGAGGACTCTGGTACTCAGTGCTAACCGAGTTCACAGGAGTGATGAAGTTATACCGATAGAATCAGGAGCAATACAGCCCTGGGAAGAGAATGCTAAAGGTTGAATATGTCCCTTCTAAAACTTTGTTTGTTGGAAACTTAATTCCCAGAGTCACATGTTAATGTATTTAGAGGAGTGTCGTGTGGAAGACTGTTGGGATCAGATGAGGGTCAGGAAGGTGGGGCCCCATGATAGTATCAGTGGCTTTTTAAACAGAGGAAAACTTGTGCTGGCATCACTATACGCGACCCTCTGCCATGCTTGGGTGCAGCAGGAAGATCATTGCCAGAATCTAGCACCAATTTCTTCACCTTCCTTGCCTCTAGAACTATGACCTCAATAGATTCTATTACTTATTAATTACCCAGTGTGTCTTATAACAATTTGACCCAGGATAGAGTCATTTAGGAAGAGGGAAGCTCAGTTGGGAAAACACACCCATAAGCTTTGCCTGGAGGCAAGCCTGCACTGTGTTTTCTTGGCTGATAATTGATGTAGGAGGGCCCAGCCCACTGAGGGCGGTTGGTGCTAGATGGTATAGGAAAGCTGACTGAGCAAAAGAGGAGGAACAAGCCAGTAAACAGAGTTCCTATGGTTGCTGCTTAGGTTCCTACCTTGAGTTCCTGCCCTGACTTCCCTCAGTGATAGAGTGTGACCTGAGAGTTGGAAGCACAAATAAACCCTTTCTTCCCCAAGTTTCTTTTGGTCAGGGTATTGTATCACAGCAATAAACCCTAACTAAGATACTTTAACTTTAGATATTTTGTCATATCGACAAAGGTCAAACAACCTTCTTCTTAGACAGAGGTCTGCAAAGCATCCATGGTCCACATTTCTCTGTATTTACATTTTCAGGTAACTGATTTCCTTCCTAAGGAAGTCTCCCTTTTTCTCAGTTCCTGTCTGCTTGTCTTGAGTCTGGGCTGAAGGGCTGCCTCAGCATAATGTAATGGACGAGGGTTCCAAGTCTTTTGCTACAGCCTTATCATCCCAAGGCTTTGGCAGGACCCTGGGACAGTTTTCTTATCTCTACAGTGTTGTGCCAAGTTGACATCAAAATTTATCATCCGTTTACACTCCAATTTTGGTGCTTTTTCTATTTCACGTCTGCTAACTTGACAAATACTCTGACAGAAAGAGGCATAGAGCAGGAGAGGGTTTATTTAGCTTACAGTTCTAGGTTACAGTCCAGGATTTGGGGGAACTCAAGCGAGTCATACCACATCCACAGAACAGAGAGACAATAAATGCATCCTTGCATGCCTGCTGCTTGTGCTCAGCTAGCTTTCTTCATTCTTACACACTTAAGTGCCCAGTCTAGGGGAATGGTGCCACCTATATTCAGGTTGGGTCTTCCTATCTCCAATAACAATCAACCCCACAAACCAAACATGTCTATAGGCCAATCTGATCTATATTATTCTTGGTTGAGATCCTCTTTCCAGGTGACTCTAGGCTGTGCCAAGTTGACACTGAAGGTAAATATCACAGTACTACAAACAGAAAGAAGCTGTGTCAGCCAGCCTCATTTTTTAGGTCTCATCTAAACCCTCCTGTGTCTTTGAAGATCTGGACATTCAGCCATTATTTTATTATTAGGTTCTAGGTCAATTTAGTGATAGAAAGAGTGAGCAGATCTTAATGCAGTGAACACAACCAGGTAATCAATCTCTTTTGTGGTTCAACCCACAAAACTCTTCTGTTCCCCATAAGTATCAGTTAGGGAACTAATAGACAGGGGTGAGGATGAAATGGACCAATAATGCCTGAATTACCATGCCCAAGAGATCCAGTGCCAGTGGAGTATAGTGGAAGGAGTGACAGGGAGCAGAAAGTCCCCTCCACCCGTCCCCATGCTAAGTGTCTTCTGAAAAGTGTCTAGGGCACAGTGGGGTCTTGGGCCTGGTTACTAGTTGTTGGGTTGAGTTTACTGGTTGGCAACTTTGGCCTACATCTTCTGCTTTCATGACCTTCTTTCTGTACCAGGGGCTTAGATACCTGAGAACTATGTTTTCAAGGTTCTTTGAATGAATCTTATAATATTTCAGCAGAGGCAATGGTAAGACAGAGATGCAAAGGAAGCAGCAGCTACGTCAGTATCCTCCAGCTGTGTTAGGCAGATTGGTGAGATAGGGCAGAGAGACTTTAAAATCACTACAGTGCTGGAGGACACATCTGTGATCCTCACAGCAATGCCTGCTGTTCTTGTCATGTCTTTCTGAAAGTTTGTGCAGAACCTTCCTGCTTTATATGTATCAGCACTGTTAATTTGTCTTGCTGACCCCAATGTTCTGTAAATCCTGTATCTAGCATGTTGTCTTCACAAGAAACCACCCTCTGCAACTTAGTTACTTAAAATGATGTCACCACACTATGGGTCAGAGCCTGGGCTGGGCTCTGGTCTTGGTGGAGCGCACACATGTGTCTGAATCTGCTACATTGTAGACTGGTTGCTGATTGGCTGGACCTTCTCTCATTCTATAGCAGCAACTGAGCTTAGCCATGTATTCATGCCACTGTGCAGGGGTCCAGGAGGGCCAGTGGGAAAATGCCAGGTCCTTTGAGGTTTCAGCTTAGAAGTAGTATGGCATCTGTCATAGTTTCTTGAGCAAACTAAGTCACATGGCCTGCCCCCATCTAAATTCATATCACATTAGATGCACAAAGAAGGGAAATCAAGGCCAATGTTACAATTAACCTACTTCTTATATAAACCCCTCTCCTGCTCGAAAGACCTAGGAAGTTCCTGTTCTCCTGACTGGTACAGGATCAATCTGCATCCAGAAGGCAATCAGAGAGGGGAGGCAGCTACACTCTTCTATCATCTGTGGTTTTGCTTTCCAGTTTCAGTTACCCGTGGTTAACCACGTTCTGAAATTATTAGATGGAAAATTCCGGGCATAAATGTTTCAAATCATGTGCTATTCTGAGCAGCATGAAGCAACCTTGCCACTGTGCTCTGCCAGGGATGGGATTGGCTCCTTTGTCCAGTGTATCCACACTGTAGGCGCTACCCTCCCACTAATCACAGCCATCTCAGTTCTCAGGCAACTGCTGCATTATTGAAGTGCTTGTGTTCAAGAATAGTACAATAAGATGTCTTTGATGGGGGCAAAGAGCACATCCAGTTTAACTTAGTTACATGATGTTAAGCTGCTGTATAACCCCCTTGGTTAATATTGTTAATCTATCCTTGACTGTGCCTCACCTTGCAGAGTCCCTTGCGTTTCTCTGGAAAGTGGATGAAACTAGACTCACTGTGAACAAAGCAATGGTTGTAAAAGAAGTTTGAGTGAGCTCATGGCCATGGCCTGTGTTTGTGTAAAACCTCCCACCCAGGGGCCTGATGGAGCGCCGCCAAGAGGCAGGAATCTCCTAGTGGGAAAGAAACGGGAGAGATGTTTGTCAGTGTTTCTCTAACCATCCAAGTTCCCTGGAACATTAGGGGACGTAAAAGTCAAGAACGGACTGCCAGCCAAACCTTCCATTTGAGGCCTCTGTGCTGGACTCAACCCAGAGTTTGGGAAAGGCCTAGAATCACTAGAGCCAAGACAAACTGGAGGGCTGGCATTTCCTTTCCACTCCTCCCATCTGCCCTCTTGGCTCTGGGTGTGGTGAGGCTGGTCCTGGCTCACAGCTTCCCCAGCCTCATGGGCACAGTCGCTTGCAGGACCACTCCCCAGCTCCTTGTTATACCCCAGCCCCAGCTGGATGTGAGTCACAGGGATAATGAGCTTGTAAATAAATTCCTGCTGCCTCAGCTCATGGAGGTGGAGGTTAGGCTGGGGATTTGGCCAGGGCAGGCAGAGGGAGCCAGGTCCAGAGATGCAAATGTCTTCTCTCTTCTCCCCAGGGCACACATGCTGAGGGTGATGAAAGCATAAAAGATCCTGAGACTCCTCCTTTGGCATGTCACACAGGGCAGAGAGCCTGGATCCACACGTCCATAGCCTGGCCTGTTTTCAGAGTCCAGCCCTGGGGGAGGTTGATGTCTGGTATCCAGGCTCTGCGCATGCAGTAGGGTGTAACCAGGCAAGGCTGGGCAGGAGCTCCTGAGAATCAGGGAATGGCTTCAGAATTGCTGGGCTCTGCCATTAGGCTGCAAGGGAAGAGGGAAAGAGAGTATGCTTCCCTTTGATGGGAATACACTACAGGTTCAGGAACTCCCAATACACATCAAAGGGCAGAAGCGCGAGATAGAGGCCAGGGGCTGATTAGATTTTTTTTTTTTTGAGATCCTGTCACAGAGCCATTTGTCTCTGAACTATGTGGAAGGCAACCATTCCACCTTGGTGTCTGGCGGTGTTTGTTTGCCCTTAGATCCTTCTAGCAGCTTTTCATCACGCCTGGAATAAAATCACAGAAGGGTTTCCCAAACCAACAATAACTCCAGTACCATTTCACACCATCCTTACCAGTATTTGCTGTGCTCTGTGCACCTGCCTTTAACCCTGCTCCTCAAACCCTTTGCAACAGGACAGACAGAGCTGTGCTGAAGTAATGCATGGGCCCTTGGTCTCAGCGGCTTCTATCTTTCTGCATGTGCTTTTTCTTCATGCAACATGTGATGTGGGTTTGCAGTCTGTCCCACTGTCTGGTGGCCCAGAGATTCAGGCTCCCTCACAGACTTGCTTCCTTCCTTTTGCTTATTTTTCTCTTTACCATCTAATGTTACTTAGCTGCTCCATTATCCACCCCTTGACTCAGCAATTCAGGGTCCTTCCGTGTATGATACTGCTTTCTCAAAGTGCAGCTTCCAGGGGCTGGGCAGATGACTCAGTGGTTAAGAGCATTTACAGAAGAGTTCAGTTCTCAGAATCTACACAGAGGCTCAAAACCATTTGTAAGTTCAGTAACTAACACCCTCTAGCCTCCAGAGGTACCAGGCATGCACATGGTAGGACATACATACATGGAGGCAAAACACTCATACATAGAAAATAAAAAATAACAGAAATAAAACAGGTTTTTGAAATATGGTTTCCAAAGTGTCCAAGGGGGTAAATGTATTAGGTTCAGAATTGGCACTAGGCACTATGTTCACAGTCTATTCGGTAAAACTAGTGACAGAGCCAAAACACAAAGGCAAAAGAGCCGAGCAGCAGAGTGGGGAGCATGGGGTTTGTGGGAAGCTAGAAACCTCTGTTATGTCTTCCTGCATCTGTCAGGGTGTTGAGTGGCAAGGAGTGGAAAGGGACTTTGGGTGTTCCAAGTGGAAGAAAAATGAACCAAAATAACATTATGGAGGTAAGTGAGTGTTCTAGACAGCAGAAGAAAAAGAAACAAACAAACAAACTTGGTGCTATCCAACTAGAGACAACACATGACCAAGTTGCACTAAAGAGTACCTTTGTCATTGCTAGTGAGCAAGGACACTGAGTCAATCCCTGCAGGCAGTATTGGCTCTAGACTTGGATTCTACCAGGAGCCATAGCAGCAGCTGCCCTCTGAAGACTTGATTTGGTCACTGCACAGGGCCCCCCTGTCTACCTATAGCCTGCAGAGCTGCTGTTTCTTTGTGTCGTTCCTTCTGTTCAGTCTGGAGTCATTGTATCTGTTGGAGGAGCCTAGCTACTAGGGAGGTTGACAGAACTAGTGTCTCACATCTTTTGTCTTAAGGCAGGAAGGAGGTCCTAGCTCATAAAAGGAACCCTAACTAAGAGAAGTGCAATGGTGGTCTTGGCACTTGTTGCTTCTACTGGCTACAGATGCATCTCCAGATGTCCCCCAAATGGCTCGCTTCTCAGCTCTGATGCTAAAATCTCCTTAGCTTGCTTTAATTCTTCACAGTGTTTAGCCTTGCCTCATTTATTCATTTGGTTACTGTCTTACTCACTTTTCTAGTACTGTGAAAAGACACCATAAACAAGGCATCTCTTATGAAAGAAAACATTTACTTGGGGGCTAGTTTACAGTTTCAGAGGCTTAGTCCATTATCATTTTGACAAAGAGCATGGTGACATGCATGCCACTGGAGCAGTAGCTGAGAGCTGTATCCTGATCTTCAGGCTCAGAGGCTCTGAGACTCTGGGCTACACATGAAACCTCAAAGGCCACTCTCAGTGATGCGCTTTCTCCCACAGCTCACAGCTCCTAATCCTTTTAATCCTTTCAAAGAGTGCCACTCCCTGATGACTAAACATTCAAATGTCTGAGTCGACGGGAGACATTCTTATTCAAACAACCCATAGTTACCCATTTCATTTAGGTCGACCCTGTAAGTGGCACAAAGCACAGGCCACAGTGTCGGACAGTTCAACTCTTGGCTCTGTCACTTACTAGCTATATGACCTTGGGCAGTTTCCTTGACTCTGTAGTGCCTCCTGTTCCTACTTTCACCAGTGGTGTATGCACACATGTCTGGGGGCCTAGAATTGGGCTGATGTGTCTGTCTGATGCATACAGCTCTCTACCTTTATAATATAACTATGAACTCACAGCCTATTATGGGCAAATGTCTCTTTTTTGCTTCCCAGCTGCCCCAAGGCTACGAGAGGTAACAAAATAGGCTCCAGAGCATCACAAGAAGCAATATAGAGTGTACTTTCAGTCTTTTTCCTCACAGATCCCCTTACTGTGCTGTGGGTTTTGGGGTGCACAGGCTATTTCTCTAGTGACTGAGATTCTAACATATTCTTTAGGATGGGTATCCTCAACTTACACAGTTCCTGGCTGTGATTATACTTATGCTATCCCTGGCTGTGATCATATCCCAGAAAGACGGGACTCAGGCAGAATGTGACCTCCAGCGACAGGGAGAAGGTAATTAAGCTCCCAAAGGCTCATCTACTGCTTAGAGAGGTCAGGACAAGGGCAGATAGCAAGAATAAAGATGCCACAGCAGGGAGGCAGGCATCTCTTGGCTCCAGAAACGCACATGGAGCAAATAACTCCTCTACCTGCCTTTCTATGCTTGGCTGTAATACCACAAGGAGAGGGGCTGTACTCCCAGGCCCGTGGGGAAGTTGTAAGGTTGTGTGCAGGTGGCCATCTGGGAATTAGGAGGAGGCATTTTTTTTTTTTTTGGCCTTCTAGGCTTGGCTTCCTTTCCTTAGTGACAGGAAACTGGAGGCTTGAAAGCTTTGATGGGGAAAACAGAACAGAGCTGTGTTTGTTAGCTTCTTGTTGCTGTGACAAAATGCCTGGCAGAAACAACGGAAGAGCAGGAAGGACTTACTGTGTCTTATTACAGCGGTGAGGGTGGTAGAGCAGAGCTGTGCAGCTCTCAGCCTCCAGGGAGAAGAGAGAAACAGCCATGAGAAGAGGCTGAAAAATCTCCCTGGGACATCCCTTCACTGACCTGCTCTCTCCAGCAGTGGCTATTGTAGATGGAAGGCGAGTGACCTGATTGGATTCCAATCACACCAGGTATGGAACTTGAACTATGAGTTCCAGATGTTAAGAAGCACTCTTCCTGCCTATATCCTTAACTCAAAGGCTCTACAAAGCAAGTGGGGTCGATCTGGCCAGCTGGCAGCGATTTACAGATCTTTAGAAAGAGTGGTTCTCAACTTGTGGTCATGACCCTTTGGGAGTCACATATCAGAGATCCTGCATATCAGATATTTATATTATGATTCATAACAGTAGCAAAATTACAGCTATGGAGTAGCAACAAAATAATTTTATGGTTGGGGTTCACCACGACACAAGGAGCTGTATTAAAGGGTTGCAGCTTTAGGAAGGGGGAGAGCCACTGGATTAGAACATCTCAAGCCTGGCTCGTCTTGAATTTTCTGAATCCACAGAGACTGATGATTTTAGAGGTGACTGTTTGGAGGATATAAAGAAAGAAAGAAAGAAAGAAAGAAAGAAAGAAAGAAAGAAAGAAAGAAAGAAAGAAAGAAAGAAAGAAAGAAAGAGAAAAGAAACCAGTCATCAGCATCTGATCCTCTCTGAAGTCATAGCTCACCTGGACATTCATTGCCTGTTTGAGGCTGAGGCAGTAAAACCAGAGGTTAAAACTCATGAGATGCAAGTGATAGGCCCTTGGGTATCAACTTGACGCCGCTCCAGTCTGGTGACACAACGGGCAGCTGGCACCCAGGCTTCTGTCAGCTGGCAGGCTCCTCCCTTCTCTTGAGCTACTTGGACCACTTGGACCACTGCTCAACTGCTGCGTCACTCCTGCTCCGCAGCCCCCCTCCCCATCCTCAGACCTGGGGAAGCCTTCCTGAGCCGCCCAGGCATGGCTCTCCTAAGTCCAGACACTTCTGTATGAAGCCCAGGATCAGCCAGTTTAAAGATGAGTTTTCGATGGAGACAACGACCCTGATCATTTTACTTACACATTGAGGAAGGCGTTGGAGCGGGGGAGGGGTCTACAAGCCTTTCTGAAGTAGATGGAGTTCAGCTCTTCACTAACTGTGGTTTTGGATAAGTCACTCGCTGCATGTGTCAGCACCAGCAATATTACAGTAGATTAGAGCTGGAAGCCTGGCTCAGGCAACAAAGATGCGTCTCCTAGCTGCAAGGACTCGAGCAGACTCTGCTCGCTTGTGTTTGAGTATGTTTTAAATTCTGCACTCTTCCTGGTTTCCTTAGTGGCAGTGATAACAGTGGCTCCTTACAGGACTCTCAGGACCCCCATGTGCCCATTACAGTAGCAATAATGATCCTTTACAGATGCCAGACCCCTGCCTGCTCTCTGGTCCTGCTGATTTCTGTCTTTATAACAGTCTGATGCCATCATTTCCCTGCTTGATAGATGAAAAGGGAAAGAAGATGGGGAGGAAAGGAGCTTTCCCAAAGCCTCAAGGTGGCTACTGAATGTTGGATATGGGGCTATAACCCGAGGGCCTGGCCCAAGAAATGCGCAGTCAGAGGAAATGGCCATTTTCTTCCTTGACTGTGAAAGGAGGGATGATGAGCAGAACGGTGTAGATCTTTCAGTAGCTCAATACTTCTGCCTTGAACACACAGGGTGATGCTCCCTGACTGCCTTTGCTCAGTACAAAGAACTCACCCACCTAGTTCTGAAGTCTGGAAAATTACCTACCAACCATTCTTTAAAATATTCGTGTATTGTTCTTTGTTACAGCATTTGCTATTGGAAATATAGGGAGGCTGATTTTAACCTACTAGTCAGCATGTTCTTGTAGTCTCCTCCGGGTCTTTGTCAGAGCACGAATATATCCAAATGTACGGACATTTGGGGCATACCTTGTTTGCTGCCCTTTGTTGTTCCCCTCAGATTAAAATGTCGTCCACATCTTCTACCAGCACATTCACCACTTATTTTTCATGGTGACTCAGTGCTCCTGGATTCTGGGGACCTCCTTGTGGTTGCTGGATGATACAAGGGAAATCAGGGTTCACCCCCGCCCCAGGATTCTTAGTCTTATTAACACAAGGATTTAAGAAGAACTCAAATGGAATCTCAAGGATGGTTTTATTAGAGTTTAAAAGAAAAACAAAACAAACAGAAACCAGAGTGGGCCAGCTGTAAAAGTGTAGCAGTTGCCTGGAGGAAGAGAAGGGAGGAGACATGGAGAAACATCATGCCATTTAAACACGGAAGTCAGCCATGTGGCAGACAAGCAATTGTGTGGCGTAGAGGGAGGCTTAGGAATGTCCCAAATGTTGGGGGGAACCCAAAGTGTTAAGGAAAGCATGTTTAGAGTGAAGAGAGAAATGAGAAGAGGAGAAGAGATGCCTTTCTGAATGGTTTAGCAGCGTGACTGAGTGTACCTCAGTAAAGCACTACCCTAGGGGTGGGGATGCTGGGCAGGAAGGGACAGATGCTCATTTAAGGACTCCTTACAGGATCTCCGTACACTGCCCATCCCTTTAGTGTGGCTTAAGGTGAGTCTGCTCTCCTAGGAAGTGGTCTCTTGGCTAAATGATTGCTTTGGTTCAACTGGAATGTGAGGTCCAGCTCAGGCCAGAGATTTTATTCTCTTGAGTAGAAGGAATTCTTTTCTACTCTATCAGTAGTCGCCTGTTATGGATACTGCAGTTCCTATGGTTGGCTCTTTAGGTTATTCCCAAGAACGTGCCATCATGTCTATAAAAAACAGTAACAGGAGACAAAGATGTAGGTCACTTGGTAAGCGCTTGCTTAGCATGCAGGAGGACCTGGACTGGATTTCCAGAATGGCACAGACTGGGTGTGTTGGTGCTCACATGTAATCCCAGCACTTCCGAGGAAGGAGTAAGTTCCGGGTAGGTAGTTCATGGTAACTCTTGACTATCTGGTGAGTCAGAGGCCAGCTGGATTGCATGACTGCAGTCTCAAAAAAGAACAATAGGCGTGCCTTTAATCCCAGCACTAGGGAGGCAGAGACAGGCAGATCTCTGTGAGTTCAAGGCCAGCCTGGTCTACAAAAGCTAGCTCCAGGACAGGCTCCAAAGCTACAGAGAAACCCTGTCTCAAAAAACCAAAAAAAAAAAAAAAAAAAAAGAACAATTGAAAGTAGTTTCAGGAAGCTGCAGTTAGGATATGCGGATGTGTTTTGAAGGGTGGTGGTGGAGCTTTAAAGGATAACTGGGGTTGGAGCCAGGCCTTGAGAGAAGGCTTGGATTTCTACCAGGCGAGAGAGTGTATCTGCACCAGGGAAGCCTGAAGCCCTACAGGTACCCAGGCCAGGGGCAGCAAGTGTCTAGGTTATGGGAAGAGTTCATACAGAGGAACAGCTCCAGAGAGGCTTGGGGGAAGAGGAGGCTTTGCACCTAGGGAGGACAGCAGGTGCCAGTGGACAGCAGTGAATGTGATAGACAATGGGGAACCACAGAGGATGTTGGAGCTGGCAGAACATGAGTAGGTCTGGTATTAGGTCCTTACTATATGAATAACTATGGAAGACAGGGGATGATCTCAGAGGCAGGGAGATCTCCTGTGTTAGGAGGTGGGAATCAACTCAAAAGGAGTCTATGAATGCACCTGAATGCACTGGCTCCCTAAGAGAGGAGCCCACTGTCCTATTTGCAGGCAGGGTTCATGGGCTGCATGCCGCTGAGTTAACTGGCCTTCCAACAAGGCTGGCTCGTCCATCCAGGCATCAGAGACAGTTATTACTACTGCTGGGGCGAGGCAAAATACATCACAACCAGAGCCGTAGGAGCTCTAACCGACTGAACGGTTCCAGGGTTGGTTTCACATTTTAGGAAGCGGCTCTACGCTCTGGAGAAGGGACCTGCTGCAAGGGATGGGTGGGGGGTGGGTAGACATCTTCATGAGCCTCCTGGAAACTCTTTCACATCTGCCCACTGGGGTGCAGCTGGGGGGGGTAGTATTTTCCCCAAACAGCCTAGGTTTTCCAGTGATGCCCAGGAAGCCTACAGGGTGGGAAAGCTGAGCTTCAAATGTCAGCACAGGAGGAGGAAAACAGCAGGGGCCAGGCTTGTCAGGACTGGCTGATTGCTTAGAATCGGCCCCAAATCTTCATTCCTGGTAGTTTCTTTGGTTCTATATTTTACTTTTTTGCATGTGGTGTTTGTGTACATGTTCGTGTGTGTGTGTGTGTGTGTGTGTGTGTGTGTGTGTGTGTACATGTGTCTGTGGAGGCAAGCAGTCAATGCTGGATGTTTTCCCTAGTTGCCCTCTGTCTTATTTTTGGAGACAGGGCCTCTCACTGAGGTCAGTGATGGAGCTAGGCTGGCTGGAATCCAGCAAAGCCACAGACAGCACCCTGCCACACACACATTTACACTTGGATTATAGGCTCATACTGCCACACCTGCTGCAGGCACACACTGTCACACTTGGCTTTTGACTTGGCTCTGGTGATCCAAACTCAGGTCCTCTTGCTTGTGTGGTAAAAACACTTTGCTTCCATGAGAGGGTTGAGGGAGTGACTATCTTCCTGGCGCAGCTAAGTGAGGCTGTGGAGCTGAAGCATGGGTGCTATCCGGGCGTGGGATGGGAGGGGCGCTAGTAGAGAGGCAGCAGGGTGCTGCTGGCTCCTCCCATGCTCCTCCTTTCTCCTTGGTGAGGGCTTTCTCTGCTTTCTCCTCCAGCAAGGAGGAGAATTACTGCCCTGGGCTTACCAGGCCTGGGTCTCACATGACTTCGTAAGAAACTAGTTCAGATAGTCCCCAGATCACTGGGAGCTCTGTTGCCTCAGTTGGAGGCTCTGGCTAATCAGGTGTAGTAGATTCAGCCCCTCACCCATCTGTCCCCTCTTCCTGGTGCAACAAGAAGATTCTTCAGAGATTGCACATTATTGATTCACTCACCCTATGCCTGTGGGGCATCCATCATGTGTCGGGCACTGGATTAAGTATTAGGGAAACTGAGGCAAATAAACTACATTTTATGAGGCTCACAGCGGGATGGCAAGCCAGGAGCCGCAGATACCAACAACCGAATAGATTCATGGTGTCAATTGCTGGGGAGACCAGGGTATTTGAGAAGGGGTAGTTGGAGGATCCTTCTGTGGGGTTAGAAGACTGCACATGTATGCACGTGTGCATGCATGAGTGTGTGTGGGTGGGTGTATGTGTGTATGTATGTATGTGTGTGGGCTGAGACCCACAGAATGGTGGGAGTTACTCAAGCAAGGGTTACAGAGCTGAAGGCACACGTAAGATATGGAACACACAGACATGGGGGACTTGAGGAGTGCCGATGGCTGAGTGGGAGGGTGACGGCCAGGATGGGAGGTTTCTGCCCTGAGTGAAGATGAAACATGAAGCAGAGAGAAACCTTTGGAATGGTGCCAAGGTGCCAGACATGGCTGGAGAGCTGGTTCAGTGATTAAGAGAGCTGGGTGCCCTTACAGAAGACCAAAATTTTGTTCCTAGTACACACATCGAACAGCTTACCAAGACCTGTATCCTCTTCTGGCCTCCACAGGAACCTGCACACATGTGCCATACCTTCACACACACACACAAGTAAAAATTTTAAAAGTCATTAAGAAAATAAAGGGCTACCTAGACCTGCTTCCTGACCTCCAGGACCTAGGAGAAATGTGTGTGGACCCATGACACCAGAGATCCATCTTCTTCCTCAGCTTTGGGAGACCCTTGGGAGCCACCCTGGGCAACTGTCTAACTGAAAATTCTCCCAAGGGCTCATGCATTGATAGCTTGGTCCCCAGCTGGTGGTGCTATTCAAATGCTATGGAAATGTTAGGACGTGGGACATGGTTAAAGAACGTTAGATTGTTAGGGAAGGTTCTTTGGGGGTGTAGTCTGTCCACAGATACCACCTTCTCCTCTCGTTTGCTGGCTGTGGGTGGGTGGGGGCCGCTTTATTCTACTATATCCTACCCACTGTGGCATCCTGCCTCATCACAGGCCCAGAACAATGGGAAGAAAAGACCATGGACCAAGCTCTCTGAAACTCTGAACTTATCTTTCTTCCTTTTAGGCATTGTTTGAGTTTGTCCTCTGAGTATTTTGTAACAGAAATGGAAATTGACTAGCATGGACAGAAGCAGCTAGCACACTGGGTTCATGACCACCCAGCCCTTGCTTTGCACACGCCATCAGCTTAAGATGAGATCACATTAGGTCAGTGTGGACTAGAATACGATGGCTTCATTAGAAAAGGGCAATGGGGCTGGAGAGACGGCTCAGTGGTTAAGAGCACTGGCTGTTCTTCTAGAGGACCCAGGTTCCATTCTCAGCACCCACATGGCAGTTCACAGCTGTCTGTAACTCCGTTTCCAGGGCATTCGATGCCCTCATACAGATATACCTGCAGGCAAAACACCAATGGACAGAAAATAAAAACAATAAATAAATAATTATTAACAAAAAAAGTGCAAAGAAAGAAAACGGCAACAAAGAAGTGGGCACATAGAGGGCAGGCCCTGCGGACGTGGACGGCTATTTCTCTGCCGGTTTAGTGGCTGCGCTGGCACCTGCTGATATTTTAACTACTATCTGCACCTAGCGGCCCCAGACCTTGACCTGGCAGGATTTCTGGTACAGCTGGCACTGGTTTGGCCTCAGCCACCAAATGTAGGTTTTAACTAAGTATCATGCTATTTAACAATAAAGACTTGGAAGTCAGATGTGGGAGATAAAGAACTGCTAGCTCAGAGATGCCAAGAAGCAGCCAACTGACCTTTCTTTTTGGCCAGAGACCCAGAAGGAGAGTGTCTCTATTCCCATCCCAAATAAAACAAGACGGAGAATCTCTAAGCCCCTTCCTACTCCTGCCTGTGCATCTCTCTCTCTGTATTCCCAGGTCCTCCATACTCTCTATGGCTAATTCTTGTCAACTAGTCACTGGCTCTGTCCCCTGATTCAAGGTTGATTTTATTAACCTGGTCTTGGAGTTTCACATTGTGATATAATATCCTGCAGGACTGGGCTTAGACATTTATAAGAGAAGGCCATGTAACAATGGATATGGAGGTTGGCTTGCGGCTGCCGTAATCCAAACAGTGCCAAGTACGGTGGTTGATCACCATCAGCTGGGGGAGTGGTTAGACACCCAATGTGTCTAACCCATCTCCATGGATCCATTCGACAGAAGAAGAGCTGTTAGTGAGAGAGGTGCAATGATGCCCCAAGGCCCACAGAGACACAGCAGCAGAGCTGCAGAGTGTCCCCAGGGCAGAACTGGTATGTGTACGTGTACATGCGTGTGTACAAGTTCACATGCGTGCAGGTACACACGCATGATGCACGTGGAGGCCAGAAGTCATTGTTGGACATCTTCAGTTGTCCTATATTACTTTCTGAGACAGGGTCTCTCACTGAACCAGAAGCTTGCTGACTCAGGTAGGTTGACTCTGCCAACCCGGTGCTGGATTTTCAGACTCATATTGGGCTCCTGGCTTTTTGCAAGAGGATCTGAGCCTGGATCCTCATCCTTTTGCAGCCAGCACTTTACTGACTGAGCCTGTGATAGCCCATGACCTTTAGGGCATAGGATCAAGGTGATGAACTCCAGTCAGGATCACAGGCTCTGCAGATCCAATGTGAGGTCCAGTTTTTCTGTTTATATCCCCGGGATAGTGTGTATTTAAATCCTTCAACATTTTGAAGAGCAGGGACTAGAAATTGCTGACTTCAGATGATTGGGCTTGTTTACATATTTCCAAAATCTCCATAGTAAACACAAACTAAAGCCACAGAGATCTTAGATTTACAAAGAAAATTAGGAAGAGTATATGATCTCTGCTTTATTCTTATGTGTGGGTAACCTTGGAGAAGTCACTTGACCACTGGGATCCTTGGCTTCTTCTATTTGGTGCAAGCCCACTCAATCAAACCCCACAGGGTGGTGGAGTTAGTTCGTACTGGGGGTGTGTGGGTAGGGCAGGCACATAGTAAGCAAATGGAAGACATTCACTTTGCATGGCCATTTTCCAGGTGCCTTTCAGAAGCCCAAGGGAAGGCCTGCTTCCTTTCTGACTGAATAGGGTTGAGAAGAGTCCCAGAGCGGGCACAACATGCCCAGCATCCCAAAGCTAATAAGCTAAGCAGAGACCTACTTCTGGTGGTGCTTAGGGCCTTTGTCATAGGAAGAAAAGGGGAAGAAGAAGAAGGCACTGTGGGCTGACCCTGGTCAGTGGTGGTCACTTGTGTTTGCTCAGCTGCAGGGTGCAGGTGGCAGGAGCTGGCACTGAGTGCCAGCTGACTAGCTTTCAAAGGCGACAGGTCTGAGGTGATGGATGGCCACTGGGGTCTGCTGCTCCACATGCATGGTTGATTTAAGGACCACAAAGATCTGACATACCGGGCTGTGGAAGAAACCAGAACAAAATAAAGGGAGGCCAAGTGGGAAGCCTGCCTTCCTCTACTCTCAGCTGCTCTGGTCTGTATGGTTCCCAGAAAGCTGTGGTTTTGACTCCTGGCCAAGGGTCCTGGTGCCCCTGGAGTTCTGGGGTTAGCCAGGATCAAGGAAGTACTCCCAAGGTGTGAGCCAGCATCGGCACGAGCCAGGGAAGTATGGAGAAAGAGGGGTAAGGAACAGATGCGGGACTCAGAGAAGGGACCCACATCCCAGCTGTCTGTAGCCTTCCATTCCATGGAGCTGTGTGGAGGTGGGCAGGACTCTAGGCTGTATTCCACACAGAAGTACCTGTGAGGAAAAAAGACACAGGTCACCCAAAGAGAGGTAGGTGACCAAGGCAGGGCCTGACATCAGAGGCCAGAAATGAATCTGGGACTCTGACAGAGGGCACAACTTACCCAGATGGTTCCAACGGAGAGACTTGCTGTACAGGCAGGGCCCTGGGGACACTGAGAAGAGGGTGGTATCCTTACATTGGTGGCCTTAGGATGCCATGCCTGTCCTAAAGCTTGAAGGGAGCTGAGGGAAAGGTATAGGTAAGGCAAAAGATCTCGTAGGGTCCCCCATGGATTTGTCAAGGTCACCTGCAGCCACTGCCTGGGAGGTGGCTGAGCAAAAATACAAAGGAAAAAAATGTTCCCCCTTTCCATTCTACCTCTAAAGGGCACGGATCCTCTAAAGGGCACGGACTTTGTGTGGAAGAATTGAAAGTTCATTTGCAATCTAGGGCTGATGGAATTAGGTGGAATGCTTGCTTAGCATGCATGGGGCCCTGGGTTCGAGTCCTAGTACCACCCACTGTTGGTGGATCTTCAATTCCCTTCTATTTTTTCTACATTTATAAACAGTGCTGTGGAGAACATCATTATAGCAATTTATTTTTCCAATTCTTAATTATTTCTTTCTGACATGCCTGTAACCAGAGCATTCTGGAGGTTGAGGCAGAGAGATCTAAAGCTCAGAATCATCCTCAGCTAGTTACTGAGTTTGAAGTTAGCCTGAGTTGCATGAGACCCTGTCTCAGGAAAAAAAAGTTTCTCTACAGTTCATAAGATATAGACAAAAGAAAGAGATGGGGCTCATCTCTAGCTGTCTAGTCTAGAAACAACCATCACTTACAGTTTGGCATGTTGGCTTCCCTCCTCCCATGACAGGAACATGCCTGTTTCTTACGGCAATACCACAGTTAGATCATGTATGATGCTTAAACTTGTAAAAATATATTTGTGACAATGATACTCTGCTTACTGATCTTAGGAAAATATAGTTATTTTCTATATAAACATGTGATTTATGTTACTATTTAATGGATTTGTTCTTGTAATGCTAAGAGAAGTTCTTAGATAAGTATTAAAATTAAAAATCAATCAATCAATCAATCAAGCAAGCAAGCAAGCAAGACCGTGTTGGCCAGAGGGGAAACTAACATGAGTTGGATTCCCGGAATCCACAAAAAGGTGGAAGGAGAGAAGTGACCCCCCCAAGTTGTTTTCTGGCCTCCACATGACCACAGTGACATGTGTCTCACTTCTCACTAATAAAACTCTAAAAAATTCTAGAAACAGAGCAAAATTAAGTGTGTGTATAAATCTAGTTGTATTTGTCAGAGATGACATGGTAATCACTGTGGATGGGTGATTACCCACTGTTGGTGGATCTTCAATTCCCTTCTATTTTTTCTACATTTATAAACAGTGCTGTGGAGAACATCATTATAGCAATTTATTTTTCCAATTCTTAATTATTTCTTTCTGAGGAACTCTTAGGTTGAAAGATTTGTGCTTTTTCTCATCTTGGCAAACTACAGCCCCCAAATGCTGACAAAGCAAATTTTCTGTTCTTCCTTTCATCATCTGGGGCTGTAAGGGCAGGCTCTCTCCAGCCACCTGAGGGGAGAGATCTATGCTGGCCAGCAGCATACCTCACATACCTCACATACCTCACATACCTCAGGCTGGAGGTGACAAACTGGTGAGACACCAATACCTTCTTTTTAAACCTTAAGTGTTTAAAAATATTTGAATCAGGAGCCAGATTTATATGTGGGTTCATTTTACACACACAAAGCTGAACTTGTGGTGGCTCCATGTGAAGGAGGGTGGTGCTCACACTCCCTCTAGCCAGACACGCGTTTTCACAGTTAGTCACAGTCACTGCCTCCCCTGTGTCATGCAGCCTTGCTGCAGTCATTTATTCCCTGCCTTGTCTTAGGCTCTGCTAACCTGTACCTCTCCACCCCTTTTCTCCATTTAAGACTGGCCCACCAGCAAAGAAACCCCATGCTTTTCATTCTGATTAACTACAGAATTAATTTTTTAAAAAACAAATCCTATTTGTAATAATAACATTCAAGTTAATCATTTTGGAAACTGCCTCAGAGAAAGCCCCGAATGTCTTTAACCAATATAAAATACCATGAATCACTTTGGACTCCACAGTGCATTATGTGTTTAAAAACAGAAAATTAGGCACAGGAGAATTCATCTTAACTTCATTATATATGAAATATTAATTCTCCTCTGGCTTTCATATTATTTACATATTTAATAACATGTTAGCTATACTCTTTGAGAGCGATTAGAGGCCAGCAGCTGTCTCCTGCTTCAGCCTTGAAGAGGCCACGACAATGTGACGCAGCATGGGGAGTGAGGCCACTGTCTCCATCCTGTTCCCATGAGTCGTGTGTCGTTTAACCATACATGCCCTGTGGCAGTGGATAGCAGTGGTTTTGACCTGGTGAGAACGCCCTTCTCTTGTCTCTGCTGTCTCTTTCTCTGCATTGGCAGGGAAGAAGGCAGCATAGCCATTTTAACCTAAAAAAGAAAGAGTGATTCTGTATTTGGGGGTTCTATTTTTTGCCTTTCCCTTTTCCTTTTCTTGATACAGGGTCTCGTTTGTGTAGGTCTTAAGTTTCCTATGTAGCCAAGGATGACTTTTAAACTTCCAGTTCTGCCTTCCTGGTGCTGAGATTACAGAGGTCCCCCCCCACATACACACCACCACCACACCCTGTTTATGGAGTGCTGGGAACTGAACTCAGGTTTTCGTGCACACTAGGCAAGCACATTATCAACTAAATTACATCTCCAGTCCTTTCTTTGACCTTTCTTAGTTTCTCTCAGAACTGCAGGCTTCGCATCAGAGGGATGGTAGTAGGATTCTTGTGAAGGCAACAGGAATTTTGTGGGTGAACATACAAGCCCACACCTGACACAGAGCAGTGGCCTGATTGGAGCGGCATCCTTCCTTGGTACAGTGACGAATGGAAACTTGGACCTCTATGCCACTCTTGTTAGGTACTCAGAACCTAGTATGTGAGCCTAACATCATGTTGCTGGGACCACAGGAGGCGTGGGATAAGGAACTGGAAAGAGGATGCATGAACACAGAGTTGGTGACAAACTTGAAGCAGAGGATGACAGCGTGGCACAGAAGTAAGGGCTGTGGAGGTGAGCCGGCTTTTTCTGTGGGTGGGGAGTGGATTTTCAAGAGTGTTGGCTAGAAGAGGCTTTGGGGAAGCAATGGAGAAGGGTGTGATCTGATGGAGTCTCTAGCCCTGATAGCCCACAAGGCAGACACCTTGTCTGGCCTATAATGGCATCAAATACTACTGTCGCTTTTGTTAACTTTAAATATCTGTGCTTTTGGGGTTCCTTGTTTTTTTCCTACTCCATTCTTTTTTATCTACCATCACTCTTACTCACAACAAAGCCTTTCCTTATTATTTAAGAAAGAGGGAGATTTTTGGCTTTGGCTGCATATATGCATCCTGTGACTTCCATTCCAGGCTGCCATCACTTGGCCTGAGGCCTTTGGAGAAGCTAGGTTAAGGTCTTGGGGATGAATTGCAGAGCAGGGCAGGGAAGTCTGGCAATTCTGAGCATCGTATGAGAAGAAGTCAGGGCAACGTGGCTGAGAGTATAGCTAGATCAGTCACTGACTGGTCACATCATCCCATGGCTTCAATGAAGCCACATTGTGGAAGGAGGGAAACTGTGCCTGTCCCTGGGACACTGAGACACTGACATGTTCCCTACTCATATTTCGAGTTATTGCAAAGACCATTATCTGCAGAATTCCTGGGGCTTCTCCAATAGGGCTAGTCGGTTAGCCTGGGTAAGAGCAAGCAGCTTGAGTAGCATCCTTGGGAGATGGACTGTGTGCCTTTCACCCCAGAAGAGTCCATCAGGATTAATAACCCACTAATGAACACAGGATAAATTAAAGATGGTTGGTCACCTGTTGTAAAGTGCTTCCAGGCTTCACCAATCCATCACAGTCACCGTGGAAGGGAGAACTCAGAGACTCTGGGAGAAGTCACTGGAGACATCAGGCCATCTTACTAAGATGCCCTGGGCAGGGACTGCAGGAGGCAAGAACCCTAGGCAGAAGCTGCTGGTAGGGCTCCAGACACATCAAGGATTAGAGAATACCCCAATTGCTGCTGTGGGCACAATGATCCTTCTTCCTAGGGGTTTCTACTCCTTTGTAAGAGGTCTGAAGTTTGAAGGACAAGGACTGAGTGGGAGTCTTCATGTTACAGATAGGTAAACTGAGTTAAAGACTCTGAAACCTCAATTCTGTTGGACTCAGAGACCAATTCTAAATTGAAGTCCTTATGTGCCATGTGGCCTGGGTTTGCTTAACACCCCTCTCTGGGTCACAGTTTCTATGTTTGCAAAATGGCAGCGCTAAAATGGAGGCTGTCTCTTCTAAGTTCCCAAACTATTATATTCTAGAGGATATGCAGGCTTTTCCCAACTTAAAATTAAAATTTTTTTAAGTATAGTTATTGACATATGAGTTATACTCATATGGAAACTAATTTACACATTTTTGGTATACAATTCAATGATTTTTGTTATATTTACAGATATGGATAGCCATCATTATAATTGGTTTAGCATTTCAGCACCTAAAACAATATACATACTATCGTAGTTAGGTTTTTATTGCTATGAAGAAACACCATGACCATGGCAACTCTTATAAATGAAAATATTTAATTGAGGTGCTGGCTTACAGTTTCAGAGGTTCAGTCCATTATCATCACGAAAGGGAGCATGGCAGCAGGAAGTCAACTGACTATCACACTGAGTGAAGCTGGTACAAAAGGGACTTCAAAGCCTGCCCGCACAGTGACAAACTTCCTCCAACAAGGCCACACCTACTCCAACAAAGCCACACCTCTTGATAGTGCCATTCCCTTTGGGGGGGTCATTTTCTTTCAAACCACCACACATCCCCAGGATATATCCACCCCCAGTATATACCCCAGCCAAAAAGAGAGTTTCTGTTCTCACCTTTAGGTCTATGGTCCATTCGGGCTCATTTGCATTTGTGGCTATGGTGTGAGGTAGGGCTCTAAATTTATTCCTTTCTTTTGGTTATTCAGCTACCTGACTTATTCCATTGTCAGCACTGATCTAATGTCATTAATCTTTTCCCATTCAATGGTCTCAGTACTGGTGATGGGTATCTGTGAGTTTGATGAGATCTAGAATCAGCTGAGGGATGGGCCACTGGGCATGCCTGAGGGGGATTATCTTGAGTAGGTTAAGCTGCCTAGATGCCACACCAAGATAGACTTTCTAGAGCTGTGAGCCAGAACAAATCCTTTCCCCTTAGGTTGTTTGGGTCAGGGATTTTTGTTGTTGTTTTAGTTTTATTTGGTTTGGGGCTTTGTTTGTTTGTTTGTTTTGACAGCAATAGTAAAGAAACTAAGACAGGATCTTTGTCTAAAATCCCTTGAACATAAGTGTATGGGTTTGTTCTGGATTCCAATTACACACTGTTATGTGCATGCTTTTCTTGCCGTTGCTTCTTGATAAGTTTGAAATAGGCTTTGTTTGAGCTCTTCAAATCATTTTGTCTCTCTAGGGTCTTGAGCAATTTCATATGAATCCTATTTCTCATTTCTAAAGAGTTCATCTGAGAATCCAATAAAGATTGTTTTAAAGATAGAGATCAGTTTGGGATCTTAATAAGTCTTAATATTGCTTCCAATCCACAAATGTGGGGCTTTTTAAATTTATTTGTGTAGACATTCTTAATTTCTTTGAACAATGTTTTTAATTTTCAGGATATAAATTTTATACCACTTTGTTAATTTTATTTCTAAGTATTTTATTCTCTTTGATGCTCTTGCAAATGGAATTGTTTTCCTAATTTCATTTTGGGTTTGTTCCCTGACAATTTCTTTTTGCATACTGATTATATATCCTGCAACTTGGCAAGTCTAAATAATTTTTGCCAAGTTCTCAGAGTTGTTACTATGTAGTGTCGTATCACCTATGAAGAGTGGTCGTTGTGACTCTTTTCCCACTGGGATAACTTTCATTTCTTTTTCTTTCCTAATTACCTTGGCCACAATCACGAGCACAAAGTCAAATAGGAATGGTAAGAACAGACACTCTTTCATGTCTCCAGACTTAAGGGGAATTCACCTTATTTTTGACCAGTGAGTATAAAGCTAGTTATGAACTTTGCATGAATGCTTTTCATAAGACTGATTCCTCTCTTAGTCTGAGTTTGTCTAATGTGCTTATTATGAGTGTTGAATGTTTTTCTGATGATTTTTCTTCATCTGTGTAGTTATGGTCATATGATGTTTGTGTTTTGTCCTTTTGGTGTATTGATTAACTTTCGAATGTTAAGTCAGACTTGAATCCCTGGGATAAATTCTATTTTTGTCATGGTATCTGATTCTTTTCAGATGCTGCAGGATTTGGTTTGCTAGTATTTGCCGGGTATTTCTTTTTCACTATACACTTAGAGTATCTAATACAATATACTGCCATTTTGTTGTTATATATTTTTCCCACATGAAAGGATTCTCCTCCTCCTTCCAGCATTGAGGGGTATAATCTAGGGCTTGCTGGGCAAGTTCTACACTGCTGAGCTATACTCTCAGCAGCCCCAGCACCAATTTGATGGTAAAGTGGCGGCATCCTGTAATCTGGCCATCATAATCCAATGGAGGCTAAGGAGGACACTGTAGATGGATTTGCATCCTGAGTGCAGCAGGAAAGAGGAGAAAAGGAGGACGAAGATTTTAGGGAGCTAAAGGGACTAGACATTTGTCCTGATTCTGTATGACATGACTGTTACCAAAGAGCGCATCAGGCAGACCAACTGCTCCTTTTTGGCATAAATCTACTCCTGTGCCCTCCCTCCTAATGGTGGCTTTGTTTCTAGGGCTCTGTATTGCAGTCAGCTCCAGGTCAGTTCTCCACCTTGTTGCTATACCTCCCTGTTGTCCTGTAGAGTACCCATGCTTATGGCATAGGCTCTAGATAGTTCAGGGAGGTCTCAGAATTATCTTTGGAATGGAACAATGAATGGTCAGAACTGGCTCTTGACCTTTGTCTCATGGCAACCAGTACATGGATCTGACCAAAGCCAGAAAGCCAAAGGAATTGAACAGCTTTGTCTAAAAGTCTTTTTTTTTTTCCCATGTGCCTCACGCATCTTCCACATCAACCAAAAGCTACATTTACTTGTACTCTCTATCATAGACAAGGCTTTGTGGAAGAAAACCTGCAGTCCTTGGTACCTGCCCTAGACAGTGCGAATGAAGTTAATGGGAAAAACCAGTGGAGGCTGCTGTGAAATCCTTAAATATTGTCCTGCCAGCTGCCTAAGGGCGACTCCCATTGCTCTTGTCTTGCCAGTTCCAAGAAGAAAGCCTGGCTTTCTGGTGCTGTTGGTGCCTGGACTGCTTGAGAAGGCCCTTGGGCCCTCTGGGTTTCTCTTGTTTTCCACTTTTCCTCACAGGCGGCCAGTTTCTGAATATGTGCCTGGTTTGGACCTTATATTTCTACATGCTTGGTCCTAGCAAATTGAAGCCCATTCCCCAACCATTTTCCTACTTCCAAGGGCCCTGGGACGTAGCTGTCAGCCTCTGGTCTCAGATCATAATCCTCTTGGAGAAGACCAACACACACACATACACACACACGCACACGCACACGCACACACACACACACACACACACACACACACATACACACACACCCCTCAATTGTTCAGCCAAGTACAGACCTTAGAGATCTGCCCTGTACCACACTGCAGCCACTTATGAGAATTTGGTGGCCTCTTTGGGAGGCAGCGTTTCATACAGTGGCCTTAGAGGGAGGCATTTTAGAAGGTGGCTAAGAGATGTGGCCTAGTTTTATTGAGTTCACATCATAGTGCTGGGTGTTTCCTCAGATACTGCTAGGAAAACAGACTCCACAGATGAGCTTAGCAGACGTTGCCCCGTTAGGAACTGGAGCTCCGGTTCTGTAAGGTACAAGGATGCAGAGTAATGGGGCCAGAAGTGGCGTCATCATTGCAGGACTGAGATGAGAATATTATGGCAGGACAGTGGTGGCACATGCCTGTGATCCCAGCACTCAGGAGGCAGAAGCAGGTGTATCTCTCTCTATATATCTCCCCCCTCTCTCTCTGTGTGTGTGTGTGTGTGTGTGTGAGAGAGAGAGAGAGAGAGCAAGCAGGGATTGGTTGACAAAAAGTGGTGGCTTCCTGAGCAGTGAGTTGGATTCCATAGGCTGCCCTTTGCTATGCTGGTGGCCCACCCTATGGATTGGGGCATGGAAGGGATCTCACATGTTCCTGAATTCCTGCATTTTCAGCTGTGACTCAAGTCTCCCAACTGGCAGTCTCCATGGGCAAGCCAGAGATGGCCCCAGATCTCTGAACAGCCAGCTGGTCTGTGAATAAGGTGACCTATTGCTTCTCCTCTGTCAGGCATCACTTTTCACTCAAGGCCTGTGGGTCTTAGCTCTGAGTTCTTTTGCCACACCCCAGGGGACATTGAGCAATACGTGGAGACATTTGTGATGGTCACAACTGGAAGGTGATGACTCCTGGCATCCTGGTTAGGTCAAGGATCCTCTTAACCATCCCATGATACACAGGAAAGGTCCTACCCTAGACCATGGTGCACCTTGCACGTACAGTGAGCAGGTTGAGAAAACCTGCTTTGCTCTGCGCTTGACCTCCCAGCTGGCCTTGGTCTAGATCAGTCTCCACCTTCAGTAAACACAAATCAACTGAGCAGGAACTGTTGTGTTCTGAAGATGGTTCAACTGTTAGTTTACTCATCCAATTTATCCATTCACGCCACCAGCTTTCACATACTGAGACTTGATCATGTGCCAGGCCAAGACCCAGGCAGTGAAGACACAGAAATTGAACAGATAAGGTTCTTCCCATTCCAATATTCTTTGTCCAGTGTATATGTCCACACACAGATACATACATATCAACACACCCGTACAGACAAGCTCTTATACACATGCAGATACACACACACCCCAGCATACACATGCACATACACATATACACCAACACATACATGTAGCCACATTTATACAAAGCAGATAAACACACACTCCAACATACACTTGCACACACATACGAACATACATACACCAACACATACATGTAGCCATATTTACACAAAGCAGATAAACACACATTCCAGCATACACATGCATACACACACACAAACATACATACACCAACACATACATGTAGCCACATTTATACACATGCAGATACACCAGGATGCATATGCTGGAACATACCAGCATATACATGCGCACACAAACACACACACACACACAACAACTCAGATGTAGGCACACATACTCACACATATACACTTCAGCACATATATGCACAACCCCCAACATATGCATATACAAGTGCACTCATAAAAAAATGCCTGTGCACATTCATGTTCACATGCACACAAAGACAAATGCACAAACACGTGCACACATGATTTCAATACAATATGGTGAGGGCTGAGGAAGGGGAATTCTGTGGAATTACAGGAGAGAAGAGGTTTACTGTTACGCCTGGAAGGAGGTCAGGAAGTCTCCCTGGGGTGGTGATCTGAGTAGGGGAAGCTATTTCTCTCTCAAGGAACCCTGTAGAAACCAGCTGGCCAGAGATTCCATTTCCGCTCTGTGGAGTGTCTGCCCCTTCAGCAGCTCCCACAATAATCCCCCCTTCCTCTTATAACAAAGGCCTCCTCTCCCTCTGCCCAACATCCCCTCCCCCATCATATCTTAAAGTCCTCTGCGAAATTGCATTTCTAACCTTTGCTGCCTCCAGCCCTTCCATCACTGCCAGGGGAGGCCTACAATCCCCTGACCCAGCCCAGCCCTCAGAGGAGAGTCAGATGGTGGCCTTCATTATTCTCCTAACAATCATAGGAGTTTGGGAAGGAGCTGGAGGAGGAGGGAAGTGAGCCAGATCCCCAAGGGCTTACATTTGACACAGCACCATTCACGGCCTTACCTGCAGACTGCCTTTTGTATCTCATCTTTCTCCTGTAAACAGCATGAAAGCTAAAGAAAGGCGGGACCCTGGAAGACCTTAATAGAAACAGGGCCACTGGGAGGGAATTAGAAGATGCTCACAGTTGGCTGCTCTGGAAAGGATCTAATGGAAGATACCAGAAATCTGGGGTCAGCAAGATGGATCTGTCATGGCTGTTACATTAGCTTTCTGGGTGACCTCATAGAAATGACTTCACCTTTCTGGGCCACATGCACCTTATGTGTAAAATTCAGCGGTTAGCCTATTCCTGAAATATCACTTCATACACTAATAACTCCTGACGTCACTGACTTTCTGTTGACAGTACCGAAGCAAGAGTTTGGAAAAGAACAGCTTCTCAATGCCTTCCCTCTTCTACCACCCAAATCCCCTGAGGTATTAGTGACCACAGCTAATAGCTAAGAGCCCAGCTGGGGGCAATGAGATGTACCAGCATTCTCAGGTGAACTCTCTTCATGTCCAGTACATTTAACTATGCTGTCCCTATTACCTACAAGCCCTTTCTACCATGGGGACATTCAGGAATTGGTATCAGAGTCAGGTGTATATATAAATGTAGGTTGCATCTCCTCCAGGAAGTCTGTCTGACTTCCTATGCAAGCATCTTTTTTGACTCCCTGTGAACAATGCTGACTGGCACTCTGTTCCATTTTCAATGTTGTTTGCTATTGTGTTACTGGTCTGTTACCAAACTCCAGAGTTTGAATGGTTAGGGACATAGCTCACAGTAAAGGGACTTTTTCCATCAAGGCAATGCTGTGGGATAATGCACTTACACCCTGTAAAGATTTGTCACTCATGGTTTAATAAAACTCTGATTGGCCAGTAGCCAGGCAGGAAGTATAGGCAGGACAACCAGACTAGGAGAATTCTGGGAAAAGGAAAGGCTCAGTCTGCAGTTGCCACCCAGACACAGAGGAAGCAAGATGAAAATGCTGCACTGAGAAAAGGTACCAAGCTACATGACTAAACATAGATAAGAATTCTGGGTTAATTTAAGTTGCAAGAGCTATTTAATAATAAGCCTGAGCTAATAGATCAAACAGTTAATAATTAATATAAGCTTCTGTGTGTTTCTTTGGGACTGAATGGCTGGGGGACCAGGTGGGACAGAAACTTCTATCTCAAGGCAAGGCCCTGTGTTGGCTCCAGAATAGCAAGCAAAAAAGGACAGATTGTATCCCATAGGGCATTAGCATTGAACAGCTGGCAATCGGGGAGCATGACCTGAGCCCCTTGTGGCCATCATAAAGCAATCTGGCTAGTGGCTTTTGTTGTAGATCTAGGTGATTTTATTTTGAAATACTTTGCCTTTGCTCAAAGCCAGATCCTGGGACCCCTAGGGCAAGGCTATACACCAGGAAAGCTGGCACCATGAATTTCTTGGGGAAAACAAGATAGACCTTGCATACTAATGAGGGTTGACTGCCCAAACCAAGAAGACACCTCCACTTTGCCCTTTAACTATGGAAGACTGAGGTTGCTCAGGAGCCTCTTGAGCAAAGTTTATCCAGGAGTACAAGACTGTAGTGGGGTTCTAGAAGCTGGTCCTGCATCGGTGGGACCTTTCTAGAGCAGAGGCATACGGGTGATTATGCTGGGTATAGTGGAGTGTGTAGCAGTTCCTTCCAGATAAAGGGTCCCTGCTTCTCACCACACAGTGCTTCTGCCCTGCATTCTCTCAGAACCATGCTTTGCTAGCTCATACATATGGCTTTTGTGTACCTGGTTCTTCTGCTGTCTCTTTTAGCTTACAGTTCCTTGGAATTCTAAGCCAAGAACTTATGGCCTATTGGTATCGCAAAGATGAGTCAACATTTGAGTGCAGGACTCTTGGGTTATCACTGGAGTCTGATGTCTGGGACAGTGAGAGCCAAGTGCTACAGGATATGGAGCTTAAGCAATGATGGTGCAAGGCAAATTGTTTGTAGGAGAGCCACAAAAAGCGGAGAGGAATAAGAACACTATTTATGTGTTGGTCCTGAGATGTGACCTGGAGCCCTGCTAATACTGGGGAGGGGCTCTAGCACTGAGCTAGTCTCAGCGCACTCGAACTCTTCGCATGGCCAGTGAGCGCCGCATGATGACTGAAAGCATGAGCCAACAGGTGGGCGGCAGACAGACGGCAGGGGAGGGTTTCTTTGCTAGAAGTGGAGGTGTTTTTTTTTGTGTGTGTGTACCGCTTTTTAGATTCTGGATTATGTTGAGTAAGGGAGAAGGGGAAAGGGAGAAAGAAATTGACCCACAAGTTATAGAGTCATTGCTGCTTTACAGAGCCACACCAAAGTCACTTGCTATGCAGAGGAACTAGGGGTGGACAGCACATCTGACTTCTGGAAGTCATTTTCATGGCAATGGCCTTGGGATATCAAGAATCATGGTTGCTTCTCATTGACCAACTCGTCTTCTAGAATGGACCAAATTCTTGTGGCCTTCAGAAGAGCCTATGAGGGCCCCATGTTCCCCTTCATCGTCTCCATTTTCAAACTCCGGCATACCACGCATGTGTGTTGAATCAAGTCCTAACTCTCTACCCTGTAAGACTGGAGACATGCAGCTTTACAGGCCCTGCTCACTGCAGGACTTTCTGCCTTAGTTTCCCCACACCTCAATACATCAGGGGCTTGGCTTCCTGGGTAGAGGGCTTGAGATGGTATGGACCTTTAGGAGGTGGGATCCAGTCAGAGGTTCTACTTCTGCTGTAAAGTGCTAGTCTCTGGGAATGAGTTCTTGTGTGTATGTGCCTGGGCCTCGGTGTGCGTGCACTCAGAGAACAACTTATGGAAGAGCCCATTGCCTCCTTCTACCACATGTGCTAAGGGGTCCAAACTCAGGTGATCATGCTTGGTATCAAGTGCTGAGCCACCTCACTGGCTTTTTTTTCTCTTCCCATACATTTATTTATTATTTTAAACCTCTTTTCTTCATAAATTTGGCCTACCTTGAATGCTTGTTGCAACAACACAAAGCCAATGCAAGACTTAAATACAGGTTGTCATGGGTTGAGTGCTTATGCTATCCTGGGAACTAGGCTTTTCTGCTCTCTTCTACTATAGAAATGAGTGTTACAATCACCCCATGGGGTAGTGGTTATTCTGTTTATTTTACCAAAGGGGAGACCAAGGCCAAGAGGCTTTAAGTAATAGTAAGAAGTAGATAATAAGCAGTCAAGCCTATTCTATGCTGACTTCTATTCATTTTCAGCCTTGGCTCCTTCCACACCCTCAATTGGATTAAGCACCCACCCCTGTACTCCACACCTCTTACTCTTTGAAGTTTCTGCTTCGAAAATTGTGAGATTGAAACATACATATTTTTATCCTGATTTTCTTAATGTTTTAGTTCTGTCAATGAAATATGAAGCTGTGAATTAGGACTGAGATATAGGATTTCCCTGGTCTTCTCTAAAGTTGGGTACATGTCCGTCAAAGCTTAGTAGAAACTGATACATGAAGAGCCTGCTGGTGTGGAGCAGGACCTATGGTTAGGTCTAAGAATTTGGTCTGCAAAGGTTGATTAGGGCTGTGTTAGCTGACAAGAAGCATCTTGAGGAAGGAAGGGTTATTTGAGCTCACAGCTTGTGAGGATACAGTCCATCACGATGCGCATCATGGTAGAAGAGTGAGGCCACTGGGTACCCTGAGTTCACAAGAAGCAGAAAGAGAGAGACTATGCTATAGTTCTCTCTCTCCCTCTTATTAAGCAGAAAGAGAGAGACTATGCTATAGTTCTCTCTCTCCCTCTTATTAAGTCTAGGACCCCAGCCCACTGGATGGTGTCATCCACATTCAGAGTGGGTCTTTCCCTCTCTGCTTAAACTTTCTAGAAACAACCCCATACATATACCCAGAGGTGTGCTTCCTTGGTGATTCTAAATTCCATCAAGTTGAAAATCTAACAAACCATCGCAAACCGTGAGTAGAGCCTCCTCACCTCTCCTGCCTCTTGCTCTGCTGTGGACAAGAAAGATCATCTTGTTCTATTGACCCACACCCAACCTTGGATTGACATACCACTTTTGTATGTATACCAGTCACTTTTAACATGGCTGTAACAAAATGCCCAACTTAAGCAGAATCATGTTGGCTCACAGTTTCAGAGACCACAATTCACTGTAGTGGGAAGTCATGGCGGCTTCAACAGATAGTTAGAGTATACCTGTTTACATCTTGTTGAGTCAGGAGGCAAAGAACAGGACCAGAAGTGGGGCTTGTCTACACCCCTCAAAGTCCCACATCCAGTACTCATCTCCAACTATGCCTCCGGTCCTAAAAAAAGAACCCCACTGGGGGACAGCATTCTAACACACGAGTCTATGGAGGACATGTCGCATTCAAACCATATAGAATTTTTCCATATTCTCAAAGCCAATCTTATTGAGTGTTGCAGTCTTTCCTTCTCTGGCCTCTGGGGGCCTTGGTTCTTTGTCTCTAGGGTAGAAGGCTTCACAGGCCTCTGGGAATTGGAGTTCGATATGGGTCTCAAGTGTACTGCCACAGGAAATACCTCAGAGAAACTGTTATTGCAGCTCCTTGTGTGTGCTGGCTGGACTTGAACTCCAACCTCCAGATGTCAAACCTCTAGTCACAATCCCAGATGTGTGGCTTTGGTGCCAAGCAGCTATAAGTTTGGGGATACTGCTTAAGTGCTTGCCAGAACTGGGGCCATAATCATTCCACCTCCAAGCCAGAGATTTCTGCTCCTTGACCAAGATCTATGAAATTGTCACCCTGTGAACAATTTCTTGGCATTCAGAGTCAGCTGGAGGGCTTCAGAGGAACATTTGGGAGTAATCTGGGAAGTGTTACTGCTTCCCTGTCCTTTGTGAGCTAGCTGGTAGAGTCAGAGCCGTCAGGGAGGAGCCCCAGAACCTTCCCTCCCACACATCTGGGAAGGCAGAGCAGGCTCCACCACCCCTGCCTCCTCCTGGCAGGATTTACAGCCCACCGCTTGCAGATTACTGGGGGAAATATGGAAAGCTGGGTAATGATGTGGGAGAGAACATTCCCCAGCGCTGACGTGGGCTTCTCTGCACCAGAGACCCAAAGAGTGGGTAATTGAAACTTGCACTCTGAGTGGTTACAGCAGCTATAATCTCCATGACGGTGACAGTGTCCCTCAAATCTCCCTTCAGCTCCAGGGGAGTGATGTGGGGATAGGAGGGGGGAGCCTGATGAATGAGGCAGAACCATGGGGCTAGGAGCCTGGACTTCTACAAGAACGCAGGGTCTCAAAATACCCACAAGGGAGGCAGTTTGTAGAGATCCTCTTCCTAGAAAATGCAGTGCTGATTGGGCGGTTGGAATAGGTGAACAAGTGCCAGCGTGGAGGGGGGAGACTCTGGTGGGCAAGCTGTCTCTAGCTACGAGCAAGGCCCGGAACGCTCAGGAGAGCCTTGCGTTTATTTTTGTCCAATGACTAAGAGTTAGTGGCTGACAGGTGGATGCAGGAAGGGTTCCAGGGGAGTGAAGGGAGAGCCTGCTGTCTCACCTGTGTCCAGCTCACGGCTTTGTAGCTCAGAAGGCAGTTATTGGAACAGTGAGGTCCAAGCCCATGGGAGGGGAGGCAGGGAATGGAACTGGGGTGCTTAGCCGAGCACCAGTATTCACCGTCAGGTTTCTGAAGGTAGGCGGGGAGCAGGGATTCCAGCGCTTATAGGCAGCTTTAGATCCAAGGGGTAGAATCCATGGGCACAGGTGTGGTCCACCTCCTAACAGCTGCTTGCATTTATTAGCACTTACTCTGTGCTGGGTGCTGCCACTATTACTCTAGACACAGAGGCTCCTTCTTGAGGTTTCCAGAAATGACCACAAACTTGGTGGCTTAAAATGACAGAAGTGTCTGCTCTCACAGCACAGAAGTCCCAAACTCAAGTTTTGTATTAGTATTTCACTGTTGTGGGCAAATACCTGAAGAAACCAACTGTAAGGGGGCAGGGTTTACTCGGCTTGTGCCATCATGGCTGGCTGGCTTATCACGTGGGCCAGAGGCCAGGATGAAACTTTGTGGGAGAAATAAACACACGGTGGAGGAAAGCTTCTCATCTCATGGCAACAAAGAGAAGAGAGAAAGACTAGACTAGGGACAAAGGATACACTTCAAATGTACACTCCCAATGATCTACTTCCCCAATCAGGGTAGCCTCCTTCCTTTCCCCCAATTCCCAATAAAGTCATCAAATTAGGGATCACCCATCCATGGACCCATTGATTCGGTCAAGGTCCTCATGAGACAGTCACCCCCCTCCCCAAATCCCTACCTCTGAACAAGCTTCAGGGACCAAGTTTTAATAACTCATGACCTTCTGGGGGTGTCAGGATGACATTATCTCTGAAACTTTGAAAGGGGAATCTGTCCTTATGCTCCAAACTTCTGGTGGCAGACCACAGCCCTTGGCTAAAAGTTGCTGTCTCTGTTTGTTTTCTCAGTACTGATTCCACTGTGACTAGATCCAGATTTAGGGCCATTCTGGTACTCTAGAATGGTATCATCTCATGATCCTTAAGGCAATGGCATCCCCAAAGACCTGTGTATACCAATCCAAGTCACAACTTTACATCCTGGATAGACTTTCATTTGGGGAAGTATTAAGGACTGAATTCTTGCATCCTCTCAAATTCATATGCTGAAGCCTTAACTCCTAATGAGATCATATTTAAAAGTGAGGCTTTTAGAAGATAGTTGGGCTAGGTGAGGTCACAAGTTAAGACCTCTGGATGGTTTGGTGAATTCATAGCCAAAGAGTTCCTGTAAATGCATAGCCTGAACCAAGTGGTCTGGCCTGGCAACAAAGCCTACCCTAGCATCACCTTGATCTTTGATTTCTAGTCACTGGCATTATGGGAAATAAATTTCATTGCTAAAGTACAGTATATGGTAGTGTTCTAATAGCAGGCTGAACTAAATAGCACAGGGACCACCATTCAGCCTGCTACAGAGAAGCCAGCAGCACAGGAGACCAAGCTACCCTTCCCCATGGAGGAGCCCTCAAAACGGTTCCTTACTTCTTAGCAGGCAAGGTGCTTCCCTTAGGATGGGGTCTCATGTGGTGTGGGACAATTGTGTTCTGTCAATTATGTTTTAAATAAACGCTGACTGGCCAGTAGCCAGGCAGGAAGTATAGGTGGGAGAACCAGACGGGAAGTAGAGGTGGGGCAATGAGAACAGGAGAATTCTGAGAAGAAGGAAGCTTCCTCTGCAGTCCTGTCCAGACCCGAAGAAGCAGGATGTGACCTGCCCGGCTGAAAGAGATGCTGAGCCGTGTGGCTAACATATACTAGAATAATGGGCTAATATAAGTTATAAGAGCTAATACGAAGCCTGAGCTAAGGGGCCAATTAGTTTGTATCTAATGTAGATTCTCTGTGTGATTTTCTTTGGGGCTAACCAGCTGTGGGAACTGGGCAGGACAGAAACTCCAACAGTAGGCCCTCATGTTACATTCATGTAGCCCAGGCTGGTCTCAATATAGACAAGGCTGATCCTGAACGCCTGGTCTCCCTGCCTCTACCTCCCCAGTAACGTGGTAACAAGACCACACCACCAGCCCAATTGGTATAAATTTCTCATATGGGTTCCAACTGGCTTTGTTGATCTGGAAATCTGTGGTGATGTGTCAAAATCTCTGAAACCATGCTCATTATATTCCATCTACCAGCAATGAACGCAGAGTTACCAGGCAAAGTCACAGCAGTGGACGGCATTTATCTGCAACCACGGGGGCCAAGTTTCAGCAGAAACATGACCTCTGACCTCTGTGGGAAAATCAGGTCTGTGGAAAAGGCTGTTCTATGCTATAGTTATCAGTCTCCCAGGATTAGAGGGCCAAGACAGAGAAGGTAGTTGTAAGTCGTCTAGAGTGTGGTAAGTCAGAAGGTCCTTCCAGATCTCTCCACTCCTTTGGCAAGATTGAATCCGGAGAAAGCCCCCATTTCATGCTGGGGATGGGAGGGGATGGTTTCTGAGAGCTGAGGCCTTGCCACTTGTGAAAAGGACAACCCCTACTGCTCCTCCCCACAATCCAGCTCCCCGCCCCCCATCCCCAGCCTCCCCTGGCATCTATAATTCCGTTTGTTGTGCTCGCAAACACCGTGTTGGAAGATTTCATGCTAATGAAAGGGTTTCTTGATTAGGTTACGCTGTTACTGTAAATGTTCCCTCATTATCTATGTTATGGTAGGAATTTGAAAAAGTATAAATTGAGCGTCTTGCATAATTTATAAAACTTGAATGTTTCCTAATTAGTTCGTTTAGGTTAATGATGGTGCCGGGCGTCACTTCTTCCTGGTCTCCACTAATGACCTTTCCCCTCTTCATTCTGAACATGTTCTGTCTTTTCACTCCCCACCACCGGCCCCTCCCCCACGTCCCCAGCCACCAGCTTCCAGAGTGGCCTTCTCCATCAGGTGGGAGGAAGCAATGCCTTTGCAAAATATGAATAGCTCTCTTTTTCTCTCTGTGTCTGCCACCCCGCCTCCGGGCCAAGAAGCAGCCTGCTTGAGGTCAGCCAGCTAGAAATCTGGTGCAGGCCAATCCCCCAAGAATGCCTGCCATGAAGTGCATTCCCTTAGCTTTTGCTTGGAGACTAGCCTCTGTTAACAGCCTGAGAAGGGAAAATGCTGGAGGAGGTGGGGGAGGGAAAAAAACACTCTCCAAAGGATTCTAAAATAACATTTGCATCCTCAAGTAATTCCCAGCTCTCCCTGGCAACCATTCATTTCTTCCAAACAGCAGAAATTTGCAATATGAAAGTGGATTGGCTTCTCCCTCCCTTGGGGCCCCTGTATCTCTTCATCCAGCGCCTTGGGTAAAAAGCAATGCATACGTTTACAATATAAATGTGATTTAATCGACCTCCCTGTCAGGGAGAAATGGCAAGCATATCAAACAAGACCAAGATGTTAGAAAGAAAAATCATAAATTATTCCTGTGACGAGTTTCTGAGCCGCCTCCTGGACTACTAGATGATGCTATATAAGGCTCTTCCTTGAAACGATAATTAAGATAATTCTGTATGACAAGGAGAAAAATGTCCAGCTTTGTATGAAATGTGCTTCGTGTTAGCAAGCTGAATGCTTGGTATTGATTACTCTCTCTGCACCCTCCCCCCAGCCCCACCGCCTGAGATCCTAGGCTAAAATTAATTGAACGATGAAACATCTCGTCTCTTGAATCCTTATTTACCGTACATGCTTCCTAGAAGCCATGCAAAGTGGGCTGGCCCCTAATTCTCTAAATTGATCTCTTCCTTTGGCGGTGTCTGGGAGACTGTGCACATGTGTACACAAGCACGCACGCGCACAATCCCCCCTCCTCTGAGTGCCCATTGTTCTCTCTGGAAGGCACCACATCTCCCCACGGAGGCAGGTTTGATGGACATATCAGTACAGCAGAGCCCTAACTATTCTGTTAGGAGACCACCATGGGGCTCTCCTACAGAAATGTGGCCAGTGCCTCAGGTCCCTAATGAAGACAGCTGCAAATAGGACCTATGCTACTCTCTCTGGCCCTTGCAATCTACAGAACTACATCTGGCTTCTGTCTGGTCTAGCATCCTTCCTCCCCTCCCTCTCCCAACCCTGCAGTGTGCAGTAGGGGCCAGGAGCCGCCACAGCTTTTCCTCTCCCATTCTGTCTGCCGTATCCTCGGCAGTCATTTCCTCCCATGACAGGCACCAGGCAATTGTGGGCTGAGAGAAATGCTTTATGGTCTCAGCTCTGCTGCCTTTCCAGAGCTCTATTTTATCCTGACTGCAGTGTTGCTGCAGGGCCGCTGGGCCTCAGGTAGTTAATCCACCTCTGGGTGTCTGCCGCAGAGCTCATGCATCTCCAGCCTGGGAAGGGAGCAGGGGCTGATGGCTGATGCCCAACAGTAACCAGGCTGGAGCTAGAATGAGTCCAGCATTCCCAGGGTGGCTGGATTATTCGGGCAGAACCCCTTCCTTCTCTCAGCTGTTTCTTCTCCACAGAAGGTGGTGGCACTGGGAATTCTAGGCAGATGCCAGTGATAAGTTTGGCACATTTCGCCATACAATCGATGATTTTTTTTTTTAAAACCAGAGGCACTTAGGCAATTGTGAGATAAATAAATGACTCTCGAGTTGCCAATCTTGTTTGTGACAACTCAGAGTCTTGCCCCAAGGGAGTCATCCTTCCAGAATAATGACAAAGGAGGGCTCTTCTCTGTAGCAAGGAACACAAAGGGGTAATGTAGTCTCACTGAGTTCTAGAAAACGTCTTTTGGGGACAAGGCATGCTTTCAGACCCTTGTCGTTGTCATGCTAGTGAACATAGGAACACCACAGGGCTGTTAGAGGCTGTGGAGCCAGACTGTGATAACTAAATTATTCTGGGGGGCTGAGCAGGATAGTAGGCAGTGTTGGGTCCCAGGTCCACTGCTTTGCACCTGGTGCTACCTAGAGAGCGGGGCTGAACTAGAGGGTGGGACAAGGAGAACGTAGCCAGTCACCTGGGTGCTGGATCTGTGAATCAGGAGCTAAACTCGACCCTTAACTAGCTAGTCCCTGTAACGCAAGGGGTAAACTCCCCAAGGACAGGAGCTAATCATATCTTTCCCACCCCTCCAGGGAGCAAAGAGTGGAGATCGCCTAGTCAGGTCCAGGAATACTGAGGGGAGAAGGGGTCAGGTGTCAGTCTACAATGCTGGAAGGTTGCTCTACCTTGGGACTATGCAGAGGCACTGTGCAGCCAGATTCCTACCACTTTCCCTCTCTGGGCTGGTATAGCATTCTGAGGACTTGGGTCTCTCTTTCTGTGTATGTTTGTTTTAAGACAAACCATATAGACTGGGCTAACCTTGAACTCCTGCCACCCCTCCTGCCTTGGCTTCTCCAGTGTCAGTGCTAGGATTATAGGCTCAAGTCAATGCTCCCAGCTTGGGTCTCCTCCTTTTTGAAAGCCTCACAACTGGCCAGAGGCCCAGCCCAGCAACATCCTAAAGAGTGGGACTATCCTCCTCCAGCCCCAGGTGATCCATCAAGTCCTCAGACATCCTGCATCCTGGCACAGCCTGGTACCCGGCAGGAGCCTGACAAGGACTGGCTGAGTGGTTGGCTGCTTGGAGAAGAAGCCGCCCTTTTCTGTTGATGAAAGAGCAATTAAGACTTTAGGAGTCTGCAGTCTAGACAGGGAGCTGTCAAGACTCACAGAAGTGGGTCTGGGAGCTGTAAAAGGAGATTAGGGGGCTCCTAGAGCCAAGCACTATAGACATCCATCAGCAGGGGGCATCCTGGGGTGAGGCTTGTGGGACTGGATGGGTTGTGAGCATTGCAAAGGGTATGTTTGCGATGGGGGGAGCTATAGTCCCTCTACTTGCCTGTGCTGTAAGCCTTATAGGCTTGTTTCTACACCGTTTCCTTTAAAGATATTTTTCACCACAGTCAAAACAACTCTCCTATCGACTTATTACCTTAAAAATAGTTGAAAAGATGACACTTGGGAAGAGAGCATTTAGAAAGAACATTCCCTTTCCCCATGTGCTCTTACAGCCTTGTCTCTTGAAAGAGGTCCTCTTTCTATTTGCTGACCTGTGGCTTCCTTCCAGCTGTCCCTGTGAGTTCTGGTGTGACCTTGACCAAATCATGCTGCCCCCCACCCCACTCCCAAGAACCCCAGATTCCTCACCTGTAAAACACAGTTAAGGTTTCTGGGCACAGGAAAATGCATTCTCTAGTGCATGGCTCCACTGTTGTGTGCTTAACCCATTCTCTCACATGGAAGCTGGGGATCTATGGCACAGCAAGATGCTTCTGGGTAAATGCCAGTTCTGGGAGTTCAGCCACTGCAAGCTGCATTTCTCTGAGACACTCAGTAGCGGGGACCTTGATCATCATCGATTCCCTGCCCCAGTTCCTGGACTCTTTCACATCACCCATCTTAAGGTGCAGGAGGACTCTATTTCTTCACCTGTCCTGCCTTGTTCCCCTGGTTCCTAGTACAGCACCTGCTACCCACATTCTCCAGATGGCTCAAGGATGCAGGCTTGGCTTCTGAAATGTAGAAGATTCCATTGTCATCTTCTTTTTTATGGGCAGTTGGGGTAACTGTGGCTTGGAGACAAGAAGTTATTATCAACCATTGGTTTCCACCTGTGTGGTGCTACCCTCCAAGAAGCCCAGCTGATTTAACCAGGGCTGGTTAATGGGGCCACTTGAAGTACCGCTCAGCCCGATGGACTCTGGAAACCAAGAGTAAAGAAACAGACTGTGTTTGTAGAACTCACCGTCTCACAGGACCATCAGCTCTCTGAGTGTCTCCGTGCCTAGTAGTCTTCCAGGAGCTGAGGAACCGGGAAGAGGAGCCATGAAGTGGATGAGGTGTCGGAGACCTGAAACTTGTCTAGAGAGCATCTTTGGGCTTCTTGCTCATTCACCCCCCTTGCCCCACAGCCCACCATATCATCTTCCACTTCCTTCTCACATCCCACCTTGCCTCAAACAGGTTCCTGGGTCCCATATCCTGGGTACCTGATTCTGTGGCTGATGGGTGGGGCTGAAATCCTACAGTTCTGGCAACTCCTGCTGCTTGCTGCTGCCATCACGGTCACTTCGAAGACAACTAGGCAAGAGCCATGGTTACTCACTGCTTCTTAGCTTGCTGCACACGTGGGCGTCACAGGGACTTGAGCAGCATCAGCTTCCAGCCCACTCTCCATGCTGGATCTGTCAGGCTGGAACAGGGTCTGAGCTGGATAGTCCTTGAATTATTTTTTTCTACTTTGATCATACCTCTTTAATATCCTCTCGTATCCCTCTTACCTTTCTGCTGAACCCCTTATTATCAACAAGCCCCCTGCCCAACTCCTTTCATGTCCTTTTTGTGTACCCTGCTGCATTTACTGAGGGTCACTTTAATGAGCACAAGTTGGGCCTATTGACTTGAAGAAGGATGATTACCAGTGGCTATACCATTTGGGGAATATGACTCCCCTCCACAAGGATGGATATTTCTTAAAGATTCTCCCAGTGACTCATGTCAGCTAGGCCTAACAGAAGGTCCCCATGTTGTTACAGGGAGGTTCTGAGTATATCAGCAGTGGCTGGCAGGAGAGGGACTCTTGGTTGTTGTCCTTAGGGCCTGCTTCTAAATCTTAACTTTCTATGCCCAAGCCTATCTTTTCTTTTTTTCCTTCCTTTTCTCCTTGCCACACTGCTTTAATCTACTCCATCTGCTGTCTTTACTAACTGGCTTAATGAAAGCTCTTGGCTTGTGGTGTGACTCTTTCAGTTCCCATGCCTGGTGTAGGCAGCCTCAGTACCAGGCCACAGCGGTCTCTGTGGATGATAGGAGGAATGGTTTTCTTCCTCTGCTCTGCATTTGCTTTACTCATTCCCCATGGCTGACTGCTCTGGCTGATTAGGATCCATTATCCTGCTGGAGACTCCTCTTTTCTGGGGTGTCCAGGGAGGAGGGGAGTCTGGATCCTTGGGCCAGTGATCAGCTTCACTTTGCCACCCTCCCCCATCTCAGACAGTGCCTTGGAGGACCAATGGAGCCATCCTCTCCTGGTACCAGTGGTCCATGCTTTCATCATCTGGATCATGACCCTTCCTTACCTATCCTCTGACATCTGAGTTGTGCATATGGAGCCTTGGGGTCTTCTTCAGGACTGGAAAAGAGTAGGGCAGATGGGTTTGGTGGTTCTCCACCTCATCCCTAGCCTTCTAAATCTAGTTCCTTCTCACTATGCAAATTTGGGCTTCTACAAGAAGCTTCCAGCCTCCTTTCTGCAGAATTGATGAGCAAGATGATACCACTTCACATTCTCTGGAGACTCCATGGTACACATTTAAATGCTACCAGGAGTTCCTGCCTAGATAAACGTCCAGACTATGGTAACAGGGTGGTAGAAAAGCTGTCCAGAATATACAGAGGCAGGCCCACTTGCCTATTTGGTAATTTATAGAAGCATCTGAATAGGATCCTGGAGGATGAGTAGGAATTCACCACTCAAATGAGAGGGTGCTGAGACAAGGATGTTTAATGTAACTGAAGGACCTTGGTGGCATATCACAAAAGGCCCCCTTTTCTCAGAGCCTTGGATTTCCTCGCATAAAATGGAGGTCCTTGCCTCCTGCTTCAGACCTGTTGTGAGATCTGGAGATGGCAAAAATGATCTTCAGGACAGTGCCTGACCCTGTGGCCTACAATTGCTTCTAATTACAAAGCCTGGGGATAGAAGTGGCTGAGTCAAAACAAAACAAAACAAAAACAAAAACAAACAAAAAAAAGAAGTGGCTGAGTCTCCTGGTCCTGTATTAGAAAAGAGTACACATCCCTATCTGCATTCTGTCCTGGCTTTAGAAGATGCAGATGCTGGGATTCATGTGTTCCTACATTAGACACAGGGGCATGAACCTATGTAACAAAGATAATGGCATCCCTGTCCTTCGGGGGCTTTTCGCCATTTCTGCAGGTCCTGGTGGCTGTTCCTTAGCAGGGCCTAGGCCCAACCCATTTCTAAGCCAGCATAGACACAGATATGCCAAATAGTATGTGCCTTTCCACATATTATCCACACTTTCTGCCTGGCAGATGTTGGAGTAAGTACCCAGCTCTATTCTGCAGGGACCAGTGCACTTCCCTTCTGGTTCCCCTCAGAAATGATGACTATAAACTCTCTGGACTGAAAGAGGTCTGTGTGTGGGTGCTGGGGTTCTCTATTCCCCAGGAGAGCTGTACTCCATCTTCACTTTGACTGCAGCCAGTTCCTACTGTGTTGTGTGTTTGTTGCTGGTGGAATCACTTTGTTGCCACTTTTGGCTTATGCTGAGAGCAAGAAGCCAGGAAATCAGCCCTGAGAAAGAGGTGACAAGTCTCTTGTTGGAGGGCTGCCGTTACTTCAGAACTCAAAGGAGAGGTTCAGTGGTGTAGACACCCTGTCCCCAACTCTGCCAGAAGTCAGCTTAATTGCTTCGTTCTCTGTCCTATGCTATCTACAGAGAAGTTCAAGAGCCCATCCGAGCAGCTGCCTAGGGATACCACATCAGCAACAACATGTGCTGATAGCATGCTCGTCTAGTATGCATCGGAGTGTACCATCTTCAGGGCCATGGTTTGGACTTCCCTTCAAGGCCTTGAGTCTGAATCTAACTCAATTCTCCCATCCCCACTGAGGCAGCCTGAAGGCAGGACCTCTTTGGGTCCTAGGTGCCTTTCCTTCAGCCAGACCTGTCTTCCTGGCATCTCAACAGAGTGGCTGACATTCCACATTCCATGGGAAGAGAGTCTGACTGCGGCCAGACAACTAGCTAGAGAGGCAGAGGAGGAAAGCGTGTGCGTGCACACGTGCATGTGCAAATGCACGTGTGTGTATGGTGCTGCTCTGGGAGCGCCGGGTCCCTGCACAGGTCCCTGTTTTCTGCATAGCCTCGCCACCTCCACCTGATGGTACTTGAGTCTGTCTGCAGTTCTTTCATCCGTAGCTGTTCTATCTCTCTCACTGACATAATATCACACGGGGGTCCATCCATCTGCATAATCACCTTCACCTATTCCCACAAGAGAGTTTAAGAGGTGTAGGCTGTTGGAAAATGACCATAAAGCCAGTACGAGATGCCTTCAGTAGCCACACCAACATCTATCACAAGGTAATTGCAAGCAGGGAGTGAGGCTTGGGCTCTGTGCCTGGGAGAGAAATGGGACCATATTTACTTATTGTTAAAAGGATGAGAGGAAAGACAAAGGAAGTCTTCCCTTCAGGGACAAGAGCAGTTCTTGGGCCTTGGGTCTTTTGTCCACACTTGGATGTACCATGGTTTTCTGATCATAGTACAAGAATGATTAGCCTTTTCCTTTCCTACAGTGTCCTGAGTCTTAAATTCTTCTTTTGACTAGTCCTGTGGCTTGGAACAGGCCTTTCCCCTCTTTTTAACTCCATTCTCCTAGCTGTAAAATGAGGGAAATGGACGAAACCATCGGTTTCCAAATCTGTGTTCCATGGGCCTGTCTGGCCCTGCATCTCTCCTTCTCTTCTCTCCCTCCATGGCATCAGCTCCTGCCTCCAGGTTCCTTCCCAGCTCGAGTTTCTGCCCATACTGCCTTTGATAATGAACTATGATATGGAACTGTGAGTGAGATAAACCTTTTCCTCCCCAGGTTGCTTTGCTCATGGTGTTTCTTTGCAGCCATAGAAACCCTAACCAAGACAGTCATGATTTAGATTTGCTGTGTGATGTTGGGTTAGGGTTACCTTTTCTGTTCCTTGGTTTCTGTGGTTGTATAGTGAGTGATTTGACTCTGACACCTCCCAAGGCCTCTTCTGGGTATCCCAATCAAGGCCATGTTGGGTCCCCTCCTCTCCCTGGAACTGAAAGACAGGCAGGACACAAACAACTAGAGCCTGTCTTTGTGGAAGGTCATGGCTGGCATGCTGTTTTATCTCGAGTCCTGTGGGCAGAGCAATCCTGGTCTTGTTCCATGTCTCTCTGGCCAGTCCTCACCCTGGACCTTTACTGGAAGATTTCCTTGGAAATCTTCTAATGGCCTGTCTCCATAGATAGCTCATGAGCAGGAAGCATTCCCATAAGTTCATTGATCTGGCCTTCTAATAGAACAAAGGCCGTGTGTTCTCATGGGTCATCTATCTGGGTACAAATGAAGCAATTGGGATTGCCAGGACCAGCCTAGTTATTCGGGCTGTGGTCTGGGCCCATGCACTAGTTCTGTGAAGTGAACAATCTGCTGGGTTTCCATAGTCCAACAGCCAGCACCTCCTGGGCCTCTCCAGGGAGGGCTGGTGGGACTCATCACCTCAGCTCAGCTGAGCGTCTTTCCACCTAAGCCCGGCAGTCCTCCCAGAGCAGCAGGCAGGTTCCTTGTCTAGGAATGACAGGTTCTCAATGCTTTCTCTTCCAGTTTGAGACACCTCTGGTCTAGGGAAGAACGTTGCCCTCTTCATGCTCCACACCCCCAGGAGGCCTTGTTTCTTGCTTGGAGCCTAACTGATCTCCCCTCCCACCTCCCCCACTGAGCAGCAGTCCCATTGCAGAGCAGGCATAACCAGGGAAAAGGGACACAGAGGGTGTTCCAGTTCCATCCTGTTGTGATAAACTACCTGGCGAAAGGGAGAAACAGGTTTATTCGGCATCTAGTTCCAGATCATAGTCTGTCACTTCTGCAAAGTCAAGACGGAAACTCAAGCAGCTTGCCACATCACAGCAACAGTCAAGAAGAAAGAGAGAAAAATATTTGTCTTTGCCTGCTTGTTTGGCTCTCAGCTAGCTTTCTCCTCCCTTAAGCAGTTCAGGACCTCCTACCTAGTATTGCTCACAATGGGTTTTATCTTGCTATATCAATTAACAATAAAGATAATCTCCCATGTCAGGCCCATGGGGAAATCTGATCTAGGTAATTCTAGGTTATGTCAAGGTGACAGTTAAAACTAACCAGCCCGGAGGGGACCTTGGGGGTGGGGGTGGGTCGTGACTTCTGAGCTCAGCCCTCTTGAGTTGCTATTTTAAAGAAATCTCTGGGTACATCTTCTTGGTGGAAACATCTCCAGAAGTGACTGCCTGCTGGCAGATTCCACCACTGAGTTCCTTGTGAAATCTGGGGAGCTCAGACACCAGCTGGACCCTACAGTGCTGACACAGGGCCTGGAAGATACAGAACAGACAATTCTTTGGACGAGGGTGAACAGGCACAAAGGCACCTTTAGGCTGGGGCTGTGTCCACAAAGCTTTGGTCCTAAGGGCTCTGCAAAGAAAGGGCAGCCAGGTCCTGGTGGCAAGTGAGAGGTGGGCGCCTACCTAAAGATGAGGAGAGCGGGGCCGAAGAAGAAGCCCTAGGTGGGGCCCAGATCTGTTGCTCAGGCTAAGGATCAAACCTGGTCCTTAGGGAACTGTGAAAGATTTTTGAGCAAGGGAATCTGTAGAAAGAGCTGAATCACTTTGGAAAGAAGGAATGAAGCTCTATAAATATGGTAGACTCTCAGAGCAGGGAGGGCCCTTTGAGTGACTGCGTGTGCTCAGTACAATGGGTTGAATGACCTTCTCTTTTCCCTACCATGCCCCATGTGCTAAAGGCTTAATCCTCAGGGTGATGATACCTGTGGACACAGGGAACTTCCGGGAAGTGGAGGCTTGAGAAAGGCCCTTCTCTCCTGGGGAACATGCCCTTGATGTGGGCTTCAACGTTCCTCATTATCTTTCTCTTCTTGGCTTCCGATATGAACAGTGTCCACCAGCACATACTTCCAGCCACTGTCATTTAGCATCCTCATGAGGGACAAAAGCAATGAAGCTGCAGATCTTTGATGGGTTCTTCTAGAACCATGAACCAAATAAACCCTTGCTCTATCTAAGTGAATTGCCTCAAGTGCTCTGCTGTAGCACTGTGCCACTGACTCTTGCCCTCTGAGGGCCCCCCTTTATAGTCACTTCAAGCCCTCTACAAGAAGGCAGGCCAGATCACCCTGCTCTTCCTGGATCAAAGGGGAGATTAGCTCTGAGCCCCAGCCGTGTTAGATGTGCTGCCCACTCTCCATGACGACGCCTCCTCTAAGACTGTCAGCCATATATCTACTTCTTTTTATCAATATGGGCAACTAATTCTTTGGACATTTATCATTTTAAACTGTCACAGTCCAGAGCCTTTCCCGAGGACTAAAATCAATACTGATCTCGATGTGAATACTTTTCTGACAAGGTTCCTATTTGTGGATTCACAAGTAGAACTAATGTGTGTTAAAGCTATTCACTTTGGCATTTTGAAGCTCCATTGACACATTAAATATAGGCGTTCACCACAACGATTAACCTTACAACTATTAAGTAATAAAAATCCTCCATACATATTTATTAGCCGAACATCCGGATCCAGCATGGTGCCTTTCCTGATCATGGGGGAAGCAGAGACGGTGGAGAGGCTGAAGGGAGATAAGCTCAGTTTGCAGAATGTCGTGAGGGTGCCATCATCTCAGGGATGGCCATCTTGGTGAAAAGGAGAGGAAGCATTTTTAGGGGTGGGTAACTCTGATAGGGAGCTGGGGTGAATGGCAGGAGAGTTGAGGTGACCTGAGATGAGGCTTCCTCTTTCCTAGCAGGTTTGGAGCGAACATCTCACACGGACCTTAGTTTCCTATCGGTAATGGAGTCTTCCTGGCCTGTATTTGGTGCCATGGCATATGCACAGGAGAGCAGCTGTATACGTACAGAGCGTGTCAGACACTCACAGTCAGGAGCAGCCAGATTGGGGGATCTGGTAGCCACAGTATCTGCTTTAGCCACTGAGAGGATTGGGAGACATCTTACCCTGCCTAGCTGGGAACTCGCTTCCCTGTGGCACACTAATCACAACTGGCAGGTAGAGGTGGGTACAGATGTCCCTACTGGGGCTGATGGTTGGTGATTCCGAGTGCCAACCCTGCTCACTGATGGGGACTGCTTCCTGAATGTGCCTTTCTGGAGCCAGCGTCATGAAGGGCCTGGAGTGCATGTCTGATCCTGGCACTTACTGTATATGATTCCAGTACCCTGGGAATGGGCTCAGACAGCATCAGCACAGATACCTATGGATGCCACTGTCATTCTGATGATGACGCCATCATTCTGACCATAGTGTGAGTGTACCATCTGTTAACTCAGTGTGTGTATATCACCTCTAGTAGGGGCTTTGTGACAGGAAAAGAGAGCTGCTCTGGGACTGGCACCCTGAAATCATAAGATCCTTGCCACCCCTGAGTCACTTAGCCTTCCTTATTACTCAGCAGTGTTCAAGGACTCTGACTCAGGTACTGGAATAAAACATCAGAAACAATGTGGGAAGCCAGGCTTCTTCACAGTCAAAATGAGAGAGCCAAGAGCCAGAAGGGGCTGCCTGGAGGCAGAAACTATTGAGTTTAGCCAATAAGAATGGAAGAGAACAGCACTGTCGGCTGAGGGACCACATGGAAGTTAGGATACCACTGTACAGTGTTACCTGTCCCTTAGAGATTTTCCATGGTGGGAGTACAGCCCTCATGATTCCCCCTGAGCTCCAGGGACATCTGTCCCCCAGTGGGACCGAGTACAACAGGGAGAGAAGGAATGTGTTCTGACCACTCGAGTTTAAGCTTTTCTAGCCTTGATAAATTTGCATCTCCCTTACCTGGCGTCGGCCCCATGCTGTGGTCCAATGGGCTTTCTCAGACTTGACTTTCTCTGGCATGTACACCTCTATGACATAGTCCTTGAACACTGGATTCCATCTGGATTTATGCTTCCTGGGGGACCCCCAGAAGCATACGCTGAAAATGCTTCAACAATCAAGAGTCAAGCATAAAAGTGGAAGTTTGAGATAGAAATGCCTTTAAATGATGGCATGATGCACACAGATGGAGCCATGGGCAAGAGCCATGAACAGGGCCATTTCTCAGAGTTGCAGTTTCCTGGGAACCAGAGTGCATGTTGGGTATATTGTAAACTCCTCCCAGGGGAGAAAAGCTTGTGCTTTTTTTTTTCTCCATGAGAACTTAAGGAGTCAGGGACCAACAAGTGCGCAGGGCTTGGGTTGAAATCAAGTGAACCAGGTCTATGGACTGTAACGTACTTCCCTATCACAAGATGTCCTATGGGCACTCTAAACCTGTCTCTTCTCTGCCTCTGATTGGCAGGATAATGCTTCTGTCAAGATGACCAAAGGAAGCCTGGGACCTGGAGCTTCTTAGAAAAATTGGGGACTCTAGGGGTTTGGAGAGAAGGCTCAGAAGTTGAGAGTATTTGCTGCTTTTCTGGAGGACCAGAAATTTGGTTCTCAATGCCCACATCAGGCAGCTCATAACTGCTTGTAACTCTAGCTCTAGGGCATCTAGTACTTTCTTCTGGCCTCTGGAGACACACATACACACTTAAAAATAATTGAAAAAATAAAAGGAATGCTAGAGAGAGTTGCAAGGGATCCTTTGCACATGGCAGGAAGAGCAGGAGATAGCGGAGAACCTTCCTAGTTCTGTAGTCTGGTTGACCCGCCTCACTTCCTCTAACTCTGGGCCCACACTAGCTTTCCTGTGATCTCAAAGGGAGGGAAGGTGGCCCCATACTATTGATAGCCCTTCTGCCACCCTGTGGCCCATTTGACTGACGCATGACCTCATCCTCACCAGGCATTCTCAGAACTTGAAGGTCTAGCATTGAAGGAGACTGACTTGCCAGAGGTGGGAGCAAAGAAGAGAGAATCCTGACACTCATACTCCCATCTTCTAGTGCGGAAGGTCTGAAACAAGACTGAGGGCTTCTTCCTGGTGGTGGTGGGTGGGAGTGGAGGCCAGGATGGCTCAGCACTGCCATGGGGCTGATCTCCCATCATTTGGACCTGCTTCTGGGACACAGCCCCAGTTCGGTGGGTTAGGTTTGCTGCTGTCAGAGGACAGATGCCAAAGTGCTCCTGGCTTTCCTCTGTTTCTATTTTCTATCTTGATGGGGAAATTGTGATTTTTCACACTGTCACGAAACCAATAGGTCCCTGACATATGTTTTTGTAATCTGTGTAGCTGGTTTCCTGTACTTCTGACAGTTCTATTACATGTCTGACAGTTCTATGAAATTTTTCCTCTGGGAAGTTGAGGGGGACAGGTGCCTCCCCCACCATTGTAACTCCCCCACCCTTTACTCAAACTTATATTTGGAGACTAAAGAACAGCCTGCATACTTTTCTTGTTCCTGCCCTGCATTGGCTTCCAGCTTCCTCCTGGGAGGGAGGGTGAGGTTAACAACCCAAAGCTCTGAGGGGTGCCTTGAACATCGGGTGTGGGGAAAGAAGGAGACCAGAGGACTCTGGGGTCAACTGAATAAATTCAAAGCTCTATGATGAACAAAATAAACTGCTTTCCTTAATGCATCCTGACCCCCGCCCTCCTAGATGCCACCACCCGGTGCCAAGGGAGTAAGAGCGGCTACATGAGGATACTACATAAAGAGGGTCCGTGTTATTGGCCCTGGTGTGTGGGCAGAGTTGTGGCTGTAGCCAGTGTTTGCATGCCCATGTGGGTTTATGCTGAGGTCAGTATCTTACCTTTGTAAGACTATGCCCGGGTTACAAGGCCATGCCCGGTTCCTATATTTGGAAGGCCCTCAGGGGTATATACGAATTTAGAGCTACTCCCCTGGGTAGAGTTCCTTCTCTGGGAAGCCTCATTCTCTGGGCTGGGGATTGTACACTGGAAGCAACTGTGTCGACAGGCACATATTGAGGGCAGTCTGTGTCCTCGGGGAGATGCTGGGACATGTTTTGATTTAGCTTGGCTGCTGTTGCCTGGTGCTGAGGGCTCTATCTAACTTAAGGGCAAATAGGAAAATAATAGAAACAGTGATGGTTGAAGACACTGGAGGGAGGAGAACGATGGGAGCCCCTGCCATGAGTACTTTCTGCCTGAGGAGGTGGGAGTCTGGCCACACTGGCCTTGTCACTGCCTTTCTGGGTGGCTTTGGGCAGATTCCATTATCTCCCAGCCCCTGACCAATGAGGAGCCTCTGAATATCACCTTGGGGATTTTCTGTGAAGTACATATAGTGCGCTACCTGCCCCGCAACGGCACCCCAGGCGCTGGGAATGCAAAAGCCGATGCAGCATCTCAGCCTGCCTTCGAGATGTTATTTGGGTCCTCTCAATCGACTTAGCCACTCTGATTTTCCTGTCTATGGAAAACGAGGTGTTGCCATGGCAACTGCCACATTACACGGGTGCCGTGCTGACGATGCCTCTGAGATACAGAGCGGCTTCTCAAAGAGATACACTTTTCAACATGTCATGTAGGATTCTGTACTTGTTAGGGAAAATCGCATTTCCAGCAAAATGACATGCTTCTCTTGGGCTTGCTGACGCGCGGCTTGTGCCTTCCTAAAACAAAGAATTTCATTCACCGCCTCTCTCCTGCCTGTCTAGCCTGCCACCATCTGCCGCCACCTTTCATAAGCCCCTAACGCCCTTTCAGTAAAACCTGAAACTGGAGGCAAGGTGGAGGAGGGCAGGGTTCCTCTCATCAGGCCCAGCCCCCAGAGCTGCCTCCCAGGTAGTAGAGGGGCTCAGAGGCTAGGTCTCATATAGTGACCAGAGGTCAGCCAGCTGAGGATATGCCTGTGCCTCTGATGGTTTTCAGCAGCTCCTATAGTGTGACTTGACCTAATTTCTCCAGGTATGGTTTGGAAGACGGATTGTTCATGATCTGGCCTTACTCCAGGGTCAACTGTAGAGAGCCTTAATGAGGAGCTGCTCTCCCCTGAGTGGCTGATGTCCTGACTGTATCCATGTGTTTATCAGACCCACGCTGGCTTTCTCTTCCCTGTCAGAAGATGGGTGGTGCGTTAGGATGACACTGGCCTTGGTCCTGCCAGCTTGGTGACCTAGGATCCACAAGTTCATCTCTTGATATTAGTTCTGCCTTCTTCCCAGAGGGCAGGTGAGCTAAATATTCTGAGAAGATTCTCATAGCATCTCCAGATCTGATCCTCCTTGGAGTCCTGTGTAGAAGACCAGGCGTCTCCTTTCTTCCAGATATTGGGATGTAAGCGAGCTACTATGCTACTCCCAATGAAGTCTGTGTTATCCAGGAATGGATCCTGACTTGGGGAATGAATGCAAATCAGTAACCTCCTGCCCTTGAGGTCAACTGGTCTGCATGTTGAAGGGTTGCGATAACCATGTTGATGAGAGACCTGGGCAAACTCTGCAAACATTACTGCATTCGGGTGAATCAGTGAATGTACATTATAAGGGGTCATCAAAGATCAGTGTTGAATGAGTGAATGTGTGCTGAGTTGAGGGAGATGTGCTTGGCATTCACATGGGTCCCTCGAGACCTGCTGGCCATGCTCTGGGGAAGGTATGGCAAGGGACTCTGAGATACCTGGATCAAGTGTGCCTGTGCAAGTAGTTCAAGAGAAGTTCAGATCAACTTGTCAAAGAATGGCAAACTCCTAGTTAATCACCGCAGGTGTGCAATGGACTGGTAGTAGATCTTGAGCCATCAAGAAACAGTGTGGCTTGTGTCAGGCTAGAGTCAAATGACTTCTGCCCTGGTCAATGAAGGTGGCTCACTGCCCTGGTCAATGAAGGTGGTTCAAAAGAGAGAACTCATTCCCTAGAGAAGGGCTGCACCAAATTTTGTCCTGAGGTTGTGCTGGTCTCTAATGAGAAGGTACTGAAGTATAAATTAGATCCAGCACTAGACATAAGTAATTCAGCTTTGATAAAACCAGTGATAGCCGTAAGGCTTTTCTGACGAAGGAAGGAGACTGTTACTTTAGGTTCTGGCCAAGCCTTCAATCTTCCTGCAGACAAGTACTCACTCAGACTAACATCACCCTAGCTAGCTAGCATCCCTCATCTACTTCCTGGTGAGACACAGAACCTGCACAGGTCCTCAAGCCAGCAAGCATCCTTTCTGTTTCTGCCTCCAGGAGCCTAGTGCATCTTCCACCTCACAACATGACTAGGTTTTCTAACCTGCAACCCTGGTCACATCTCTTTCCTGTCAAATACCTTCTGATGAGTTTGTCTTAGAATGCAGTCCAGGTCCCTCCATGTGGGACCAAGGTTCTGCATGGCTGGATCTCTAGACACTGGCCCCAGTTCTCAGCCATGTGCTCTTTGTGTCTAGCTAATCATGGGGCATCTTTCAGGTCTCAAAGGGTCTCTCATCTTCCTCTAGACATTTGTACAGCTGGAAATCCTGTATGTTCTCGTCTCTGAGCCTAGCTGTTTCCTATTCCTTTTCCACCACCCTTCCACACGGCTATAAACCCACCATTTCCATGAATGAATGTTCTCTGCTGTGGCGGAGACTGTATCTTTTTTCCAAGTATCTTTCTTCCTTTTCTACAGGGTGTTGGTTAGATTCACGGCAGCCATAACAAGCATGGCTCCCAGGCTCCCCTCGAGCCAGGGTTAGTTATATTGCTGAGTTCCAGTCTACAGCATGCAAATGGAAAGGCTCTTGGGAAGTGTCCCAAGAAGGAAGGACGTGTGACTTTTCTACTTCCTTTTCTTCCTGCAAGGTGGAATGAAAACTGATGCTGGAACTTGGGTATCCTCCTTTGAGGCAAGAGTGGAAGCAACTTGCGAAGAAAGGCAGAGCAGAAAAAGGGATGGGTGCTTGATTCTCTGACGGCTTGAGCTCCACTCCCTCGCCGACCCTCAGTCATTCGAGATTGTTTATCTTCAGACTTCTTTTCTATGAGGGAGAAATAAGCTTCTATCCTGTGCTGTTATTTTGTAGCTCACTCTAATTGGTGCAGGTGCATGCGACTGAATACCTGCCAGTCTCAGTTCTCCCCTCTAACCAGACACGGGGGGGGGGGGCAGGTGCTCCGGTGTGGATGCCTCTGTCTCTGTCAGCATTTATAATTCTCACAGCCACAAGATGGTGTCAGCAGTTCCAAATATCAGCACTTCTAGAGAAGGCTGAAATGGCTGGAGAGGGCAAAAGGTGCACTCTTCACACACTTGAAGGCAAACCTCTGGTGCACCAGTCCGACTCCTCAGGGCATCTTCTCAACAAGAATCTTAACGCATGGGAGACTGAGACAAGGCAGCCTGGATTGCTTGACCTCTAGAGTGGACAGAGCCTAGGGCTGGTGATGTTTCCTTGCTGGTGACATCTGTTTACTGACACCTTTTTAGGGCAGGATGTCTCCAAGGACTGTGGTCAGTGACCCTGTAGTAGAACTTCTAAGAGTGCAGTCTTGAAGCTCTCGTTTGCTGCTCTGCCTGGGCAGAGTCAACATCCTTGTGCCCCATTTCTGAGAAAGGACTCCTAGGTGTTTGTCATTCTTACCTGCCTCAAGGCGGTACCTGAGAAGTGACTCAGAGAATTGAGATACTTTGTGCCTTATTCTCAAACTTAGCTATACTACAGAGTCCCAGGGGGGAGTTTTGCAAATTGCCAGGACTGCAGAGACTAACTCTAAGTGGTTCAGAGTGTGGCCTGGGTCCTGAGGTTTGTAAATGTTTGCTCATCAGTTCTGATGCTCAGTCAAGAACAGTGGCAGACCCAGAGTGTGAGAAGAATCAGCCTTTTTTGTCTTGGTGGTCCCTGTCCACCCAGGCTCCACATTTGGTGGACTTTCTGTAAGAATTTGATGAACAAATTCTTTTTGCAGCAAGAAGGGACCAAGGCTGCCTGGTGCAGCCCTCGGGTCCTAGGGTCACTACTCTGCTGCCTCTGTGGTTGTTGCCCCTATCAGAACTTCTCCCCAGGGCTCCTGGGATGCCTTGGGACTCTTCTGATAGTCCCCAAGGGCCATGGGAACTGGCACAGACTCTCCCTTCTCAAGGAAAGTCAAACGATATCCACCAGGAAGGTTCTAATGTGTAGAACTCCACACTCAGCTTTGCTGGCTCTGACCGGAAGCTTGGCCCTCCTGTCTCTCATCTAGACACTAGCCTCGGTCCCAGAGAGATGTGTCATAGTCCGGAAGGGGGCTGTCCTTTGTCAAGGGGTTGGAAGGGATCCTGCCGTCTTGGTTGGGTGGCATGGATTTCTGCTGTAAATACAGCACGTCTGGGAAATGCCCAGGTGCTGTGTTTCAACAGCTCTGAAACCTAAAGCTCAGAAGGCTTTGAAATGCAAATATTTTGAAGGAAACATAAGGTAAACATGAGTGCTTATTTTCCCCTGATGAAAACAATATGCTGTTTGCTCTGAAATGTAAATAGAGTCTAGATGGCTTTTAAAGAAAGCCATGGCTCTTATTTTTAGGGCCAGGGTAATAGTATCCCTAAAAGTACACTTGACAGCCTTCCCACCCCACCAGAATCCACCCTCCTTTCCCAGCCTTCTCCCTCAAACACTCTAAATCTATCTCCCCACTTCCAAGCTTGAAGACTGCACTCCCGTCCTCAACGCCTCTCTGATTTTTTCAACACTGCCCCAGAGTTCCTTTTGGATAGAACTGGGTGGGGTGGGGGCTCGCCTGTAGCCAATGGCATTTCACTGACTTGAAAGAGATTTTATGGTACATTGAACTCTAATCAACTTTAATAAGTGTTTAGTGCAGGAAGAACATTTTGCCCTGTAGCCCCGGGGTGGAGACTGACCATGCCTGCTGGTGGCCTTCTTTTGGTCATGAGAGAAGGCCAGTCACTGGGGCTCCATGGTTCGGGTGGGTGCAGCGAGTGACAGCTGCAGAGAAAGGAATAATTAGCGATCTCAACCCCCCATAATGAGTAGCTCCATGATCCTTCTTGGAGCCATTAGGAACATCTATCTTATTAATGATTGTGCTCGACAGCCGCGGGCCTGGGTGCCCGCTCCTTTCTGATGGGGCTCACGTTCCTCGTCTGTGCACTGATGAACGAAGATGGAAGGCAGTCATTTGTCATCTCCCTTAGTAGAGGGAGTCTGGGCTTGCTGGGCCAGCCATAGCCCTGGGGCTGCTTAAGAGACCTGCAGTCAGACCCCATGGGCCACTAACACTGGATGCCTTTGCTGTCCCTAGCAAAGAGGATGGCACCCTACTGTGATCCTCATTGCCATTTGTCTGGAGGGACTTCCACCTGTGGAATCCTGCCTCCCTTCTCCCTGCCACTCACCTGGTCTCCTGGGGTGTGCTGTTCTCCAGAGCATGGTGCAGGTGCCTGCCTGCTCAGAGGCTCAGAGGCTTGGGTGCTGTCCTGATCCACACATCTGACTCCCAGGACTGGGACTGAAAAACAAGCATTTCTGTGCTCCTTCAGGAGTTTCTTGTGGGCCTGCACTCTGCTGTGGAATGTATTTAGGGAAACAGCAGCTCTTTGTGGTCTGGTCTTTTCCAAGGCAAAACTTGAGGCAAGGGCTGCAGATGGCTATTTGTAATACAAGCTGCTTCTGCTTCTTAGGTGGAAATCTAATTGGTCCAAAGATGTATAATAATTGCAAAATAGTCACATAAAATTCCATATTGGCTGAAAATTTTAATTCTTGGACACATTAACTTGGTCATTCTCATGGGCAACTGCCTTAAAAATTTTTAAATTCTGACAATTTACCCCAGACCCCACCACTCCCTATTGTCCCATGCATTGTTTGACTTGCTCATTTATATTATCTCTGTCCCTGTGTTTGAGTTGGGGGAACTATTTAGACCTGCAGTTTTTATTTTTTTCCATACCTTACCTGGAGATCCATTTTCTAAAACAATAAGATAAGGAAAACTAGGGCTATGCCTGGTGCAGATCTTGTGCCTTGGGACCCCTCTTTCTACCTCAGTAAGTCTTAAAAGTTTGTAGCAATTTGAAACGCAGTTTGTAAGTTGTTTTCATTGAGGTCAACTAAGTTGCAACATCCTAGGGGCCATGGAATACAAAGTTTCAGAGCTCATAAGAAAAGGTAGGAGAAGCCCTGGCTGATGGTTGTTCTCTGAAGGAGCTTGGGCACACTTGCATTCAACAGCATGTCTGTGTGATCTGTAATTGCACCTGCTGTGTGGCGCTTCCCACCCTTCGCATCCTGTTCTCCAGGAGATCCTCAAGCATGTAGCTGCCAATGCATGTGCCCACCTCTGGCCACTCAGCACCAGGGGCACTCCAGCCTTTCATCTTACACCCTGGAATCAAGCTTTATATTCTTTATGAAGAATCCTCGCACCTGCTCACCCACCGAGCAGAGCCTGTTGCTGTAAGTGGTTCTTCCTAAACCGTTTTCACTCAGACTTGAAGCATCTTTAAGATGTGAGTATCTTTCCTGATGCCCTTCCTTAACTGAAGGGTCAATAGTTTTAAAATCACGTCTCATAAAATACAAATACATGGGCATAAAAATAGTAGGACATCTGCCTGAGTCTTCAAGCAACGCAGGGGACTTTTAAAGGGAACTGGAGGTTATACCACTGCCTTGGATAAACGCCTGTTCTCCTGAATCGGGGTTGTTAAAGGACAATTTTCTAGGCTTGGAGAGTTCGTACCATCTCTTTTGCCACTGCTTCACTCTGCTGTTTTAACTTTGAAAGCAGCCATAGATTTCAAATTGTGGCCATGTTTGAATAAAACTTTGTTTGCAAAGTTGTAGTGGGTTGGATTTGGCTACTGTGGCTAATCCTTGCTCCGGTCTATGTTGGGGACTCTGCACTGTCCTTAGAGCCCCCTTAGTAGTAGATACATTTGACAGCAGTGATGGGGAGAGCTTTGGAACATTTTAGTATCAGATCCCTGATGCTAACTGTGCACGGACCTCACTGATTAAAACCTCATTCCTGATTTCAGATACACTCTGTCCAAGCATTAATCTCCTCCAGAACATCTGTCAGTAGTTGAGAATGGCCACAGACTCTAAGAGAGAGCCAGGTCTAAGTTTACTGGAAGACATTGTTGAACTCAGTTGGTGATGTCTGTCTACTCTGAATGGTGCAGGAATTCTTAGTAGTTCATGTGATGTGCACTGACAAGAAGGTCTCTGTACCTGCTACCCTCTTTTCCAACAGTATTTAATCTTCTTGGGTTTTGTCCTCTAACCTGTGATTGTCCTGTGTCTAGTAAGAAGGATGTTCGTCTCTCAGGTATGGACTGGGTGAGTCTGGAGAGGAGCCTTCCCTGGGGCCAGGAAGTCCCCATAGCAATGCTTAGTATTCAATCCCTTAAACTGAGGCCTAACCCCAAGTCTAACTGGCTCCCCCTGAGTTGTCAGGTGCTGTAGGAAGTGGGATGGACATCAGAGTCTAGGCAGGAAGTGGGAGCAGTAGGCAGCTAACCAGGAGGGCTCATACCAGGGGAAAGGAAGGTGCACAAAAGGGTATTTCTGGAACAATAGGTAGGTTTCTGTCAAGAAAGGAAGCACATATGTAGGGAAGACAGGAACAAGGCAGGAGGCTGACTGGAGAAAGGGTCGTGAGCTTTCTGACACACTATGTAGCAGAATGGATTCTCTTCCAGACAGAGCATTTCAACTGAGAGAAGAAGCCATTCCTCCCTGGATCCCCTAAGTAACCTCATCTTTGGAATCATCATCAACAACGTATTGGTCTCTGTAGGTTTGGCCACATCTAGCACCTATTTCCCAGAAGCCTCTTCTCTGAGCTAGACTAGGTGTGAAGTGGATGTGGGTGAGATGTTGAAAGTGGAAGCAGAGAAGAGTTCATCGTTTTCAATAGGTCTTGGCAACACAGAGCTGCAGAGGTTCCCAGCAAGCCCTGGGGTTGAGTTTATTCTGACTCCTGGTCTTGCCCACCATGCTGGTAGAGGTTCAAGCCAACTCCCAAGCACCATATGGCAGATGTTCAGAGGTAGCAGATTGGCATGAAGTTCCTGAACTCAGTTGGTGAGCCTCTGTGGGTCCTCTCCAGATTTCTACTTATCCAGGCCACCAGAACTGACTGGTTTTTATATCAACTTGACACAAGCTAGAGTCCTCTGGGGAAGCCTGTAGGGCATTTTCTTGGTTAATGATTGAAGTGGGAGGAGCCAGTCCACTGTGAGCACTACCACTTCTAGGCTGGTGGGCCTGGTTACTATAAGAAAGCAGGCTGAGGAGCAAATCAGTAAGCAACCCTCCTCTATGACCACTGTATCAGTTCCTGCCTTAAGTTCCTGCCCTGACTTCCCTGGATTATGGACCATAAAGTACTTTAATGAAATAATGCGCCCCCCCCCAGTTTGGCCATCGTGTTTTATCACAGCAATAGAAAAGTAAATAAGATACTACCTCATCTATGTGGGCTTCTGTGATGGTTGGTTTAGCTGCCAACTTGATGGGATGAAGAGAATCCAGAGGCTCATTTTTATGGTGACAGTGGAGCCAACCTCCTCATGGCCTCTGGAGTCCTATTCTTCAAGTCCCTTCCAGCCCTAGCGCTAAACTGTGGGAAACTAGCCACTGTTCCGTAAGTAATCAGGTCTTTCTCCCTCTGAGTCTTTTCATGGGTTTTTTACCTCTGGCTGGAGAAGTCAGGGAGACTTCACAGAGGAGGTGATCAGCTGCTGAAAGGAAATATGGACGCATAGGGAAAAGACAAATAAAACAGCCCTAACATTTATCTTCCTACATGGGGAGAGTGCTGGCTGCATAGCAGGCCTGCAGTACTGTCTTAAATGCTGTATGGGAGAGGACATGGCCTCTCTTGTGTCAGATAGGGACTCCAGGAAATGCTCAGGCTGCACACAGCTTAGACAGGCTGCAAGGCCTTGAGACCTGCCGTCCTTCTAGCTGTGAGTCCCAGGCAACTGCTGAGCCACAGCTATGTTTGACCTACAAAGCTAGCAATTTCTGTGTTCCACCCTAATCGCCTCTCTGTGACTCTGTAAATGGGGTTAATAGCAGTAGCACTCTCACAGGATTGTGGGGAGATTAAGTGAATTAACACCTGTGTGAACACCTGGGCGGGAGCCTCGCACGGCAAGCAGGTGGTCACAATAGCAAACACCCTCTTGGAGCGCCTACTATGTTCGGAGGCTGTCAAGTGGCAACTGGCAGGCTCTTTGGGCATGCTTGCAGCAAGTTCAGTCCCAACCCTACTTGATAAGAGAGGCTGAGCTCCAGAGGGGAGAAGTCACCCAAGTTTGTATGGCTGGCTTGTGGGGACCCCGAGTTTGAATCCAGCAGCCCTCAGACTGGATCAGTGAAAACTACTTTGCTCTCTAGGAAAGGTAAGAGTTCCTAATGGTACTTGAGTTTGGGGAGCTACAGTATCCAGGTTCTTAAGAGAAGTCACACACACACACACACACACACACACTTGTGCACACATGCACGCGTATGTGCACACACACAAAGGGGGGTCTATTAAATTGACTTTCATGATGGGGTCTTGGTAAGCCAACAACGCTGGTGTACACACTGAGAAGCAGAGGATCTGCTTTCTGACCTAAGAAGTGGGTTGCCTCAGCAACCCCCAGTCCAACATTGACAGCCTGGAGCTCCCTGGAGAGAGGTAGGCATTGAATACATGTTGAACGGTCAAAGATGGGTCTGGACCAATAGATAGAGCTCAGTCAGTAAAGTGCTTGCCATGCAAATACAAGGGTGTGAATTTGATCCCCAGAACCCACAAAAAAAAGAAAGAAAGAAAAAAAAAAGAAGTCAAATGTTGTGGACACACTTGTATCCCAGTCCTGGGGAGGTGGAGAAATGAAGGGTTCTTGGGGTTTACTGACCAGATATTAGAGCCTACTGAGCCCGCCCCAGGTTCAGAGAGAGACCCTACCTCAAAAAGCAAGGTGGATGACTCCGGAGAAACACCACTGTGATGACAAATATTTCTTCCCATTTTTTTTCATCTCAAAAACTTAACCACAGCAAGGAAATCAAGTCCAGACTTTCAGCCTTCATCTACGTCCATAGTGACGTCACCGAAGACAGAGATGCCTGGTGGCCACCACTGTGCAGTGTCTCCAGCCGGCAGATGCTATTGGCGGAACAACCTCGAAGTACGAGTAGCAATGAGAAAGCGAGGAGTTCTGAGTATTTATTACTTTTGTTTTTAGTATAATTTATTTAATTATGGGTTTATATAATCTAATTTTTAAATAATAGCTGTATTTAACACGCAGCTTATAAAACTTCTGAAAATTTAACAACTGGCTCCTATGAGCTAATAGGAGCTGGCTCCAGCATGCCACCCCAGGGTTATTGTGGGAAGTAAATAATTCGATGCTTTCAAAGTGCTCGGGAAACCTCAGCAGACTGAGTCAGCCCTCCATTATAATGAGCTGATTTTCTGGTGGACTATTCTTTTTCTCAACTAGAGCTTGAGTCCCAGCAGACAGGCCCCAGGCAGATAGACTTCCCCTTCTGGAACCTGTTCTCATGAGGATAAGAGTCCCGCTTCCAGACAGCTAGCACAAAGCCTGGCATGAGGAGGCTGGGCTTTCTGTTCTTGGGCCTGGATGGAGATGATTGCACCTTGTCTGACCTCTGACCACCCTAGAACTTTCTCAGCATCCCAAGTCACAAATGGGCCCTCCAATAGCATCCTGGCCTCCCCTGGGGACCTACTTGGTACTTTGCGCACAGGGCGTGGGGTGGGCAGTGCTGAGTGGCTCTTGAGTACTGACACGGCTCTGATGCTCTTTTTGGCCTCCATCCTGCTTCAGTCTCCTGTGGGAGATCAGGATGTTTGGAGGTTTACTGAGAGGGTCAGTGACTGCCGAAAAAGGCTCATTGTCATCTCCCCACTGAGCCGGATTGACTGGCGACTCAGTAGATGGAAAGCCCTGACTATTAGAACATAAATTCTGCTCAAATCCTGTCAGGGGAGGGAACAGAGGAGAGTTCACTCAAAGCCCGATGGAAGTAGTAAGGAAGTTCATTTTATCCGCGAGTGTTCACTAAGCCTACAGTGGGTCAGGACGCTGCTGCATTCTGGAGCTACAAAGACAGAAGTTCACAGCTTTCGCTTGGCGAGATTTCATTATGGTAAAGAAAACAGTACATAGCAACCAGGCTGCCCCCAGCTGTCACTGAGTGCCACCTGTAGCAGGTGATAGTGGTTGGCTGTGAAGGGTATTGACAGGCTCCCGGAAAGGATCAGTAATACACGGTTTTCTTGTGGAAGTGAGCAGTGCCTGTAAAATGGTTAGGGGCAGCACATAAGCAAAGCCAAGCAGAAGTGGTCAGTGTGGTTCAAGGACCGGAGTGAAGGAGCCAGACAGCAAGAGAGTGAAGGACTCTTTTAGGTGAGGAGAGGACCATGGAGGCTGAGCGCGAATGGGTCAGTGGTGGAGGAAGACAGTGATGGGTGCTTCCCTCCACCCTTCTGCGGCACCACCTACATGGGGTGCATGCACTCTCTAGACATGGTGGCCCAGAAAGTTAGACAGCTAGAGGGTAGAGAGGAGGAAGTGGGTGGAAAGAGAGGAGAGGAGGGAGCTCAGGAAGGGAAAGGTCAACCATGGGTGCAGAATCATGCTGCTGTGCCAATTTCCATGGAGAACCATGGGGCAGGCCATAGAGTCTTTCCACTCACGTGCTGGCTGCCCCTGCAGCCATGACTCCTTCTTTGCAGCTTGGCCTTGCCTCTGTGCTGAAGCACCTACTTCCTGGACTCCTCGGGGCAGAGGGATTCTGAGATTCAACTTTGTACACTGTTGCTGAAGAGGGATGGCACAGAAGAGACACCGATACCAGAGACTGTTTGCTAGAAGAGCCGAGGGAGGGTAAGAGCGCTCACGGGGGCCCATAATGCTAAGCATGCTTGGTAGGTGGGGTAAGGGCTCCTGAGTTACATACTAAATTTGAGCCATCCTGGCCTATGTAGGCAGACTCTGCCTCAAAAGGGGGTGAAATAAGAGGAGTCAGAGGGGAAGCACACCTGGAGGAGGGGTGGAGTCAGAAGGTCTGTACAGGAAGGAGCTTGATGGGAGGCTCAGACCACTGAGCTTGGGGGAGGAAGTCCGGGTGATCCCGGAGCTGGCTCAGTCTGGTAGAACAGGATGCACAGCATAGAAGAAAAGAGGACGGTGGCAGGTCAGGACAATAACTTAGTGGCTGTTCTCTGGATGGCTAGGCATGGCAGAAAGGAAGGAATATGACAGCAAGAACTGGTTGGTGCAGGTTGGAGAGCATGCTGAAGGATGCAGGGAGATCCCAAAGCCTTTCCTTTTGATTGATACTCTTTCCTTCACTTTTCCCGCATGTGGGGGGGGGAGGGTTAAAAAGAGGGAAAGGAAGAGAGGGAAAGAAAAGTTGTTTATTGGTGAATCCTCGTAACTGTGTGGGGTGAGCACAGGCCTTGGAGCCAGGGAGAGCTGGTGTGGGATGCTGTCACTGATATGATGGGCTGGAATGAGGGCTTAACCTCTCTGAGCTTCAGCCTTGTTCATCCAACAAAGATAACCATTCTTATCTCCCACAGCGCTGTGGACTTTGATGAGGAGAGTCAGAATGGAAAGGTGAGCTGGTCAGAGCCACCTCAGGGTCAGACACTCTCTCTTGGGCCACCTTACCTGGATGACAGCCCCAGTTCTGTGAACTCCATGCAGCAGGAAGTTGTGGTGGGGAGCTCTGTGTACCGGGGCTAGTCCAAGCTGCCCTTGATCCATCTTGGGCCATGCTGGCCATCATTTGGGATGGTCTGAAATGAACTGTAGTTGATGGGCGAAGGCTTGATACTCTGTATCGCTGTGAGTCATCTTAGTGGCTAAGGCCTTCTTTCCAGGGGAGCTCAGGCAGTCTTGTTCCCGTGCTTCTTGACATAGGTTCCAGGTAGATCCCGTAATGCACGTGAAGTTTGGAGTTAGAACCTCCAGACATCATACATTCCAAGGTTTCATGTTTTGCAGTGTTTTCCTCCAAGTGTCCAGAAACTGGCCCTGATCTTCTTGTAGTTGTTGGTGGTGGGGGTCTCCCCGCATACTAGGATGGCTGAACCTATGGGTGCATCCGTGAGTCTAGAAGAGCAAGTTACAGAGTATATTTCTTGTGTTGACAAGCCCAATTATTTCTTCTTTTGTTCTCTTGAAACAATTGTATCAATAGAACATAGTTCATGGACTATTATTCACCCACTGCAAGTTGACATCCAGTGGTCTTAAGCTTGGTCTGTATCACCCTACCACCCCTATAAACAAATTCAGGGTATTTTCATCAGACAAGAGGAGATTCTATGCTCTTCAGCCATAACCTGACAATTTCCCCTGTTTGTCCTAGCACAAGGCAACCACTCATTTTTATTTTTGCTCATCTTAGCCTGGAGTTCTGAGTTCTGAATGTTTCATATGAATGGAATCATAAGTTGTATGTATGTGCCTTTGTAACTGGCATCTCCACTTAGCATAATGTTTCCATGGTTCATCCATATAGTAACTTGAGTAGGTGCTCTGTTTCTTGTTGTGGCTGAGTAATATTCCATGTCAGAATATGCCATACATTTACCTAATCATCCCCTGGTGGACATTTTGTCTTTTCCTACTCTTTGGAATAACGTTATTATGAGTAACTGTGTGCATCTCCTTGTGTGGACTTGTGATTCATTTCTTGTGTGTGTATGCCAAGAAGTCGGGATGCTGTGTCTCATTGTAGCTCTGCTTCATGATATGAGGAACTCTCAGACTCTTTCCAAAATGGAATTTTCTACTTTACTAGGGATATAGTAAGATTCTTTGTGTTTGTTCGTTTGTTTCTAGATCTTCACTAGTTGTTGCCGTTTGACTTGCTGTTTCTAGCTGTTCTGCTTGGTGTGAAGGGGTAAGAAACTCGTTCCAGGTGGTGTTTTCCTGAAGGTATAAGATATTAAACACCTTTCTATGTTCTTGTTGACCATAAGAGGTCTTTTCTTGGAGAAATGTCTACTACAATGTTTCACTCCTTTTTAGTGGGATTGTCATTTTATTATTGAGTTGTCTGAGTTCTTTATGTATACTGCATATATATCCCTTAGTAGATGTCGGATTTGCATTTATCGCTTCTCATTTAGTGAGTCTCTCTTTCTTCCCCTCACTTTTTTTTGATGATATTCTTTGAAGCACAAAGTTTTACCTTTTGGTGAAGTTCACTGTCTATTTTTTAAAATTTCGTTGTTTCTATTTTTTGGGGGTCACATCTAAGGGATCATGGTACAATCTGAGATCACAAAACATTTACCCCCATGTTTTCTTCTAAGAAGTTTCTAGTTTTAGCTCTTAAATTTGTAATTTTGATTCAGTTTTGGGTATTTTTACATATGGAGTGATGTAGGGATCCAATTCTGTCCTTCTGTATGTTGTTCCAGCACTAGTTCGTTGAAGAGACTATTACTTCCCCATGAATTATATGTTGGCACCCTTTCCAAAGATGAATTGACTGTCAGTGTGAAGACGTCTTTCTGGATTCTCAATTTGACTCAATTAATCTCCACGTTTGCTCTTATGCCAACCCACACTGTCTTGATTACTGTAACTTGGAAGTAAGCTTTGAAATCAGGAAGTGTGAGTCCTCCAACTTCAGTTATTCTAAGCCTCAATGAATTTTCAAGTGAGCTTTAGGATCAGCTTGTCCAGCTCCGTGAAGAAGCCAGCTGAGATTTTGCTGGGAACTGGGTTGCATCTGTGGATGGATGTGGGAGTGTTTCCACCGTATCAGTGTTACGTTGCCCAACCCGTGAACGTACAGTGTCTTCCCGTTCATTTGGAACTTCCATTCCTTCAACAGCTTGGTAATTTTATGAATGCAAACCTGTGTTTCTTTTATGAAATGAGTTCCTGAATATATTTCTAAAATTTTATTGCATGTATGTCTGTTATAATTGTGTGTGTGTGCTTGCCAGAGTGTGCATGTGGAATTTAGAGGTCAACCTTACGGAGTCAGTTTTTTTTTCTACCATTGTGTAGGCTCCTGGGATTGAACTCAGATCATGTGGTTAGTGTGGCAAGCACTTTTATCCTCTCAACCATCTTACCCACCCTGAATTTCTGAGAATTGTATTTTGACACTAATGCAAACAGAACTGTTTACCTAGTGTTATGTCCTTTATTTTCCTAGTGAAAAAAATCCACTACAGGTTCACATGTTTGTGAACAGGGAATCCTGGCTCCCAGCTGATGGTGCTGTTTTGGAAGGTTGTGGGCCTCTGGGAAGTTAGGCTTAGCTGGAAGATGTAACACTAAGTTCAGGCCTGGGGGTTATACCTGGGCACTGTGTCCTCTGAGCAGCCACATCATGCTCCTGCTACTCGGCCTTCTCTGCCAAGATGACCTGAAACCATGAGCCAGAATTAAGCCTGCTCCATGAAGTTGCCCCTACCAGGTGTTTTATCCCAGAGTCATGAGAACAGTAACTAACACACCTGCCTTCACTGTCCTATTATTCCTGTTAAGGTATTGCTTCTGTGACATCACACATGGTCGTGCTGACTTCCTGGGTTTGAACTTCCAGGTTTGTTTCCATGGACAAGGACTTCGCAGATAGGTTCTGCCTCACCCATGCTAAGGGCATCGTCACTCCATCTAATTCTGAGACATTGTTTTATTGAAACTCTTCTTTGGTGGGCTAATCTGTGGAGGGCTCCATCTGGACCACACAGCTTTAGGAGTGAGAGGCCAGCAGAGAAGGCGCAGCGTTGTCCATATGGAACCTTTAATCCCAGCTCTCAGAAGGCAGACACAGGCAGATCTCTGTGAGTTTGAGGATTGCCTGGTCTACTTAGTGAGTTTCAGGACAGCCAGAGGTACATAGTGAGAATCTGTCTCAACAAAACAAAGAAACAACAACAACAAAATAAAACTAGGAACGGAGAGGGTACTGAACCCCAAAGAGAAGTGGTCTGCCCATGGCGCACCATGATTTATCCACAGGCAGGCTCAGTTTCAACCCAGAGTGAGGATCCTAGTGGTGAATCCTGGAATCGATGTTAACTCACCATTGACCTTCTACACGACCCATGGATGCAGGGCATCCTTTCCTATTAACTCAGTCCACAGCTGACCTGACCTCAGATGCTTCCTGCAACATAGGACAGGGTGTTACACTGACGTTTTTCTCCCTTTTATTATTGCTATGCTAATGTCACTGCCTGTGGCTGATGGCTTGGTTGTTGAACTTGTAGCAACAAACGGCTGAGGAGTGTGGCTAAGTTGTATGCAGGATAAATCCAGATAGAAAGCTTTTGAATGTGGCTATGCTAGGAGGGGCTCAGCTACACCGTGTCCTTCTAGAAGGGCTGAGGAAGCCTCAAACAGGAACCATTCCACCTTCATTGCTTTGTACAGAATATGGACAGGGTTCAGAGAAGGTTTTAACTCCATTTTAGGTAACAGGAAAATTGGAGGCAGAATAGAAACAAACTTACAGTGTCAGACCTATAATCTTTTCATGGCATCTTATTGCCTTTAGTGGAATGTTAACAGAGGTTTCTGTCCTGCCCGGTCCCACAGCCATTCAGCCCCAAAGAAACACACAGAGGTCTACATTAATTATAAACTGGTTGGCCTATTACCTCAGGATGTTTATAACTTACATTATCCCATAACTCTTGTCTGTGTTAGCCATGTGGCTTGGTACCTTTCATCAGCGAGGCGTTCTCATCTTGCTTCCTCTGCATCTGGGTGACGACTGCAGACTGAGCCTTTCCTCTTCCCAGAATTCTGTTCTGATTGCTCTGCCTCTAGTTCCTGCCTGGTCATCCCACCTATACTTCCTGTCTGGCTATTGGCCAGTCAGCATTTTATTAAAATAATATAAGAATAGGATACAAGACCATTGTCCTACAGCAGTGGAGTGGAGCCCATTTGCCCCCAAGGAAAGGAGAACAATCAGTGTGTGTTTCCTATAGATTGCCTACCGCTCAAGAAGTCCCTTCATGCCAAATGTCACTGGCTGACACACCTGGCTTGCCCGAGTGTTACCTGAGTAACACTCACTCTCCTTTAGTCCTTCAGGGTGCAACTGGCCTTTTTCATTAACTGATATGTGCTGGCCGTTGTATTTTCCTGATCCTCAACCTGGCCAACTTCAAGTGACCACTATGGTAACCATGTGCCCTAAGCCAGGCTTACCAGAGCCCCTCCCCAGGACGTTTGCCACATGAACTGATCTAGAGATCAGCTCTGTGGTGTGTGTGTGTGTGTGTGTGTGCGCGCGCACGCGCGCATGCATGCACATGTGTGCATCTATGCAGAGGCTGAGGTCAACCTCAGGTGTCATTCCTCAGCTGCCAGTCACATTGTTTTTGAGACAGAACTTCTCACTGGCATGGGGCTTATCTAGTAGACTGCGTCCAGTGAGCCCAAGAACCAGCTGTCCCAGCCTCCATCGGTACTGGGGTTACAAGCACATAGGATCACTCCAGGCTGTATGTTGTTTTGGGTATTTTTTAATGGGGTTCTGGGGATTGAACTCAGGACCTCGTGTTTGTATGGCAAACACCCCACTGACTGAGCTATCTTCTCAGCCCCATATTCTTTTCGTGTACTCATTTGTTTAGTCAGAGATAGCTGCAGGTGGCATTTTATACTCTTGAGAACCTAAAACTGGACAAATGAAGTCAACAGTGAGAGGGAAGCAGGCGGATACTGGGTAGCACACCCTGGGGCATTTGGGACCTGCCTGGATCCCATTGTCCCTGAGCCCTGAGCCCTGCTCCTTTTGAGGAAGTTTCTGTGGGCTAGAGATGTCTATTTTGCCTTTTTATGTGTTGTGTGAATTCAGCTATCTTCTCCTGGTCCAGAGCCAGTCAGGGCAAGCCTTCAAGACCTCTGAGACACACAGAACTGCTAGGACTCTCATTTATTCCATGTGGCAACACTATTTCATGATAAACTGAAGAAATAAGCATCTCCTTAGCAGATCAGAAAATCAAAGTCCCTTCATTTGGTTCCTTCTGACTTGGGGGTAGGAAGCAAGTTCTAAGTTCACAGGGCCAGATGGATAAGAATGGGCTTTACAGGAAGCTGCACTCTCCACCTGTCTGCCCAAATCTCTGGACTAGGCTAATGACTCCCATGCACATGGTCTTAGACATCTTTCCACAGGTCAGGGTTCTGCAGGATAAAATCTGAATTCCAGGGCCTGGAAGAGACTCTGATAAGGAGAATGGGGGTGGGAACATGCAGATCTGTTTCCCCTGAATGGCTGCAGTCCTTACAAGAGGGAAGATAGAGGCTTATAAGATGCATGAAGCTCAGGAAACTCACAACATTCATGAGACGACCCCCAAGGTTCTGTACACAGTACAGAACATAGGGAGTGGTAAGAAGCTGCCTACAGATAGGGCAGGAAGCTCCAGGTGTGCATGAGATGGGCTTTGTGGTGATCCAGATGTTTTTGAACTATCCATATTCCAGTAAGTAACCCCAATCAGTTTATAGGATCATCAAGGTAGATGTGGGTGGAATCTTTCATTCTGTCTGCTGTTGGTGTCTTATCCAGTGTTGTTTGCCTCTCCCCAGGAAAAGTCATACAACAGACCACAAAACAAGACACTGGGCAGGATCATACTGCCAGGTGCTGGGCCTGTGTTTCGTCACAGTGAAGTCAGTGTCTTAGGAGGACAGCTGGGGATGAAAATGTCACACCTGCCTTTCTGTGTCATGCCTCTGTCTTATGACCAGACAGGAAGCTATGTCCTACTCCAAAGTCATGTCTGGTTCACTGAGAACAAGTTCACCTCTGTGTCTCCCCTACAGGGCTCCTTTCTGTAATGCAACCTCCATATTTACCTGCCTAGAGCCAGTCCTTGTAGAGGTTTTCAGTCAGAATGAATGCTAACTATCATGGCTAATTTCAATTATCAACTCGAGATGGAGAATTATCTGTGAGCCAGAATGAGCCCTTTATGTCAGGGTATTCTATCACAGCAGGAAAAGAAACTTACGTAATGGTAAAATGTGGTCCGTGTGAAGGTCCCAGACAGAAACCTCAAGAACTGGCCTTGGAGTCACAGATCTGGGCTTGGCATCCTGACTCAAACAGGTATCTGCTGTTTTATTTGGCTTGGCTACAGCAGACCCCTTTATCCAAGAGGGTCCTAGCCTCTAGTGAATACCAAAACTGTAGATAGTACCAAAGTCACTCCATTATTCAATGTGGGTCTTCTTTTCATTTTACCCACCGTAGACCTTCACAATCTCAGCGTACATCTTTCCATTTTAATATTAAGTGGGGAGCTTTCACCTATTTACTTGGTGGCATGCAGCATTCTACGGCTTATCTTTGGCATATTTGAATTGTTCACATCACTACCATTGTGCTTGGGATGACAATTAAGTAAAATAAGGGCTATTTAATACAAACACCATGGCATTTTGACAACCAGCTTGATGAGCAGGAATTAGTAATGGCTAGAGAGCGTACACTATGGATACACTGGAAGAAAGGGTGACGGATGTCCAAGAAAGGATAGAGAACAGTAGGAGATCTCATCGTGTTACTCAAGAAGTCTCACAATTTAAAACCCGCGGGTTGTTTATTTCCAGAACTTACGCTTTAGTAATTTTCAGGTCATAGTTGATTGATACTCTGGAAAGCAAAACGTTAAAAAGGGGCCCTCCTGCAAACCTCTCTCATAGCCTGCTTTGTTAGGAGGGCTTAATGCCAGGAGCAAGAGGTCCAGGTGTTGTGCAAAAGCTCTGGGCACAGAAACGATCACGCCAGTCTTGGGTACGCTGGGCTGTATGTGCAAAAAAATAATGCAGGAGAGTAGGGAGTCAGGGAGCCCTGTGACAGGCAGGACAGTGACTGAAGATTTAGTGAGATGACAAGTCAAGCCTTTCCAGTTCCTGATGTCAGTGAGCGCTTCCCTGTATGACGGAGAAGTGACTGCGCTAACTGCCTGGGAAGCTCAACTTGTCCCTAGCCAGCATCTGCTCTTTCGTCTTTCAGAGTCAGCCCCGCAGGAAATTCCCAACAGACCCTGTGTGTGTGCCATAGAAATGCCTTCAGTGCTCGGCTGTAGGCATCATTCAGAGGGGCACCTTGTTCTGAATGTTGAGGCAGCTTTGTTCCCTGAGGGTGCTCCCCATAACCCTCTCAGCAGGGACCTGCCATAGGGCTGGATTGAGTTGCAGTCCTGGCTTGGGGTCCCCACACTGCCACAGACATGGAAAACATCCCTGCAGCTGCCTGCAGAGGCTCATAGGTCAGCTTGTAGATCAGCCCCGTACCTTATTTCTCAATCAGTGTCCCTGGCACCAGGTGGGTTGAGCTGGTGGTGACTGTGACTTAGAAGAGGAGCTGTCAACTCACAGGCCATGTTGTCTTAGGGCCAGATTAACCGTTGCATGTGGAGCTGATCATGCATTTACATGTGACCCTTCACTGCCAGGGGCTCCGCGTATGGAAAAGAACAGGAAGCACTCATAACTTTCCCGGTATCCGTGTGGACCCCTGCTGTGTGCGCCACTCACTTGGGCAAATGCTGTAGGGAAACAGGCAGACCCTGGAACCAGAATACCTGGATTCAGTTGTCAGTGCTGCCGCCCAAACCTTGGTTGGTCTTGTGCATAAGAAATTCATCTTCTCTGTTCCTTAGTGTTCTTATCTGTAACATGGGATAGCACCAGTCCCTCACTAGTACAGCACAGCCATCAATAGGTTGCTGGGTACCGACAGCTAGGAAGAGAGCCTGGAAGACAATGAGTTGATAACAGGACTAAACACGATTTAGCTGCTCTGTTATAAGCCATTCTCTACAATAATTCTGGTGATCTTTCTAAAAAGTAGATCTGATCATAGTATAGCTATTCGAAGGTTCCTATGAGCTTAAACTCTTAGCTTTCCCAGAGCCTGTGGCCTGTGGATCATGTATTCTCCCCTTAACCACAACTCTTGACAGTTTACCTCATGCTTGTCCCTCCCCTCTTTCCATCCAAATAGCCTGCCTCGTGCACCCACCGTCTCCTTCCTGGGGACCTTTGCTCTCCTCCCAGTACTTCCACACACCAACCTGAGTCCTTCAAGGGCAGAATGAACCCATTTAAAGTTGTGTATGATATGGGTGTGGACAAAGTTGCTGTAATTGTTTGTTTTAAAATAGTGTCATGTCCTTAAAGGAAAACTGCATTTTCATGGGCACAATAGGACTGAGGTCTCGAGAGTGAGACCCTGTCCATCCAAGGCTCTGAAGCAGAAAAACTGAAAACACTTTTGTTTAAAGAGACAGTGCCTGAAAAGAGAAAGCTAGGAAGACACCACATTAAAGAACGGGCACACAGGGAAACTCTTCCCATACTTTAGCCGCACAGCCGCATGGAAGCTGCTTTGAGGATCCGAAGGGCCTGGCTTCCCCCAGGCTGCCAACAGAACCTGGCGCTTTCGACGTGGGGCTGGTTTTGCAAGCATGGGGATTCAAGAGTTAAAGGTTCACTGAGGTTCAAGCTAAGATTCAAGGTCAAGGTCAAGCAGTAAGTACCAGAGTTGATTTCCTGTGTGGGGCTCCCCAGGAAGTTGGCATGAAGCCAACATTGAAGCCTAAAGCACAGTGGATACCATGATGCTGATGCCAGAAGCAGGGGGAGGCCACTAAGGAAGTGGGTATGTGATGGGTAGAGTCAGAGCAGGGGAGAGAGCATGTGTACGGCAGGCAGCAGGGAGATGGGGTGAAGCTGCCCAAGGCTATTGGAGATCTGATGTTACCAGGTGCTCCAAATGCTGGACATGGAGCTGCATGGTTTAATGTCTGCCCTGCTGCGATTTGGTCTTGCTTTGGTCTAATTTATTATTATTAGCATCCTTTTGCAATGTGAATTTATACATTGTGCTACTGTACACCAGAAATATATAACCTAATTTTTGGCATTATAGAGACTTTGGACTTTTAAAAAGTGTTGGGACTGTTGAGACTATGGGGACTCTTCAATTTGGACCGGATGTATTTTTTATTACTAAATAGTCATGAGCCAGTGGGGACCAGGAGCAGAATGTTGTGGCTTGAATGTGAAGTGTCCCTCACAGGCTCATAGTCCGCACTTAGTCCGTAGTTGGTGGCGCTGCTTTGGGAGATCGTGGAGCGTTTGAGACATGGAGCTTAGCTGGCAGATGTAGGCCACTAGGCCTTTAGGGTTACAGCCCAACCTTGCTTCTGGGGCCACTGTCTGCTTGTTGATACGCAAATGTGAGAGCCAGCAGCTGACCTCAGACCAAGCTGCTCCACTGTGACTTCCCTGATGTGACAGAGAGCATTCTGGGACCAGGAGCCAAAGCAAACCTTTCCACCCTTCAGGCTTCTACTAGGTGTTTTGTCCCAGTGATGAGTAGTGATGAGGCCCATCTCTGGAATACTTTCTCTGCGTTACATCCTTACCTGGGAAAACTTCTAGAAGGCCAGTTGTGACAATTTGAAGATCCAGTTTCCTTTGGCTGTGGTAAATAACAAACATTTAAAGACAGTGGTATGATGTCTTTAGTCATGTGGTTAATCCCACTGCCTCCTTCATGGGGAAGCCTGACACATGGAAGAGGGAAAGAAACAGCTAGGTGACTGGCTTCTATATTGCGCTTGATCTTCACTACACCTGGCCCAAGTAGAAGCATCATCCTCACTGCAGAGCTGAGGAAATTGGATCAGAAAGGACCAGATGTAAGTCCTTAGAACAAGTGATTGGTAGGCTGAACACACCTGAGCCATCATCTCTGCTATGAATGATGTCAGGGCAGTATTAAAGATGCTGTGAAGGTACCAGGGTATCTGTGCATTCTCAGTGTCTGGCCAGTGTCTGAAATCCCCTCATTATTGCTCTTCTGTTTACAGTTAAATTCTGGATCCTGCCAGTGACCATCCCTATGGGAGGATGATGCAGGAGCTGTTAGTCACTAACCCTAGTGGAGTGAAGTCCCTAGCTCTTCTGAGAGTCTGTTTCAATGGGAGAGAATGTAGTAGGGCAGAGGAGCTGCCTGCAGGGGTTCAGGAAAATAGCCTCAGAGACAGGTGGCAGATCAGATTCTTTTCCTTCTTTCTAGAGGGAGCTTAGTGATGGGGCTGAATATCAAGAAGCCAGAACTCCACACTGGGCCAAGAACAAGTCCCATCCCCTACCAGGCTCAGGAGCAGCTCTATAGAGCATCTTTTTGCCCACTGAATGGAACCTTTCCCTGGCACAGAGGTGGACATGGCCATTCTCCCCATCAGCTTCCCCTGCATTTGGCTAGCTTTCCTCTGTGGCTCCTGGGAGAGTTGTGATGTGGGATTCTCCTCTGTATGCTGTGAATATCATTGGTTAATAAAGGAACTGCTTTGGGCCTATAGCAGAGCTATAGTGGAACAGAGCTAGGTGGGGAAAACTAAACGGAATGCTGGGAGAAAGGAGGCGGAGTCAGAGAGAAGCCATGGAGCCACTGCCGGAGACAGAGGGCTGAAACTTTGCTGGTAGGTCACGACCTCATGGTGATGCACAGATTAATGGAGATGGGTTAAATTAAGATGTAAGAGTTAGCAAATAAGAAGCTAGAGCTAATGGGCCAAGCAGTGATTTAAATATAGTTTCTGTGTGATTATTTCAGGGCTAAGAGGCCAGGAACTAACAAGCGGCCTTCTTACAACAGAGCTGTGTTGAGTTCTTAGCTACAAACTAAAGGAGCTGCATTCACAGACTGGCTCAAGGCCAGAGCAGCAGTTAGGGTGGGCAGGGAGGGGAGGGGTCTGGCTTCCTGATGAGTAACCCCAGAAGTCTCTGTGGGAGGAGACTGACTGGATTGAAGGTAGCTATGGAATCAGCTCCCATTCTGAAGGTGCTAAGTAGCCAGTGTATGTCCAAGTTTGGCCAGTACACTCTCATGTTGGAATTACCTAAGTCCTGGCAAGGCAGAGGTTACTCAGCTTAGTGGTCATAAGGAAGCACTTAGCACTGGAGGTGCCCAGTAGGAGAGCTAACCCCCTGCTCACCTGGCCTTTGCAGAGAAGTGCCCTCAGAAGAAGGTACTGGGAGACCCAGAGATCCCTTATTGCGTTTTGTCCTCAAACTCTGACAAGGGACAGACTTAGCCCATCCCAGCAGGATTTCAAACACCTGTGCCCAAACATACTGCACCCCTTCCAAATTCCCAGACTCTCTTCATATTGCAGAGTCGGCATCTCTTTCTCATTCCTTTCTTCACCCAGCCCCATCATGTTTACTGAGCACCATGCCATGCAGTATGCTAGGTCATGGAGGCCCAGGGATGAGCCACATAAATACAGTCCCCATCCTGGTGGCACAGCTGGAGGAGCCCCGGTAGGGAAGTGTTTGTGCGTGTGACAGGTGGATTACAGGGATCCTTAGCAAAGACTGCAAGCCTCAGTAGGAAGTGAGGACAATATCAAGGCTGGAGATGCTAAGGGTAGGCTAGGAGGGTGGCAGGACAGCAGAAAGAGCAGACAGATCAAACAGCAACAGCAACGAAGAAACAAGACCCTCCCCCTAATCGGCAAGACTTGCTGAAGAGGTGCCTGGGACCTCCATGGGCAAAGAGAAGAAAGTGTCAAGAGCACTGGAGACAGTAAGGCTGCTGCTTAGCACAGCTGGACTTCCTGGAGGACATAGCCAGCCCCGTACTGAGCAAAGGCTTTCTGCATGGATGTTGTATTCTGTGTGATCTAGAAGCAGGATCTGGGTGATTTGGGGTGGCTAGTGGCCCTGGAGATGAAGGATAATATATTCTCTCAGAATCTGTCTCCATCCTGCCCTTCCCAACAGCTCCAGAAAGCTGTCTGTCTTGCACACACAGGTGTCTGTCCTCCTTCCTGGGACTTTGCTGTTGCTCATTGCTGGGGCAGATGATTGACATCAGAAGCTGACAAACGCTGCATTCTAGTCCCGCCCTTTCTCTTCCCCAGTCTCTCTCACAGTTTCAAAAATACCAGGAACAAATGCTCTGTAAAGGGGGTCTGATTTTCACCTAGGGAGGCAGAGGAGAGACCAGCTGGGCATCCTCCCAGCAGCCTTGATCTATCCCACCTGCCTCCTGGATACCGCGGGGGAAGCAGACCAATCCTGGTTTTCCAGGCTGTACACTTCCTGCCTGTTTTAGACATAAAGCCAGATAGTCTTAGGCCAGCCACATAATGGAGTGGGGGGCAACTTTGGCTGGGGCGTGTTCGACTTTGAAGAGCGCCCACTCCACTTTCTTAAAACCAATCTTCAATAGGTTGGGGCCCTTGCCCATGAGCATGAATCGTTGTTGTCATTGGTATGAAGCAGGTGTACCCCTAAATCCCCACTCTGTGTGCATGAGAGGATATGAAGTTGATGCAAAGAGGGATGAAGCCGGAGGCGGGGCGGTGAGACCTGCCTTGAGTCATTGGAGGCCTTGCTAGGAGCCTCCACTTTCCCCACATTTAAAAGGAGGACACTGGTGTCCGTCCAGCTTTCCTCCAGCGGTTTCCCTGAGGGCAAAACTGCAGTGTGGGAACTGGCTCTAGTTACAGTCAGTGTCTTCCACTTGGAGAAGCGTGCCCTGGATGAGCACTGGCCAGTGGCTTCTGGGAAAAGCCCTCCGTACCCTGTGACCTACTGGGTGTCAGGGTCTCAAGGTGAAGTTGCCTGTGCTTCCCTGTGGCATAAGTACTGAACTCCCAGAGATGGAAAGAGCCTCTCTCATACGGACAGTCACATATAGGGTCCTCACCCCTTGCCTGTTTGGGTTTCTCACACTGGCTGCCTGGCAGGCTCAGAAAGCAGGCTGGCCTTATCACAAGCTCTGTCTCCAGTTTCTGGGAATGGTCTACACTCTAAGGCTTTCTTTCCCAGGGGCTGGTGCCAAGCAGACTCAGCCTCTGTGTCTGGCAGGACTCCAGGTATTTTGCACAACCCTTCTCCACATCAGCAGGAAGACCAAAGTGGTCAGATCTCAAGGACGCTCAGCAGCATACTCTGCTGGCTTGGCCACAGCTGTAAAATGGGCTCATGCGAGCTCCTGGACTCTCACAGGAGTGCAGCTCTGCCTTACAGAGGTGGAGCAGGCTCAGCTAGGCATGCATGCTGCTTGCTGAGACTTCACAAGGCTAGGCTAGGGAAGAATTAGGTACCAGGGAGGGTCCTCTGTGAGGATCATTAGGTTCTTGAGTGGCTGCAGATAAGGCCTGTGAGATTTGTGTGCTGGGTGACCAGACAGTGCTCTGACCTGGCCACTGCATGGATGTGCAGTGCTACCTGTACTGAGGTCTAGAGATCTGGAGGTGTGGATGTGTGTAGTGTGGAGAGGGAGGTATTGTCCTGTGTATCCTCAGGGAGTTCCCCTCCACAGAATTTTTCTGGTAACTGTAACTGCCTGGTCACATGCTAACTGAGCTTGTGCTGGGCCTTCTTCGCATGATGTTATTGCCTTTCCAGCTGACCCAAACCGAGCCTCTCACTGTTTCCCCCTTGCTTCACTGCTGTCCCTCTGTTGACCTTGGTTCCAGCAGTTTTTCCGCAGATGAATCTGCTCAGAATGCCTTTTGAGAAAGACTCCAGCCCTCGCTTGGAGCCCCTGCCTCCTAGAATAGGCTGTGGGAATCCTGGCAACGTAGGAGAAGTCTCAGGGGCTCTTCATCTTTCCCTAGACCATGAGATCTCAGAGGGCAAATTCCACAGCCCATTTGGCTCTCTGGTTTCTCAGAACGCGTGCGGATTACACGGATGAACCGAGGAATGCACAAGTCAAGGGCAAATGCCCTGGGAATCCTTGGTTTGCGTTGCTCTGCCTTGGGCAGCTCTCTGGTCGAGCTGGGAGTCTGCTGTGTGATGATTCCTTGGTGATGAGTCCATCTGGGGTGTCTATCTGGCCATGCTCATGGAGAACTCTGGCAATTTAACAGGGCCTGCATAGCATAGGAGAGGAACAGTTTCAAGCACTGTAGCTGACTAGCTGGCTGCTCTCTGGCCTGTCCCACTCTTGTCATGGAGGGTGTGACCTTGTATGGGTGGCATATGCACATAGAAGCATCTATTCTCTGGTGTTGGTTTCCATAGGGAGGCCCACAAATAGATCTATTCAGGAAAATGAGGTCCTTGTTTTCTCAGGGTCATCAAGGGTAGTGACATTTTAAAACATTTGTCCAGAGCCACATGCATTTCAACAACCTTGTGAAGAATGGTGGGCCTTTCTGCTTTGCTTTTACCTGGGCTCCCTCATCTTTTGGCATGTCTGGTCCCTGTCCAGGAATGTAGTTTTATGGTTTGAATGTGAAATGTCCCCCATGGGCTCATGTGTCTGAACACATGGTCCCTAGCTGGTGATGCTATTTTGGAAGGTTGCGGTTTCTGACTGGTGTCAGTATGTCCCTGGGGTAGGTCTTTGAGGGTTATAGCCAGGCTGTGCTTCTGATGCCAGGCTTTCTGACTTCTGATCCAATGGGATGTGGGATGCCCTGGTTCAGGATCTCACTGCTGAGCCAAGCTGCAAAATCATGCCAACCCTGCCATGATGAACTGTGAGCTCTTGAATTGTGGAGTCCCAACCTTTTTGCATCTTAAGTCATTCCTGTCAAGTGGTCTGTCACAGCAATGACACTGGTAACTAATATATGCGGGGCTGCCAGGGTGGGCTTTGCCTGATTCCTGGTCGCTGGGACCATGTGCCTGTCTCATGCTGCTTGGTCAAATGAGGGGTGAATGAGGGAATCTCTGAAACTTCAAGCCTTTCCCATAGACCTCAGTGTTGGAAAGTAGTTTGAAAACACCTGTTTCTTGTGCTGCCATCTTAAGTGAGAAAGCAGGAAGTGAGTGTAGTGTGCTCATGGGAGTTCACATGCTTGTCTGGGTGGGGAGCAGAGAATGGTGCTTGCTGGTCTTTTTCACACATGTCCATGGACCGTTTCTTCCCAGAGCAGAAACAAAGGGGATTTAAAACTTATCCCATAATACTAGTAAAGCACGAGCAGTGGCCTCTGCATTGTAGCTATGGGAAACTGGAGGCACAAAGGCTGGGAAGATGATTCGGTGCTCGCTATACAAGTGTGAGGATGCGGGTTTGAATCCCCAGGATCTCCATCAAGCCAGGTGCAGGCGCATGCAAGGTAAGAGGGGAGACAGGCATTCCCGGGACAAGTAACCTGGTGTATGCAACAGTGAACAAGTAAAAAGAGACCTCCATCTCAAGCAACGACCCTCACCAGAGGGCGTTCTATGAACTCTGCACGTACTTATGGCATGGGTTTGATTCCTCCTGTACCCCCACACACATCATCTGCACAGAAAAGAGTCTTTCAGAGAAAGAAAGAAAGAAATGAATGAATGAATGAAAAACTGGAGATAGAGAGAGGGTCAGTGAGTTGAGCAGGGCCCCACAAGCAGAGAGCAGAAGCCTTGGGGCTAGATCCTGAGCAACAGGACTCATACTCCCCGTGTGCTGAAGCCCCTTCGGCATTTCCCAATCTGGTGTTACCTTTGGTTTCTGGCAAGTGGTTCTGGGATAAGTGTGGAGTCCCATGTCCTAAATATCTGATGGAGATTGGTGAGTCTAAGAAAATAATAGCTGAGAGGGTCTTGGCGTCTTGTTTAAGGTCACACCACAGAGTTGGAGCTGGAATTCTGCTGCTTGGTGCCAAAACAGGAAAGTGCTCAGAAATTAGCCATGGCAGGAAAGAGCAAGAGAAAGCAGAGGGAGGGAAGGAAGATGGGAATGAGATTGCAAGCATTCCCCAAAAGAAAGAGTGCAGCCCAGAAAGACTGGATGGCGGGATAGCGCAAGCAGAGGCAGCGGAAGTAATGGGAGTCAGGGAATGGGGCAGAGGGAAGGAAAGAAAAGAGACAGATGGGAAACTGCCCATGAAAGCCAAAACCTGCAAGTCAGATGAATGTTTGCTTTTATCTCATGTCGATAACAGGAACAAATGCTGATGGACACCCACAAATAGTACCTGCCAGTACCAGTTCTTTAGCCCTTAGCAAGCAAGCCCTGGTTTGGTTGGCAGGCCCCATCAGGGCATGATACCTGCCAGGAGTCTGCTTGAGGAGCCTGTTTCCACAGAAAGAGCATAAAACTGTAACCTGGAACTAATGACAGATACTTTGGCATTTGCCTAGATCACTGCTTAGGGGTCCATAGATCGGGGCCTCAGGGTTCCACTCTGTGGAATGGACACAGTCATTCCCACTCTGTCCAGTTATGGGAATGGGAGTGAACTTCACTTCGTAACAACGGGGATTATCAGTACTATATGTACTCTCCTGCCCCAAGCAACCACAGTCATAGCTTTGACCACAGCATCAGATATAGAAAACATGGGAAACCCCAGATTTGAATACAGGCTGAGAGATAGGAAGCAGACAAAGTAGATGCCACAGCTGCCCACTCATCTTCCTAGAGAATGTCCCCAGGATTTCCAGAAGACAGGTCAATGTGTCCTTGCTTCTTTTTCTTCCCCAATCCTAGGAGTCACCTTCCTGAAAGGACTTTTGTTCTAACTGCTCTCTCTCCCAATTGTGCCCCCACCTATGTTTCCAGGCTCAAACCCATGACTTAGCCAGATTCCCTCCATGCCTGTCTTTTGTCTTCCTTCTGAGACCAGTCCACTAAGGCCTTCCTGTGCCCACTTGGTGTTTTATGAGCTCCTTTTTCTAGACTGACTTCCAACAAGAAGTCTTCCTTCCCCTCTTTTATTCCCCCTCAATGACCACTCCTGTGTCTCACCTACTCTGGCTCCCAGTGTCACCCACACCCACATAGACCAATCTCTTTTCCTGAAGTTGAGTCCCTGGTGGTTGAGCCCATCATGCCTGTGCCAGACACTGAACACTCACGGGGCTTCCATGCCGCACACCTACAATTCCAGACTCTCCTGATGGAAGCTAGGGTCTTGCAGCTGGTTCTAGATTACAGACAGAAGTGCTGGGTTTCACTTTCTGGAGGAGGTAGCTAAGGCTGGCAACGATCTTCCTTCAGACCATTCTCTCCCTGGTGGATCTACCAAGATGCTGTGGGACTCAAATGGTGTATCTTCAAGATGGTACATCATCTGCTAGCTGGTACCCCGGGTGACTGCATAGATCTGAGATTCCTACCAACCTATGTTGGACATGTATGTGATGTGCGCAAGACTCAAGCTGCCCCGTTTAATCTCTGAGATTTGGAGACTTGGTTGTGGTTGCTACAATGGGTAACATGAATACAGCATCCCCACTGTGCTCCCTGCTTCCACGTTCCTCTGCCTGATAATATTGAATTCATATTGAGTACTCAGGGCAGAGTCAACAAATGAGGCTTTTTCATTTAAGTGGTGAATGTCATGAGATAGTCAGACATGGGACTTTGTAGTGGCATTTCACTTGTATTCTAATAAATAAAACTTGCCTGAGGATCAGAAAAGTAAAACAGCCACACTGGTCAGCCTTACAGACCATCCAGGAATAACACTCACCTTTAATCGCAGTAGCCACACTTGTTTACCATAGAAACTGGACGGTGCACGCCTTTAATCCCAGTGGTGCATGCCTTTAATCCCAGCCCTAGAGAGGATTATAAAATGGGAGGAGACAGCTCTCAGACACAGTCTCATTGTGAGATTCATGGAGGCAGGATCACCATTTCGGACTGAGGTCGAGGTAAGAGCCAGAGGCTGGCTGCTTTGCTTTTTGGGTTTTCAGGTTAAACCCCAATATCTCTCTCTGAGATTTTATTAATTGTGCTTTTGGGACCTATAAGTGGAACAACTGAAGAGGACACCCTCAGCATGTGACCGGTGAAATAGCTCTTGAACTTGACCTCTGAATATTCTGCTCTCATTGACCATGTCAGATACAAAACTAAGATGGGGTTCCTATGAGTTTTATATCTTGGGGATAGTCACATTTCCTCTCAACACTTCAAGTCTCACCTTTGTAAAGTGACCAAATGATTTCAGAGTTCTAGGGGACATAGATCCCCAGGTCTGTCCTTCTAAAAAGACCCCCAAAGTGCCAGCCACTCTTATGACTTGTAAATCTGATGGCCAATTCTTCAAAATTGGGGATGCAGCAAGGAGAAGATCTATTTAGTCCTATGACCCTGTGTTCCTGCCCAGAAACATGGTTGATCATTGCTGTCTCATGGTGGGAGAAGACAGGCTGACAGTGTAAAACTCAAACAAAAAATGATCACACACCTCATGCCCTCACCTCACCAAAAGACAATTCAGAGTTCCCTCTGAAACCTGAGTCCTTTTCAAGATCTCATTCCTGGCACTCTGCTTAGAGCCTGATCCAGAGAAAGCACTGGAGCGATTATTACCCTCTCAGGGATGGAAGCCCTGATTAGTGGGTCCGTGTGATGAGGCTGGTGTTTGCTGGACAGGATGCAGGATGCAGTGGTGTGTGTTCAGAACAGGGGAATAACCACCAAGGTTTGTCTGGTGATCCCTCAGTGGCTCCCTGAGTGGGATTGGAGGGAGCCGGGAAGCAGCCTTCTGAGCTGGGGGCACAGGAAAGGCTAGGATGAAGCTGGCCTCCTCCAGCTTCTGGGTGGAGGTGGGACGCCTGCAACACATATTCTAAGCATATGTTAACCTTGGCGCTCTACCCATGCCAAGAAGCTGTCACCGAGGTATTTAGCAGAGGAAACGGCTTAGGAAGCATTCCTGTTGTACTGTGGGGCACTGTGCAGCTAATGGGGCATGTACGATGAGGAGCCGGGGGCGGGGGAGGCGAGGGGCCAGCTGACCCTGCCAATGCTTGTTTGGTCCAGCACCAGAGTAACAGGCATTAATATGTCTGCCAGCCAAAGCCCAGGTCCCTCCGCTGTCAGATGGGATGAGGTCCACCTGCCAGAAAGAGCACCTACTGCGCACCCAGAGCTGGCATTGGGCCCCACCCATCTGTGTCTTCCTCTATCCTCCCAACAGCTTACCAAGTAGGACCATCAATCAGGTTCAGAGGAAGAAGGAAGCTACTCTAAGCAACACTGACTTTATTATAAGTCTGTTGTGTTTCTCAGGTGCCATGCAAACAGTGAGCCCATCTAGGGAGGTAACATGGGTACTTCTTTTGAATACGGCCTCTCTAGCCTTTGAGGTACAGTGGTTATATGAGGGACCTGAGGAAGTAATACTGGGATCTAGCCATGTGGTTTCCTCCTTCGAAGACTGTACGTTGTATGGACCCGCTTGCTCACACACACAGTAGGGGAACGCATGTGTTCACTCTCATTCAAACAGGCCCGTTTTCTGAAGAAAACAATTCTGTACTTGAGAAGGGAGACAGAAAGGTGAGCCAAGAGTTCTCAGCTGCCTACAGCTGCCCCCACCACTCTCGAAGACAAGGAGCTGTTTTATACGGGAAAAACAAAGGCCAAAGGAGGTAGGCCATGAGCCTCAGCCTGAGAGTCTCTCAGGAGATGAACTGGTCCCTGTCTATTTCTCTTGGATTTCTGCCTCCTCAGGAGTCAAGTGAGGCAAAGCACCTTTCCAGCCTTCTCACAGAATCTGCCAGTTTTACAGAGTTGTGGAAGCCACCCAGACAAGCCCTGGGCTGGTCTTTTTCAAGGACAAGTTCACTGTGTTAACCACAGAGCATGACGTTGACATGACTTTTCCTAGGGAGATGCAACCATGTGTCTATTCACCCCAGATAGGGCCCTGATGACAGAGCAAAGAATTGAGGGCACACTAATCTAGCTCTGTGAACCAGTGAGTTTATTGGGGTTACTTATATAGGTGATACAAAGTGGCTGTACCCCCTGGAAACCCATCTTAGCATGGGTGATAACCCCTAAAAGCTACGTTCCCAGAGCAGTCTGCTCAACTGGGAACAGTCCTTTCATAACCCTGGAAGCAGTGCTTAGGGTTTTCTGAGTTTCCTTGAGTCTGCTCACTGTGTGACTCCTCCTTCCAGGAAGCGAGCATCTACACAGCATGCAGTTATGTCTTTCCCTGCTGGCCCAGGGTCCTAGACAAAGGTCCAACTGTCAGAGCTTCATAGGCCCTTTACCCCGAAATGTTCCTCTGACTTCAAGGTTGGGGAAATCAAAGTTCAGAAAGGATAGTTCAGCACTGAACCAGAACCTCCTAGTTTCTTGGTTACACGTGGTGAGTGACTGTCACATGCGATTCTTCTGGCACTTTTGGATCCCCCCTCTCTCTTTCTCACTCTCCAGCCCTCCTACCCTCTCTCTAAATCTTGGTGTATGTGCTTGTGTGTGAATACTTCTTGTGTCATGCGCGCTGAGGTCCTGTGTAGAGCTCAAAGGACAACCTAAGAGGTTGCTCCACAGTTTCTATTTTGTTTCAGACAGGGTCTCTTGTTTGCTGCTGTGTTCGCCGGCCTATGACAGCCCAGCTGCCAAAGACTCTCCTTTCTCTGTCTCACATCTCACCATATGAGAGCTGGGATTACTGATAGGTGCTCCTCCTGCATCAGGTTTTATAAGGGATCCAGCTTAGATCCTCACGCTTCTGCACAGTGCCTTGCCCACTGAGTCACCTTCTCATCCTCAAATACACTACTAAGGCATTTGGCCTTGAGAGTAGAGGGACTAGAGGAATGGCCTTGTGGGACATTGAATGATGGCCTGATTCTCAGCTATTTTTCTCCTTGTGTGAACACCTTTCATAGGAAGTGAGAACTCCTTATTATTCACTTCATTGGGAAGCTGCTGTGCTTACATGTGACTACCTTCCCATGTATATGTATGAGTATATATACACATGTATGTATATATATGCACACACAAATACATATACACATACACATGTATGTGTATATACATATAACATAGCACACACATATACATACATACATACACACACTAACATAGGAAATCCTGCTTAAGTTGGCAAGGTTTCCAGAAATAGCAGATAAAGGGAGGGTTCAAAGCATTTCTTTGGGCTACCCCCCTGGAGTCCTAAGAACATCTCCAGGCTAGTCTGTGTTGATACAAATGGTTCTAATCTATTTTTGTTTCATGTTCTGCAAAGCCTTTGGAGCTGGAGTGAGTTGCCTAATGTGGGTGCTGGGAGCTGAACTCAGGTCCTCTAGAAAAACAGCAAATGCTCTTAACCCCTAAGTAATTTCTCCAGCCCCTGGCCAATTTTCTTTTTAAACTTAAGTTGTAAAGTATTTTTTGATATAAAGGTAAATTTAAAATGTAAAGTTTTCATTAAGATATTTTGTACTTATATATCACCAAACTTTAATTAATCTGTCTTCCCCATTCTTCTCTTCTCTCCTCTTTCTCCTTCTCACATGAATACCCTAACATGAATTTTAATTCTATGTTTCCCATCAAGCACTGTGTCCCACAGCATTTAATACAGTCTGGTCCATCACCTTATAGCGTTTATAGTTAAGTGGAAGGTTACCGTGGTACTAAGACTGTCAAGGAGGGAATGTGGACTCTGCAGGGACTCCAATGAGGACTTCTCAGGAAAGCACTGTGGGGAGACTTGAAGTCCAATGTCACCAGATAAAGGAGTAGTAGGGTCTAGAGAACATATCCCATGCCCTGTCAGAGGGTAAAGTTCACAGTGACATGTGCCCAGAACCTTGATAGGGAGGAACCAGAGAGGCATTGTGATGACAAACGGGTCAGGCTTGTCTTCATTCTCCGAGGGGGGAATAGGTCATCAAAGAGAGAAGGGGAGAGCTCAGGTGTGTGGCTAGGGTGACGGCCTCCATGTGCCTGACTCTGAGTGGAGCTTGGAAGGACAGTAGTGGGAGCCCCTGACCTGGACTTCCAGGTTAAGGCTCAGCTGCAACAGTACCCAGGGTGGCAGATATATCAGAAAGATACTCGGAGGGATTGGGATAGGGACATGAGGATAGAGGTGTCAAAGACCAAGGACCATGTTTGGCAGAGTATGGGGCAACTTCAGCATCCTTATTTAGTGGATGTGGCTGGCAGGGAAGGGTATTCCGATCCTTCTCCAGCAGGCAGCCTCAGGCAGGCAGCAGTCAGCCATTGTTCATCAGCTGAGCTGTCCCGGGAAACTGCAGGCCAGAATATTAATACCTTTCTCAGGTTTATCTCCACCCTATCTCACTCATTTGAAATCCCCGCGATCAGAGAAGAAAGTTAGTTTAATCCTTTGGTTCCTATCAGCCTAATTACATAGTTTCAATAGACAACGGGCAGGGCTCTCAATGAGACCGGAGGACACAGGAACGCATTATGTTGGTGCTAATAATGATCTGCCTTTGTTTTATCATTTCGTGTTGTTGCTTCTCATTTTGACTGCCTGAATTCTTAATGCCTTTGAGTGTCTCATGGAGATTGCTTCCTCTTGCTGCCAGGCCGGGACACAGTAGCAGACTTGCATATGAAAATACCCAGCCTGGTGCCTGCAGCTAACAAGCCAGCCGCCATTTAAATTTCAATCAGCCCCTCTGTTTGTGTATGAGCTTCTTGGATGGATGAAATTAGCAATTTTGAAAAATTGATTAAAATTGCTGGTTTCACGAAGCCTCAAAACATCAAAATCAATCTGAGAGAGAGAGAGAGAAAGAGAGAGAGAGAGAGAGCACTCCAAATTCTTATCGAACTAGTCATGTCTGCACTGTGAGAAACAGTGGATATGGCTGGTGCAAAGAGGGGGCCGGGGTCTGGGTGGACTGGGGACCATTCTTGGCTCGTGACCAGCCCTGTGTAACTTTCAGTGTTTGCGTCTCTCTCCCTCTCTTTTTGTTTGCAGAGCAAAGGGCTTGACTGCACAATGAGTTTCTAGAAGGCTCTTCTCCTATCTTGGCATCATATAATGATGTGTTCTGAATCAAGTTTTGAATCGTTCTTTGCAGGTAGATTGTTAACAGCAGAGACCACAGCGTTGATATTTTAGTACTTGTATCGGGCCTTCATTTGTTGTTTACAGCAATCCCGTCCCCTCAGGAAGACTATGAGAAAGTACACTGACTTCCATTTTTAGCTGTAGAAATGGTGGCTTATACCCGTTCCTAAATCCAAGTGAGTAGTGTCAGGTACAGATCATTCTGAGCTGCCCAGCAGAGGGCTCTCTGAGGGCCTGCAGTGGCACTGGGGTGTCATGCATGGTGAGAGTATGTGGTATCCTGACTCTGACTGGGGCGGTGGGCATGGATATGCCAGCATCCTGGCTTCTCTCTCATCTGTGAACTTCCTACCTACAATCTTGCAAGCTGTGTTTAACTGCAGCAGAAATGAGTCAGAGGAGGGAAAAATCATCATGAAAGGCAGGAGCTGTCTTATGCTTGGCACCATGGTGACCTGTTCAAGGGCACACACGCCGTGGTCCTGACTGTTGGCCATGTTCAGTGAGTCTGTCCTTAGTGGTTGGCACAGGAAAAATAAAAACGGTGCTCATGGCTGTAGGCAAGAGTATAATCCCTTCACCTCTTCTTGTCACCTTCATGTGCCTTCACGTGTCCCCAAGGAGAAGAACGAAGGCTGTTCATCTCCAGGAACAGGGCACCCCTCTGCTTCTCCTTCAGTCTGGGTAATATGAGTGTCATAGCCATTTCTGTCTTTTATAGGGCCCTAAGGCACAGCTGCCAACATCCCTTAGTCACAAGAATTCCCCACCGCTTCCCTTTCAAAAGGCAGAAGCCTAGTTGTACTTTAGAGAACCATAGCCAGTTCCAGAAGTCCTAGCCTTCCCAGCATGCTGGAAGTACAAATTTGAACAAGATTCCTACCCTCTAGTATGTGACCAGATGGCCAGTGGGCTACAATGGAAGTTCTGCTCACAGTCTGCGCAGAAGTCAGTAGAAAAGGGCAGAGCTACTGTGGGAAAAGCAGGCTTTCCAGATACAGAATTGAATACAGCTCTATCACCCATGTCCGTGGCCTTGGGAACTCGTGTTAGGCAGCAGGTCTTTGGTCTTCATCCACTGACAGATGAGGATGCCCATTCCCCTTCAGGTCCAGATAGTCTTGAGAGAGCACTTGCAGTGTGTAACTAGTCACCTGGTGTACAGTGCCTAGAACAGAAGCAAATGCTCACCCAGCAGTGGCCTCTGCTTCCAACAGAGGAAATACGGGGCGTTCCAAGCCTTTTCCCTTATGGCAGCACCCTCCAATCAGGTACTCCATGCAGAACAAACTGCCTTGTGCTATATACCTCCAGGGCCCTCACAAATGGCTGAGGGAATGAACGGCAATCAGCGCACAGGGGCCCTGCTGTGTTTTCTTTAAAACTCATAGACAAGCATGTGTGAGCCATCCCCATAGCCCCCAGGGCAGACAACAGGTTAGAAGAAGACAAGGTTCTACAGACCGACCTGGTGTCAACCTCAGTGTGTAGCTACAGTACCACACAAGCAAAACTCCAAGGTGGAGGACCTCGTGTTGGTTGTGCTTTATCTCTGCTAAGGAATGAAAGCCTACTTCCCCTTTGCTCAACTTTGAAGGGAGTGTCTAACTCTCAGGGCAAGGGTCAGGTATGGCTGGCCTTATGTGCCAAGGGCCACTTCTGGCTTCCTTTCGCTCTGTTGACTTCACTCTTAGGCTGTCCCTACGTGGGGGGCAGAAGTGACCCTCTGCAGCTCAGGTTTGCTCCTGTCAGATGAGCAGTCCCAGTTGGATGACTTTGGACAAGGCCTTGATTCAGAGTAATTTGTGATTTCCTGAACGAACATCTATTGCCTGGGGACAGAGACATAGATTGCTAAAACCGATGTACTTGGCCCACACAGGCATTGAGCAATGTCAGGTGTGGTTGCCCTCCAGGAAGGGGAACCTGAGGACACAGGCACTGAGCAATGTCAGGTGTGGTTCCCCTCCAGGAAGGGGAACCTGAGGCTAAGCATAAAGCAACAAAAATCCAGCCCCCACCACTCCTGAGGCCCCATCATGGCAAAACTGAAGATGCCCCTTCTTCTCCCTTGGCACCTCTCACTTACAAATGCCTTGCTTTGTAGGCAAAATGCTTTTAACTTTTGAAAACATGGTGATTGAGATAATGGGACAAATTTAAATACTTCTTCATTTGAGGCCAGCCTCCTCAGAGTGGGTGTTGAGAAAAGATTTGGGGAAACGAGATATTTACTTAGCAGTAGTCCCAGGAAGAGGGACAATTACCAGAAGAGGGGCCTCATGGCTGTGGAGGGGAAGAGGGAGGGAGGGAGGGAGGGAGGCTGACCCCAGGTGCGCTAGCAAAATGGATCTCTTCTGGGGGAACATGGAATTCAGGCACACTGGACCATTTTGGTGACAGAAAATGGCATATTCAGAGAGGCTCTCCAAGTGCAAACTACAGGGCTTCCCAGCCAGCTCTTCACTCTCTTCCGTTGAGGGCCACTTCCTGTGCTTTGCTCCTGCCTCATAGAGAGGAGGATGAGATGGTACAGGGCTAGCTTTCTCTCTGACAGAAAAGGCATTGTGTGTGTGGGGAAAACGTGGGTGTGCAAGGGTGCTACTCACCCAGCTGCAGCTGGTGTCTATTGAAGAGGGTCAGGAGAAGCTAGAGGGATGTCAGCAACCTCTGTTAAACATAAAGACTGGACACTGGGACCGGGGTGAAGAGAGAGCTGAGTTGGTAAAGCATTTCTCCCTCTGGGTTCAACTCACAGCATACACATAAAAAAAAAAAAAAAAAAAAAAAAAAAAAAAAAAAAAAAAAAAAAAAAAAAAAAAAAAAA